>VNJQ01006155.1:0-16368 GCA_008042515.1 Drosophila truncata | reverse complement strand
TTTGCACGCAGTATATAAGTCGGAACGGCTGGGATCGGCCGACTATATCCTATAGCTGCCATATAACTGATTGATCGGAAATGGTATAACTTCGGTGTTTTTAGAGTTAGAGAATTCAGATTTTGTACGAATGCTATTGTTGGCAACATAATACGACATACTAAATTTCATAAGGATCGGCTATATCCTATAGCTGCCATAGGAACAATCAGGGAAATAATAGAAAAAATCATAACTTCGCTGTTTCTCAACATATTTTCATCAAACTTTAGATTTGGCCACTTAATATTATTCCAGAGATTTAATTTAAGTTTCATGAAAATCGAACGACTATATTCTATAGCTGCCATAGGAACATCAGCGAAATAATAGAAAAAATCATAACTCGGTTGTTTCTCAACATATTTTCATAAAATTTGAGATTAGGCCATTTAAAGTTATCTTAGAATTTCGTTTTTAATTACATAGCTCAATTGTAATCTGCAAGGGTATATAAACTTCGGTAAGCCGAAGTTAGCTTCCTTTCTTGTTTTTATTTTATTTTAGGAATACCAATTTTGACAGCGACTCGCTCGATATATGCTGATTTGTCTATATTTTTTAATACACTCATGCTGTCTTACTATTTTTAGGGTCGAATCTTCGGTGCAATGATCTGGTCTTCCATTTTTTCTGATGTTTTTTATTTAATTATTATTATTTTCCATTTGCATATCGCTTTCTACAGGCTCTTCTTGTAACGGAGTACTCTACAACTTCCCTGCTCTGTGCACCAAAGGATTAAATGAATGTAATTTCAGTACATTTTTTACATGGTTCCTATTGGAGGTGGGGTCCAGAGGCATGCTAGAATTAATTTTGTTAATAAGTATTTAAGCCCTAACTATAGTGCATAATAACGTTAGTGCATAATTTGTTCTGTAGGTACAGTTCCTCAGGCACCTACCGGGGACACAAAAGTATATGTGACTCAACAGGACAGGACAATCAATTTTACCAGAAATTAAATCGAAGACAAACAAAATAGACGCTATGCGCCTCCTATCACACAGTGACGACAGACGCACAAGACGACATTTAGGATAGAAAGGAACAGGGTCAACAATATCGAGGAACGAGAGGGCAAACGTTAGGAATTTTTTTTGGACACGCTCAATGCCGCCCGCATGCGTGGTCCCTGCCGGGTTCCAAATAAAGAAGGCATCCTCCAACTTGGACCTTACAAATGCAAATAATATTTGAGCAGCATTGCGCCTTATAAATCCATATATGGCGTTATGCCTTGGGGATAATATAATTGATGTGCTCAACGAAAAGGAACTTTGCATCAAAAAGAACACCCAAGTCAAGAGCTTCGGTTCTAATGGGCATACATACTTAAATAAATCGAGTAGCGAAAGACGGAATTATTGAGCCGCTAGCTATATGTAACTGCAAAACATTTACCGAGGTTTAGAGGCAGCTTATTGAGCGAGCACCAACCATCGACCGTATACAGGTCATTCTGAAGCTGGTCGCTATCAACAATCGATCTAATCGATTTGCTAATTTTTAGATCGTCGCACAGTGGCGCCTTTTCTGACTTGAGCTTTCGAAAATCGTATCTTTTGAACCAAATAAGATAATCAAAAAATTTAAACGGCATTTGTCAGCTCAATATTTTTAAATTTATATATGTATTGGACAATGTACCACGCCCACTTTTTCGTCTTTTTATAGGGTATCAAAGTGAAAAAATCGAATTTTCTTATTGAAAACAATTTTTTATAAAAATTTTTTATTTAATTTTTTAGCTTTATTTTTATCGATTTGCTCAAATAAAAATATTTTTAAAACTAAAAAAAAAAAAATTATTTTAATTTAGATATTTCTTTCATTTTGACGTCTTTTTACTTAAAATAAATTTATAATTAGGGATTTTCTAATAGATTAAGTATTACTGAACTATAATCAATTGATTCCATATATTTTCGCGACTTTACTTGCCCCAGAGATAAATAAATAATGAAATGATAAACATATTCAAGGTATTAACCCTGCAAATCGGTTGCACCCTATGCTTTTTTTGTATATATTTTTTCTTTGGCTTTCATCGGCTTCAGAAGTAATAGACTAATTTAGCGAGAAAAAGGGGAAAAAATAGGACACCTGGCTGGTTGCGTTTTACCTGTACAAGCCAAAACCAACCCGTCGATTTTTTAGCTTAGTTTACAGTTTATGAATGTATCTATATTTTAAAATAAGAATCATACCGATTGATTGTCTAGTTTTTGTGTAATATTACCTGAAAGTTGACCAATTTACCATTTATTTATGCATGTGGCAAAAAACGAAAGTTCAACTTTGAATGCTCATATCTTTTACAATATAAGTCTTCGAGTCGTTTTCAAAGCGGATTTGGAATCTTTGGGAAATTTCCTGTCAGATAGGTAAAGTTTAAATCGTTTTTGCGACTATGACTTTTTTGATTTTAGCAAGCTTGATTGTTCGAAAGGCGCCACTGTGCGTCGACAAACAATAGATATTTCGCATTCTTAAAGCAAGATTCTATATCATTGATGAAAAGAATAAAGAGAAATGGGCCCGAGGCACTCCCTCGCGGAAGCCCAGAAGTCGCTATATAGGGATTCGAGAACTGGTCATTACAGCCAACTCTATATATGCGGCCGTTAAGATAGGAACATACCCAGCTAAGCATAGACGAGTGGAAGCCCATTTTCTCTAGTTTAGCCAACAGTATAATATGACTAATTTTGTCAAATGCTTTGGCAAAACCAGTATACACCACGTCTACCTGGCAATGGTTCGCAAAGGCCTTATTACAGTTTAGAAAGTACTGCTAGGTTCGTGGAAGTCGATCTCCCCGGCATAAAGCCGGGTTAAGGCTAATATGCCTTCCCAAGAGAAAAGCCAACTGCTTCGCTACTTCTCGCTCGAACATCTTGGATAAATTGCTAAGCTTAGCGATAGGCCTGTAGTTCGAAATCATGTTTTTGGCCCCAGACTTAAAGATGGGAGTGACTAACGCCAGCTTCCATCTCTAAATAAACACCCCTTTGGAGAGAGACTTGTTAAATATTAATTTTAGTATCTCAGCTAGAGCCCCAATACAATTTTTTAAAAGAAAAGGTGAGAGACTATCACTGCGAAGTGACAGTCCGACTCAGAGACCTGCAAGCACCCAATATTAATGCTTGAGGTCACGGAACTAAGCAATGCAACATCATAGCAAGGGGAGGTTGGCTCAAAGGTTGTCTCGAAGTATTTTGTAAAGAGATTAGCCTCCTCAAAATCCGTCGATGCCATTGAACCATTAAACGCCATAGGAGAGGAGATATGGGAAGTAGTTTTTTTTAGAGTTAACAAAGTGGCAGAAGGATTTTGGGTTACTGAAGAGTTTTTGTTCCACATCTACTATATACTGGTTATAGAGAAGTTTATTTAGAAATTCGAACTCACACTTATGCTGCCTATATCTATCCCAATCCACAGCATTGCCATGCTCAGCGAAACGTTTATAGAATTTATTTCTAAGATTCTTGTATTTTTTTAGCCCTGCAGTGTACCAGTGTAGCTTGTAAGAACCGTTAGCCCTTTTCTTTGCATACCTGTTGATGATGACAGAAAGAGATGACAGAAAATGTTCATAGCAGACCTCCAAATTACCATGCGACAGGCCCTCCACCCAGTTAACATTTGCAATGTCATTACGAATTAAAACTAGATTGCTAGCGCTAATATATAAGGAGAAAAAGGGTGCCTTATAAGGGGAAAATATGTATGTAAATAATGAAATAAGCAAAGGCTGGTGATGCACATCACACTCAGACAGAGAATTATGGCTAAGAGCTAAATTCAAGTTTAAGTCTTGGTTTAAAAAAACTAAATCTAAAATCTTATTCAATCTATTGAATACGTGGTTAATCTGGACCAGTCCCAAACTAAAAAGATCATCGAGGACCAAAATTTCGTGTGGCTGATGCAAGTTGCTAGGAACCATTGCTAGAGTGTCAGCATCTTGTACCCAGACCAGCGAGGAAAGGTTAAAATCCACGAAGACACAGATGGACTGGGAATCGGCCAAGATTATCCACATACGATTTAGGCGGTATATAAGAAACCACCGGGAAGATAGTATCATACGCTCCCTAACCAACGCAAAGTTGGTTAAATATAGAATCCTCATTCCAAAGGCGAACTGACGCGCATCTAAGACTACGCCGGACCGCAATAAGAACGCCTCCTTCTCTGGAGCATTGAGTTTTTACCGCATCACGATCCTTGCAAAAAACTTGGTACAGATTAGGGTTGAAAAACTTATTATCGAAGAAATCTATGTTGAGCCAGGTTTCCACTAATATGATGACATCATACTACAATTGCGATGACGCCAGGTATACTACCTCAGACTTTATTTGCATGCCAAAGATATTTTGAAAAAATATCTTCCGGCTGGGGCTATCGCAATACGCAGGTGATGAATGCGGCTCAGGTTCCGAAGCTTGAAGTACCGCCGGAGTCATCATTTCAGAATTGAGGGCTACAGGCTGCTGTAGAATTGAGGGCTACAGGCCGCGGCTCATAATATAGCAACCCAGTGGCCGCCTTAAGCAACGAGCACCGCCAAAGAAGTCGGAAATCCAACGGTGAACCAGAGCCCGAAGCAGTATAATGCAGCCCAGCAGCCGCCGAGCGCAGCAACTCACGAGGAAGATATTGAAGAAGCGGTGGCAGAGTTTACCGGGGCCGTGGCGAAAGCATAATTACCAACTGCCCATCTGAGAGAGCTGCGGCCGAACTCAGCCTGCAGCGAACGTCGCACAAAAGGCTCAAGCTCAGGCTGGTATTGTTGTGGGTGCGGTGGGAGACAAGCAGGCAATGGGTGCAGGTGAAGAGGGAGGTGAGGGTACCGTGACGGCTTTGACCTTAGCCCAAGCAGTAGTCTATGACGAGGAGGGGCATGGTGCCGCCAGCGGTGCCGATCACTAGGGTTTTTTTGGCGAATGGATAGGTGTTGAAGATCTTCCAGCTCCTGCCAGCTCCACAATAGTGTGTTCCTTATTAGCCCTCTTTCTGTAGACAAATTTTTTTACCTTTAGAGAGCACGGCCAAAATTTGTTATTGAAGACTGCTTCGTAGTACTGCTCCGATACGCCAAGCTTAAAATTTAAAAATTTGAAGGAAGCCACACCACATTTCTTTTTATTAATTTTAGGCATGAGACTGTCTTAACATCCACCTGTAGCTTGGAAACATAGGTGGATACCGCATCAGGATCTGTAGCTGCACTAAACTTTCCGATATGCAAGTATTTGGTACTCTGAAGGACTTGTAGATCAGTTGGTTTTTTGCTGTTTATTTTCTTCTTCTTCTTACGATTATGAACCCCCCCCCCCCCAACAGAGGGGGCAATAGAGGCTGGCAGCTGAGCTTGGCTCGGGGCCAACGAACTGGAGGCCGCAGCAGCATAAGATAGAGGCGCCACCGATACCTCAGCGGGCCGCAGTTCACAAGGCCTAATAGTGACATTGCTGCTCTGTAGATTTACTTCACCATAGTTTGGAAAGGTCTCAGTAAATGTAGAATTAAGACTCAGGAACAAACACTCCAACGACTTAGCCTTAAAATCAAGTTAATCAATTTTCGAGTGCGAGTCGTTCGCAACGACACAGCCATCACACTGCAAAAGTTTGATAGGTCAACACAGGCACTATTATACACCCGACGGCAGAGAGAAGCGCAGCGAACAGCCTCAGTGAGACGAGCTGCCGAGATTTCAGAATGTCATTCGGCCCACAACATTGCGAGAGAAGCACATCCGATCGCTTTGACGGCTGACTGATGACTGATGAGCACCATCGGCATATAAGCCTTATTACAGTTATATGAGACCTATAGGATATAGTCGTTCGATGGAGCCAACTTTTACTATATGTTTTTTACTATTGGGGAATAGTAACGATATCTCAACGGGAAGTATTTATGTCTGCGGGTCCGTAATGCAGCAACTTTTTTATTCTTCTCTTGGACCAATTCTAAATAACTAAAAATCTATCACTCATTCCCATATTTATAATCTGTCTTCGTTGCCTGTATGGTCTCATTAACATTGACCCATTTTTAAATACATACATATCATACATACTATAATTTTTTTCAAAAGTTTGCAACGCAGTGAAGAAGTCCTTTCCAAGCCTATAAGGTCAGAATCAATAACCAAGTCGTCTGTTTCTGTTTCTACGCCAAAGTTGTCTCTTAGTTATGAAGTTACCTTTGAAACTTTGCAGATGTTATTCTTACCATTCTCATTAGTGTATAAGTCGAAACGGGTCGTCTTAGACGTCTATATCGTGTAGTTTCCATAGAAAAAAACTTGCAAATCTGCTAAATGGTCAACGAAGGTCGAAAAAAAGAATCTACAGATCGATTTTTTTTTTTTAATTTTCATAAATAAATTTCCAAATTTTTATAATGGAATGACTTCATAGCATATCTAAGTTTTTTTATTTGCACTTTTTCTACTACAACAATTAGAAAGCTGGGACTCATTTTTAAATGAATTCGGTGCGTAGAATCAGAATCCAGCATCAGAATTTGCCTATCACGGTTTTGAGGTACCCGCAAACGGCGAGTTTATGAAAATATAAAATATCTCAAAATCCTGACGTGATAGGCAAATTCATTTCGAAAGAAATCCGGTGCGTAGATTCCTAATCCGGCCTCAGACTTTGGCCATCACGTCAAGATTTTGAGATATTTGAAGTTATGTACCTGACAACTAACTTTTGGGTTTACGTATAGGGCGCAAGAAATTTTGTTGGACTATTTATTATCAAAACCAACTCTTTTCCTTTAATTTAAGACCTCACGAGATCAAATACGGTTTTTATCGCAAAGTCGCTTTTTAAAGTTAAGCAGTTTTCCCAAAGGCCTGATGATAATGCTAGCGAGCCGGATCGGACGTCTATGTCATATAGCTGCCATAGAAACGATCGGTAAAATTTTTCGAAAAAAATTATAACTTTGTCACTTTTCAACACAATTCCACCAAAATGATATTTGGCCCTTAATTATTATTCTACAATTTCGGTTTTAATTTCGTGAAAATCGGACGACTATATCCTGTACCTGTCATAGGAACAATCAGGAAAATGATAATATATTTTAATCAAATTTGAGATTTGGTCACTTAATATTATTTCAGAACCTTAGTTTCAATATCATGAAAATCAGACTCTATCTTATAGCTGTCATAAGAACAATCAGGGTAATAATAAACAAGATGGGCATACAGTCCGACAGTAGAATACCCTGTACCATTACAAGGCGCCGCTCGATTTCGTTCCCGATTATATTCAAATCGGTATCCTGTGAACACCTCGTGGAGGTCATTGCAGATGCAATAGGATTTTATTTTTTTATTTCTTAGTATTAAATACTGTAATTATTTTGATTTACAGGAAAAAACTTAGACTTGGGTCCTGTCCTCCCCATGAATTGAATTCGGGACAACTTGCAATTACTCTAACGAACGTTATAAAAATAGCTCTGACTTTGTGTTGCTGTATGTTTTGGCGTGTGCCAAAATCATATAAAAGAAAATGACTAAGAAGGCAAAAAACTAAAAACGGAGACAAACTTAGATATAATGAAAATGCTTTCCACTCCACGAGCTGAGTCAATAGCTCAGTGGTTAAGACTGCACATGCATTTTCGTAAGCAATTGGCTTGGGTTCAATTCCACCGCAAGGCATGAGAAAAGTTTTATTAATTTTAAATATATTTAATTAAATATTATTAATTAATACTATAATTGTTTTTTTTTTACAGGAAAAAAACAAAATTATTTGCTAAAAATATAAAAATTTTGACTTGGAATTGAACTCGGGACAACTTGGAAATGTTCTAACGAACGTTTACTTAGAATGCAACTTAGTCAGATGCACCACTAACCAGTTCGTCATAAGCAATCTTAATAATTAAACTAAAATGTATAATGCACGTTTTTATTTATTTGGAGCCCTCTGCCTGGCCTCTTGTATACATAATATGTATAAAGTAAAAAGCTTATATCTCCGCTATTTATGGCGCGATCGCAATGAAATTTAGACAATCTGTGTAATTTGATAAAATACACAAACGTTTTGAATATGGTTTACATAACTTTATAAATTTAGGAGATATACGAGATTTTTTGAATAGCTGGAATAGCTAAAAAAGAAGTCTCCTTTTTAAGAAGTCAAAGTCCCAAGTTTGGTGTCTCTAGTTCTTATAGTCTCTGTGGCGTTCATACAGACAGACAGACGGGCAGTTGGACAGACGGACAGACGGACAGACGGACGGAAGGACGAAGGGACGGACATGGTTATATCGACTTCTTAAGTGGCCTTGACCAATATTTACAGAATATCGCACTCGCACAAAATTATAATACCTTTGTACCTTTGGTACAGGGTATAAAAAAAACAGTTTCGCTATTTCTCAAAATATTTTAATTAAATTTGGGACTTCGCCACCTAATATTATTTCAGAATGGCGATTTTAATTTTATAGTTCAATTGCAATTTGCAAGGGTATATAAACTTCGGCGAGCCGAAGTTAGCTTCCTTTCTTGTTAATACTCATTTTATTAAATTTTTTTGTATTAGTATCTTTTTTCTTAGTAAAAATAAGGTTTTTATTAAATGCCTAAAAAGGTTGGGACTCGGACAAAGAGAGAAATACCTAATGATCAACAGCTTGATCGGGATAAAGTTGAAGAAAGATAAGTCAGTGAAAAGCTGAAAGTGGAATTGAAGTTTCAATGTTGTGTTTCCTTCCTCGACATCGATGACGGTGACTTTCTCCTTCCAAGTGAACGGTCGTGTTTTTTATGCGCTTTCGCTTTGCTTAAAACCATCGTGACTTAATTAAATCTTTTACTTTCGTTCCTGTTCACGTCGCGTGTGAATGCAGCTATCTTCATTTGTGCATTCAAATAATTTTATTTCCACAATTTAATTTTTTCTGTATTTGTTTTTTTGAATTTTGAAATTCTCTTTGTGCCTCTTCCGTTTAGACGTTGTTGCGCTGTCACGACAGCTGAACGTTTCTCTCCAACTTTCTCTGTGCAGCTACACTTTTTATCTTATCTGTTTCTTCATCTGTCTTATCGTAATCAAGTACAGTGGTAAGTCGATAAAATGTCTTCAGGAATTATCTGCTCTAATAAAACCTGTATAAAGGTAGTTTCTCCTAGCGATATCACCATCGGCTGCTGGTTATGTGACAGCGTTTTGCATGCTAAATGCTTTGGGGTTGCCAGCCGGACGGTCGATGATGTGAGGAAAAACATCGGTTTGCGCTTCTGTTGCCAAGCCTGTCGCGATGTCGAAAGGAAAATTTTGTCTTTCATATGAAAACCGAAAGGTGGTTTTAATGAGGTTTTGAGACTCATGACATGTTCTTGGCGTTGGATAGACAATTTAATAGCCTTACGCTATCAAATGAGTTTCTCAGGCGCAAAAAAACTGCAACTGGTGTGCAGCATGTGGACGAATTACAAGATGAACAGCAGCCTTCCCCGGCATAGCCCTCGACCTCGGGTGCAAAAGAAGATTCGGTATCCGAATGTGACGCAGGAGTGATCGTTCCCCCGGTAATATCCATTTCGTCTTGTGGTGGTTCGATTTATTGGCTAGATCTGCCAGTCGGGGGTGGGGTCCTCATAGCCGTTACCTCCACTCTCACGTAAGAATTATTAACTGTCGAGAAATGCAACGATGTTGAATTTCTTTGTGTTAAGCTATCATTCAATGGAAGCTCCATTTTATTACATATTCCTACATTCCTCCATTGTCCGCTATTCAGATGGTTTCCAACAGATTTTCTGATAGGGACAATTTAGTAGTCCTGGGTGATTTCAACATACCTAGGGCTATTTGGTCCCAAAATAACTCTTCATAACTCCTACAACATGATTTATTGCTGGCTTATCGACATTTCACCGTCTCAAGTTAGTTTAGCGACGGTGGCGCCGCTGACGCAACCCGAAAATGTCTATCCTACTTTCGATGTGACACGCGAGATTGCTGATTTACGGAATATAAATGGTCGTCCAGTCAAAAAAGTCTACTGCTTTTGCAAGTCGCCCTTTGATTGTTTGAATAATTTTATATCCGATTATAGCTGGTCCGATTTATACATGGCTTATATTTTTTACATTGCCATAAATTAATTTTTCTTTGAACTTGTTTCGTTCCCTCAATTTCGAATAAACCTCCTTGGTTTACTAAAGGGTTGAGACGCCTAAAAAACGAAAAATCTAGGCTGTACTCTAAACAGTTTTATAGTTTTGTTAACATGTAACGTAACATAAGCCTTTAACGCATCCTTCTTCGCTTTCTTTTGAAAATACAACAACTTATTCTTTCACCACTTGATTCAAATCAGTCTTATTCTTACAACATGCCCAAATCGAACCTAATGTTTAGTCCTAATTTAAACGAAAGCACTCTTTTAGATCTTTATCGTGCTAAGCCAGTTTATAAAAAAAAAAATTTTTTAGTATTTAAAGGAAGTTTATTGCATGAAACAAAATTATTACCGTATTGCTGATAGAACGCAAAACTAAGAACCTCCAGCAAAAAAGTTGTTGTTAGCTTTTTATTAAAGTTATAAGTTACCCCGTCTGGAGAATTTTTTGGAACAACTCGGGAATGGATTTTTATACCCTTGCAGAGGGTATTATAATTTTGGTCAAAAGTGTGCAACGCAGTGAAGGAGACATCTCCGACCCTATAAAGTATATATATTCTTGGTCAGGATCACCTCCTGAGTTGATATAAGCATGTCCGTCTGTCCGTCTGTCCGTCTGTCTGTTTCTACGCAAACTAGTATCTCAGTTTTAAAGCTATCCTTTGCACGCAGTATATAAGTCGGAACGGCTGGGATCGGCCGACTATATCCTATAGCTGCCATATAACTGATTGATCGGAAATGGTATAACTTCGGTGTTTTTAGAGTTAGAGAATTCAGATTTTGTGGGAATGCTATTATTGGCAACATAATACGACATACCAAATTTCATCGGCCGACTATATCTTATAGCTGCCATATAACTGAACGATCGGAAATTACCCAACTTTCGCGTTTTTGAAAATAGAAAGTTTAAACTTCTATTTTCAAATAATTTCGCGTAAAGACCGGCTGATTGCTCCGACCTACCAAATTGAATAAGGTCCACTATATCCTGTAGCTGCCATATATCTGATTAATCGGTTTTTTTTATGAGCGTCGATATATATATTTTTATACCCTTGCAGGGTATTATAATTTCAGTCAGAAGTTTGCAACGCAGTGAAGGAGACATCTCCGACCCTAGAAAGTATATATATTCTTGATCAGCATCAAAAGCCGAGTCGATCTAGCCATGTCCGTCTGTCCGTCTGTCCGTTTCTACGCAAAGTAGTCCCTCAGTTTTAAAGCTATCTGAATGAAACTTTGCAGTTAGTCTTCTATATACTCTCACTCGTACATATGTCGGAATGGGCCGGATCGGACGACTATAACATATAGCTGCCATAGGAACGATCGGTAAATTTTTGGAAAAAAAATTATAACTTTGTCAGTTTTCAATATATTTTCACCAATTTTGATATTTGGCCATTGATTATTATTTTAGAATTTTGATTTAAATTTTATGAAAATCGGACGACTATATCCTATAGCTGCCATAGGAACAATCAGGAAAATAATAGAGAAAATCATAACTTCGCTGTTTCTCAACATATTTTCATCAAACTTGAGATTTAGTTACTTAATAATATTCCAGAATTTCGATTTAAATTTCATGAAAATCGGACAACTATATCCTATAGCTGCCATAGGAACAATCAGAGAAATAATAGAAAAAATCATAACTCAGTTGTTTCTCAACATATTTTCATCAAATTTTAGATTCGGCCATTCAATGTTCTCTTAGAATTTCTTTTTTAATTTTAAAGTTCAATTGCAATCTGCAAGGGTATATAAACTTCGGCGAGCCGAAGTTAGCTTCCTTTCTTGTTTGAAATGTTATTGATAGCTCTACAGGCTAATAAATTGTATTGATTGCCTCAAGGTTATCCACAAATAAAGCAGCTACATGAGCGAAAATAACTTAATAATATATTTTAGTTGCTTTTATTTTCTGTATTAATTTTTTTTAAATAAAACATTAAACAAAAAAATATTACTCCCAATTATTTGGCCAAGGCCGACTTTAGTTGGTCTAAGGATATGGTCCTATAAAACTACTACTGTGCAGAAGTGAAAATTTATTTATTTAATTTATTATTAATATATATATATATATATATATATATATATATATATATATATATTAATTTATTTAATTTAAGTCATAAGGAAACCAAAAATAAAATTCATTTGTAAAGAAAAAATTGGGCACTAGAGGTTTAAGTATTGTGCCGATGATCTATGCACTCCCCATTTGATATGGTTTACCTTATCTTTAGAAACCTCCCCTTATTTGAAAGGAATAATTTGTTATTTCTTTTCACAAAAAAGTTAGCAAATCGGATGCCAATAAATATAGAGGAATCTCTAAGTTATTGGCCATCCCTGAGGTATTATGGATATATACATATGTATGTACATACGTGACCATAAAGAATTTTCTTTCTTTTTTCACTTATAAATGGAACATTTTTCATAAATGTGCAAGCACTTTTTTATTTTATCGCTGTTTATTTTTTAGCAAAAAACATTTTTCCAGTCCCATATTAATTTTATTGACTTTTCATAACTATGACAGCATAAAGAAACAAAAAGAAAAGCTAATTTCGGCTCGCCGTAGCTTATATGCCCTTGCAGATTGCAATTGATCTATGAAATTGAAAACGAAATTCTAAAATAATAATGAATGGCCGAATCTCAAATTTGATAAAAATATGTTGAGAAAAAACCGAGATATGTTTTTTTCTATTATTTCCTTGATGTTCCGATGGCAGCTATAGGATATAGTCGTCTAATTTTTTTGAAATTAAATCGAAATTGTTGAACAATATTAAGTAACCAAATCTCAAGTTTGATGAAAATATCGACTCGGCTGTTGATCCCGATCAATAATATTATATATATACTTATAGGGTCGGATATATCTCCTTCACTGTGTTGCAATCTTCTGACTGAAATTATAATACCCTGCAAGGGTATAAAAAATATTGGTAATAATTATAGTACTACTGCACAAACTCAAGAAATAATATTTTTTTAAATGTATACTTAATTTCTTATATATACCTTATTATTTATTATATAATATACAATATATACTCCTCGCCACTAGAATAAGACACCCCTTTATACTTATATTTAGTCGGACATATCATACAAATTAATTGAGATACATATTTAAGTTTTCTTTTATAACAAACTATTATATATTTTATTGAGTTAAAAAGAACAAAAGATAAAATAGTTTTGTTGCCTGCAACTACCTAAAAAAAATAATATCCAAAAGTCTTTAAATTTCGAGGACAACATTTTGCGCCACTTGAATAGAACATGCTTCAGTTTAATCCTATTTCTTCGCGAGAGAAGTCGTAAAATGTTGTCTTCCAACTTATTTTACGAGTTTTGACTAAAATACGTCAAAAATGGATCTTGAAAAAGCTTTGATCAAAAGGAAAAACGTAAAATATATAAATCATATAATGACGCTGGCTTTTCAATTTACAAAATTTTTACAAATATTGTGCGAAGCCGAAATGTTTTATCCGTTTTTCCAGAAATAAATCAAAATATAAAAAAAAAAACATGAAAGGGCGCACATAAGTGTATTCACTTGTGCGAAAAAGCGACTTATATTGAGTAAAGTGGCAAATTCGCCCGACTCTTTGGTAAAGATCGAAGAAAAAAATGAAGTTAAAGCCAGTCTAAAAAATATTCGACAAGTTATTTCAAATGCTAAACATTTCAAAAGACTAAAATTAAAAGAAAACCGTCTCTTAACCCGCTTCGAAAAGCACAACGCCTTAGTTTAAGCTGAGAACATGTCACGTGGGTGTCCGAATGGCATCAAGAGGTTTTCTCCGATTTTTGGTAAAGAATATTATTTCTTGAGTATACGCATTAGTATTATTAATATACATTTTTTTCTTTAAGTTGTCATATATATTAAAAGTCAGTAAAATGAATAGGGGTCTGGACAAATATTTTTTGTTTTAAATAAGCAGCGATAAAATAAAAATTGATATGCACTTTTATTAAAAATTCTCCAATAATCAGTAAAAAAATTTGACAATTTAGACAGCATTTGCAGAAATGCCAAGCCATATAACTTACAAGCCTTTGAATTTTTAGGGTGCGGTTTTTTTTGTCACTTTAATAATAGACGTTAAAGCACTACGGTTCGTACACTCAAGTGGCCCTTATGAAACCAGGCACGTGCCTGTTGGGGTTAGGTATTAGTAGTCGCGGTGGAAAATATAGAAAAGAGTACGAGGAAATAAAAAAATTAGAGATTCCTCTATAGTTGTTGGCTACCGATTTGTTACCTTTTTTGTGGAGAGGACTAACAAATGATTTTTTCTAGATAAGGGGAAAGTGCGAGATTTCTAAGGATAAGGTCAACAATTTCGGAAAGGGAGAGCACAGGGCATTGGCACAATACTTAAGCACACAGCCCGGTATTCCGTCGGGTCCCGGCAAATAAAGTGGCTGAACATGATGAAGATCTAAAAGAAGAGAGCTTTCGTTTAAACTTGAACTGAAAATTAGGTTCGATTTGGGCATGTTGTAAGAATATGTCTGACTTAAGTCAGTGGTAATAGAGTAAGTTGTTTGAAAAAACTGGGAAAAAAGATCGGCAATTGCCTGATCATCATTTACGCTTGCATTTTCAAAAGACAGCGAGGAAGGATGCGTTAATGGCTTACGTTTAGTCTTAACAAAATTATAAAACTGTTCAGGATCCTACAAAGAATCAAATAGTTTTTGTAACACTGCGCGTTCAGCACGGTGAAGTTTGACCGAGCCGATATATATTTAGAGAGAACAGTGCGAGGACCGGTTTTTTTTAAATTTAGCGTACAGCCTGGACTTTACATTTTTTAGGCGACTCAATTCTTTTGTAAACCAAGGGGGCTTTTTCGAAATTGAGCGATAGTATAAAGGAACACATTCAGAGAAAAATTAATTCATGGCATTGTAAAAAATATCCACGGTAACAGTCATGTCAGTGCACATGTATAAATCGGACCAGTCAAAATCATAATTAAAATTAATATATAAATATATTCAGCCGGAATTTCGTACATGGTTGACTTGAGACAGTGAAATGTCGAACAAGCCAGCAATAAAATCATGTTGTGTTGAAGATTGAAGTGTGTTAGAGGAGTTATATAGGGACCAAATAGCCCCAGGGATATTAAAATCACCCAGAACTATTAAATGGTCCCTGTCAGAAAGTTGGAAACCATCCGAAAGGCGGAAAGGTGGTTCCAAAAATATGAAGTTACGACAATGGAGGAATGTAGGAACATGTAATAAAAATAGAGCTACCATTGAATAATAGCTTTACACGTAGGAATTCAACATCGCTGTATTCCTCGAAAGTTAATAATTCTGACGTGAGAGTGGAGTTAACCGCTATGAGGACCCCACCCCCGCGCTTGACTGGCCGATCTAGCCGATAAATCGTGAACGCAGCTGGAAAAACTTCGGAGCTTAGAATCTCCGGCTTTAACCAGGTTTCTGTGAACACAATAACATGGGTGGCGAATGCAAAACTATCAGAATACAATTTCGGCAGCTTACTACGTAAGCCTCTTGCATTCTGATAGGAGATTGACAGAGAGGTGATTAGTTTTTTTGGACAGGGTGGGAGGACTTAGAGGGCGCAGTGGTCAGATCAGGCTTGGGACTTATTCCAACAGGCCGTTTCTTTTTCTTAGCTTCATATTCTTTGACAACTACATACACCGGCCAGAATTTGGTAGAGCATATCGTGCCAAAGAAATCATTTGGGACATTTATTTTGAAAGATGAAATGTCCCTAGCGTAAGAAAATTTAAATTTTTCCACCTTTAACTTTAAATTTTCGGCTCTGACTTTGCCTCGTATAAAGGCAATGACATCTTCCGATGTTTGAGAAGGGGAGAGCCGCGAAACAAATATCTGTTTCGTAGGTGGGACTGCAATAAGGGCATTTGGCAAGACAGACTGAGTATCTGTCGTGCCATTATCGGCCTTTAATCCGGCCCCTATACCCTGTGGGGATAATTAGACGGGGCTATGGGGGGGGACAAAATTTGTGATCCCCTAGGGGATGAAGCGGATATTACCGGGGCACATTCGGATACCGAATCTTTTCTAACACTCGAT
>VNJQ01006154.1:0-49045 GCA_008042515.1 Drosophila truncata | reverse complement strand
TAATGTGACCTAATTACTTGCCAACTCTTAAAAAAACGAATTATTTCTAATTCTTTATAGAGAGAGAGAGATGTTATCGGCAAACGCCCAGCTTTAGCTTTTCTTTTTGTATTTATTTTTATTTGTTTTTCAAAGATAGTTCGATTTCTGAAACTAAAGCGGCTTAGAGCCTAGTTTAATTCCTTATAATGTGACCTAATTACTTGCCAACTCTTAAAAAAAACTAATTATTTCTCATTTTTTATAGAGAGAGGGAGATGTTATCGGCAAACGCCCAGCTTAAGCAATTCTCGTATTTATTTTTATTTATTTTTCAAATATATAGAAAGATAATTAGATTTTTAAACTTAAAGCGGCTTAGACCCCAGTTTTATTCCTTATAATGTGACCTAATTACTTGCCAACTCTTAAAAAAACGAATTATTTCTAATTCTTTATAGAGAGAGAGAGATGTTATCGGCAAACGCCCAGCTTTAGCTTTTCTTTTTGTATTTATTTTTATTTGTTTTTCAAAGATAGTTCGATTTCTGAAACTAAAGCGGCTTAGAGCCTAGTTTTATTCCTTATAATGTGACCTAATTACTTGCCACCTCTTAAAAAAAACTAATTATTTTTAATTTTTTATAGAGAGAGAAATGTTAAGCTTTTAATTTGTATTTATTTTTATTTGTTTTTCAAAGATAATGAGATTTTTGAAACTAAAGCGGCTTAGAGCCTAGTTTTATTCCTCATAATGTGACCTAATTACTTGCCAACTCTTAAAAAAAACTACCTTTTTGAGTTTTCCCTCTTTAGTATCAGTTTTCCTAGCATTTCCCTTGCTGTTCCTAAGACTCCACTGCCTATTTCCTGGTCTGTGGATGATAAAGTAGATTAAGGCAATTTAGTATTCGCCGGAAAATGACTGTTGAGAAGCCATCGACAGATGCCTGTCTTGGTCTTGGTCTTGGTCTCAGGTCGGTCAGTGAATGTCTAATCTCTTGGCTGACGACTGTCTAATCTCATTTGATGATGACTCGACTTGACTCCACTTGATTCGATTCGATTCCACTCTCTTACTCTTTATACAATTCAAAGCGATTTGAGTTGAGTTGACTTGACTTGACTCTCCCTTATTGCCGCGGATTTCCCTGGGCTTAATCAATCATTGCCCTTTCTCCCCGTTCCACTCCGGGAATCTATTTCAACATGCCTCGGATTTCAATTAATTTTCCAGCTTTTGGCCAGCTGCAGCGGCCACAAATTTTGTTTGTTGTATGTTTGTTGCTTTGCAATTTGATTTTGGGGGAAAAGCCTGGCCACGAACTTTGACCTGGCCGAAAGTGTGTGTGTGGGAAACCCAGGCAATTGAAACTTTTCCGGATTCTCCTAGCGGCCGTTGGAGATTGTCAAGTGTTTCAAAAGTTGTGGAAAGTGACCTGAAAAGTGTGTGTTCAAGGAAATTTGATTCGATTAGATAGAGACTCAGATTTCTCTGGGACATGAAAATGAAATCTTTACTGCCTGCTCCCTTTTTTTTTTTTGCTTCCCTTCCTTTTTAGATGAGTATTTTCGTTGTAGCATATTTTCCAAAAGCAAAGTTTTTCCTACCTTTTCCTTTTTTTTGATGGGCGGTGCGCACAGGTGCACAAATGGCAAACGGCGAGTGGAACAACAAGAAGCGACAACTGAAACAGAAGCAGCAGCTTCAGAATTTACATAAAAAAGTTTGTCATGCTGCTGGGAAATCCTGAGGCTGAGGTGGAAAACCCACCAGCACATGCACATGCTTCTTGTGTATATTAAAAAAAAAAAAACAAAAAACAAAAAATAACGGAGAAAATGCCTCTCTGCCTTCGTCTTACTTTCGGTTAGGGTTCAACGTCTGGTCTTTATATATATGTATATATAGTATATTCCATATATGCATGATCATGTCTGGATTAGCCTAATGAAAGCCCAGACTCCGACACAACACACAACAGCTGATGGGAAAGCCGGGAAAGCTGGGCAAGCCGGCAAGCAAAATGTTAACAGCATTCGGTGGCAGGAAAATGCTGTCACGAAGCGCTAAGATGCTGACAATGTGGGTTCCCAGGCGCTCTACCCTAACCAAGAGTTAGTTGCCAGTTTAAAAATCTGCTCTGACTTGAAGAGAATTTGTAAAAATAATTTAATTGTTTGCTAAGTCTTAAAAGTCTTTTAGAACTTTATCTTGATTTTTATTTCTACTTTTTGCTGCAGAAAGGACATTCCTGTTTCGGCTTTCATAGCGAGTCCTTCGAGTACATGTGCTTACATGTCTGTAAGCGCATTTTGTAAGCTTGTGAGGGGGTGGCTGTGTGTGTACGTGTTAGGGCTCTGACATGCTGACGGCAACATGCAACACAACCGCCAGCAGCAGCAGCAGCAGCAGCGGCAGCGGCAGCAACACGAGACGTGCAACAATGGCTGGAAAACTGCGGGGAAAACCTTTGCCAGCCATGAAAATCCTTCAGAGTCGCGTCGCAACATCCGCGTGACGACGTCATCGTCATCGTCATCGCCATCGCCATAGCCATCGTCCTTGTTGCCGCTGGCAGACATTGCTGCAAAGACTTACGGAAAGTTTACAGCCTCAGACATTTGTTGTGGCTTTTATAAATTGTCTGTGCGTGGGCCAAGGTGTCTTCAAAATGTGTGTGTGTGTGAGTGGGTGGCGAACGTGCCACAACAAAGTGGGGAATGTGGGGAAAGTGTGTGTCCTTTGTTGGCTGCCGTCGATTGCTGCAGTGTCAGCGCCGCACAATGCAGGAAAACAGCAGCAGCAGCAGCAGCAGCAGCAGCAGCAACACGGAACACGAGACACGTTAAGCGCATTGCCATTTGTGCCACATCATGGAGAATCCGCCAAAGAAGCATTTACACAGGAAGAAAATGGTTTAAGGAAATGTAAGGCCCTGCATATTACCATTTGATGTGGATTCCTTTTTTTTGTCAGTGCAAGGCAGGGCCTGACAGGTGGGCCACGGGTCGTGGGAATACCGACAGTTGGCAAAGTTGTTCAATTCACTAAACAAAACAAGACAAACAAAAAAAAAAAGAGACCGAAAATCCTACACAAAAAATGGACGGGCTGAAAGAAAAATGCTGCCTTTGTGCAATGGAATGGCTTAAGCGGGATTTATCGGCTAACGGCTAACGGTGAGTTCGATTGATTAGTCGATAAAGATGATCGATGATTTTGGACACGCTAGCGAAGGCCACGAAGGGAGGCGATTAGAAATAAGGGAGGCTTGGATTTTCGTTTTATGACATAAATATATTTTATTGTTTTCTGTTACAAAATTAAAAAGAGGAAATATATTACATATTAGATATATTTTCCAAGAATACGATAGATCTTTCGTACCTATTTCGTTTTTTCTACATTTATTCTAACATATGAAGAGATTTTAATATTTATTTGGCTTGGATTTTCCTTTTATGATATAAATTTATTTTATTATTTTCTTTTGTTAAATTTCTTGTTACTGAATTTATTTCTACAAAATTAAAAAATAGAAAATAAAGCCAAAAAAATCATATCAGATATATTTTTAAAAACTACGATAGATCTTTCGTACGCAGTTCATCCTTATAAATTAGTTCTAAGCTCTGAAGAGATTTTAATATTTATTATTATAAAAACCAAGATTTTTCCTTGTAAAAATAATTATATTTTCGTATATAAAATATATATAAAATATATATAAAGTATATAAAATACTGACCACACATTAAAGATTAAAGTACTAAAGTATCCCTGAAAACCCTTCATCTCACCCTGACAGCCATAAACTTAAAGTCTGTCGTCATATTTAATATTTATCGATTTTGGTTATTAATCATTCCCTTTCGGTTCGATTCAATGCGATTCACCTTTGTCGACTCATTCGATGAATTCCGAATCCGCTGGCTTAAGCTTGTTCAGCTTTCAGCTTGTTAAATGCATTGCTGGCAAATTGCATTCCCCATTTTCCCCATTTTCCCTCATTTTCCCAGGCTCCCATATTCCGCTTTTCATATCCTGACAGGACGCAGTTGCTGTTGATGGTGCAAGAGAGATGGATGGATAGTTTCAGTCGCGTTGTAATTAACATTAATTTCGTATAAACTTTGGCACATTGCGTATACGCCGGGTGTTACGGCATAAGTGTGTGTGTGTGTGTGTATTGCCTTTTCAATTGTCTGTCACAAGCAGGAATATCATCATAGAGCATGCACAGAGAGGAAAAATGTGTTACTTTCTTCATAATCACAAATATCGTTCATTAATTGGAATTTAAATATTAATAAATTTTTATGAGAATAAAATACGAAATAAATATCTTCTAAAAATAAAATTTAATAAGCAAAGATTCAATAGATTTTTCTCTCAGTGTTTGAGCTTCTTTAGCTGCCTCTAGGATTGTCGCTGCACACAAATTAACTGCGAGCACAATTGTTTTACACATCGTTGTCTGAGTTGTCGTTGTTCTCAGGGAAATGGAAATGGAAATCTTTATGTTGCCACGGACTCATGTGTCTGTGTGTGTGTGTGCGTGTGTGCTTGCTTTATCGTGGCAACAATGGCTCATTCCTTCATTCCTCCATTCCGCCATGTTGCCAGTTTATGGTCTTTATCCTACAGATACTATAACCCCTTTTGGCAGCGAGTGTAAATAAGCTCAAGTTGCTTGAAAATTGCTTCAAATTAACCTTTTGGAAAATCCATTCGTTGTTTGTGTTTTCCTCCCGCTAATTCGGTTACTAACTGTTTTCCCCCTCTCTCTCTCTTCTCTTCTCGTTTCAGGTGAGTTAATTGCAAATTGGCTAATTTGCCATTCGCCTATCACAGGATCTGCCTGTCAAACTGGTGAGAAGGCTCAATTAAAGCTTTTGGGGTAAGTGGCGGGGAACTGTCTTTAAGATGTCAGCGAATTTTGAAGCTTTTCCTGGCTGCCATTTTCTTGCATTGTCAACTGGCAACTGCAGCTCAAAGGGAAAACAAAGAGGAAAGAAAAAGAAGTAAGAGAAGGGAGAGATTTTACCCCTGGCCAAAACTCATAACTTAAAGCCAAGCCAAAAGGGGGAAAGACATAAAGTCTTTAGAACATTTATAGAATTTATATGAAATTAGCATTAAAACCAGGTGAATATGAATTCAGGTGAATATGAAAACCCTTATTTAAAGCCAGTATTAATTGCTGGTCAAGTGTCTTAACAGCACTGCCTCTGCCATTGTGGAAACGCAGAAGCCAAAGCTCTCTCCAGAGGGAACCCCAAGTCCTAGACTCCATCCTTTCTTCCTTCTGACTGCCTGGGAACTCGTTGAGTTTTGTTTGTATTTTACTTTGTCTTGTATGCTGGCACATTTTTCTTACACATTTCCACATTTTTCCTCCCCCTGTGTATATGATACCGGAAATTACAAATGCAACAAGATGTTGCAATGGTATTCTCACAGCGTGATTCCACAGAATCTAAGCAGACATTGATATCTCCAAATTGTATTTAGGTTTGAAAACAAAGGAAACCCATTTTTATTTGCTGCACAATCAAAAATATTCAAGTGTTTAGGCGTTTGAGGGTATTATCTCAAAGCCATCGAGATACTTGGCCAAGGGAACGGCCAAGGCAAAGAGTCCATAGCTCTTGATGAAGGTCCAGCAGAAGCGATCGTTGTAGAGGATTGTCAGAAAGGCGATGGCCGTTCTTATAAGGCGGAGAGGGCGCTTCCTTGGCTTTACCATAATTCCAGGAAATCTGAGGAGTGAAGAGGGAGCTTTGGCTGCAATAGTTCGGCTGCAAATGTGGTTATGGCAGTCAACTTACCTGCTTAGTTAATTCAAAGAAACAAAAAAGAGAAGTTATAGTTTCTTTTTCCCCCTGAAAATTACAATTTTGTTAGCTCTCGTCAGATTTGATTTTGTTAGAAGCAAGCCTCAAACAGAGAGAGAACGAGACTGATTTTCCAGGGCCTGCTAGTAGGGGTTTTTGTAAGTCGATTTTATGTTAAGTTTTACTATATCTCATCAGTGCTAGATATCTCTGATATTCATGTCACATTTAGCTCTTAATTCCTTTTTATTCTTAATTTTTCTCAAACATAATCCTTAGTAAACTTTTAGAAATTTCCCTTAAATATTTCCTCAAAAATTTCATAGAAATTGCATAAAACCAACCAATTTTCATTGAAAATTTCGATGTTAGAACTTTGTAATTTCCCTTCTTATATAATCTATAAACAAAGTCTGACACTCGGCGGTAGTTGGCTTAATTTAATTATTCTCAAACACAAATGTTGTGGCCACTCGCCCATTTTTGGGCCCCCTTGCTGTCGCTCTCTCTCTCTCGACTGTGTTTGCTTTTGGGCCAAAAAATAGTTGGGCTGAAAAATTTTTCGCTTACGCCGCAAAGTATGCAACATGTTTGCCATGTGTTGGGCGGTCGGGAAAATGGAAAATGGCTCCGAGGAGGAGGAGGTGCGAGGAGTGCTGTCCAGGTCGTTGGCAGCCATTAGCACAAATGTCGTCTGTCCAGAAAATGGGCGCCATGGAGAGGGGGTGGTAACTGCATCAACAACTTTTTAACCAACTTGCCAGCCCAGACTAACAAGACCGCAGAAGAGGGGGCGGCGGGCGGCGGGCGGCGGGCGGCTAAAAGGGGGTGTGGCGGCAAACTAACTAACTCGATGCTCTCGCCTGCCACTTGTAATGTAGCGTTATTGTTGCAACAACAACGAGGTTGGGGAGCGTGAGGGGTGAGGCTGCTTTGTCCGCGAAAAAAAAGAAAGATTTTTACTACTCTTTTTTTTTTGGTTGCGAAAATTGTAAGTTCAACTTCAGCTGCAGAGATTTTTCGGTCAGCGTTAATGCAGCGAAGTTAACCCTCTAAAACCAGACCCCGGGAACGGTTTATGGCCAAAGTGTTGACACACTGAGAGAAATCTATTACAGAATACATTTTTGTTGGCGTGTTTTCTCAATTGATTCTTTTATTTTCACAATTATTCTTATTGTCTTTTTCAATTTTTGCAATGTGATCAGTTCTAGAGTGACCAGTTGATCAGTTGATCAGTTCTAGAGTGACCGTTTCTCTAATCTCCCTCAATCCTAGTTTTTGTATCTTAATTTATATATCGATTGAAGCAATTGGAATTGGAACATAAATGTAAAATGGTAAACAGTAAATGCTAATGATAGAAGCCTGAATGCTAACGCTGAAATGCTAAATGCTAACATTTTAAATATTTTGAATTTTAACATCAAAAGAAATACTATTTTAAAACTATTTTTAAAAGAATGTTATTCTAAAATAATGCCAAAAAGCTAAAGGTTATAGAAAATTGTCATTTCTAGTACATAACAGTCAAGAACCCCTTTTTGTAGGCTATGATTTTTCCCTTAGTGCATTCTCGCGGTCAGTTGCATTGTGGTCTGCTCATCTGTGTCCATGTCTGCCAAGTTTTGGCATCCTCTCACCCGCCTTTCCCCAAAATAGTTGAGAACTTTTTTGTGTATATACATAGAGACGGGGTCCCTTCAGATCCTTTCGACCGAACCCCCTTTGGACACTTTAAATTGCACACAAATTGGCAGAAATTGTTGTTGGCCAGACTTCCATTTTTGGTTGTTGCCTTTGACAAGTTTTTACTGCTTAAAATAAAAATCAAGAAGGAATACAAAAAAAGGAAAAGAAAAGAAAAGAAAAGAAATGCATTTTAATAAAACTAAGACAATAACTGTGTCTGTGTCTGTGTTTTTTTGTTTATATTTTTATTTTTATATCTTTGACTTTGTTTGCCAAAATAAATGGCAATTTTTCCTTCAATTATATAGCTTTATATATCTAGTTGAGTTGTAATTGTATGGCAGCTGCTTTAAAATGTTGAACAAATTGTAATTTGATTTGCCAAAAGGACCTTAACAATTAATCATACAATCGCCATCAATTTATGTTTATTTGTGTTGTTCACTGCTTGTTGTTTTTTTGGACCAATTAAATAATGTAATTTCAATTTGGTTTGACAGTAACAAGCAGCCGGGAATGGTCCTTAAATATAAACAAATTCAATTAAATATTGTTAGCAGGTTTATTATATAATTTCCTTTGATTTACCATTTACTCCAGCTTCATGCTTATGAATGATAGGGAATCCCTTCTTAAATACCAGATGTATTTTACCATCATAACGTGCGGGTATTGGAATCACTGGTAATTTCTGGGTCATTTGCCGAGCCACGTTCCCCGGGACAATAAAGGCAAGCCGTCGCTCCTTTGCTCCTTCGTTGCTGACCCCCCCTCTTCGTGGATGCCGCTGGGCTGCATGAATTACGAGGTTAATTAGAAGTTTGACACGAGGCATGGGGCACTTACAATATGTACATGAAATAAATACTATATATGTATACACACACACACAATGAGAGGAGGAGTTTGGTCCAGCAGCAGCAGCGGCAGCAGGACTGGAGCCAGGACCTGGAACTGAAACTGAAACAGGAGCAGCTGTCGTTGCAGTTTGAGGCACGTACGAGGCACACACACACACACACACACACTGGCAGGACCTGCATAAATAATGCAAAAGTGTGAAAAGGCACACACACACACACCCAGAGAAAGAGAGAGAGAGAGAGAAGCATTTGCTTAGCTTTTTGCATGCAGCCGTTTTCAATATCAGCCTAGCGACCAGGGAAATGGAAAGAAGGGTAAAGGGAAAGTGGGGGAAATGGAGAAGAGGAGGGGTAGATAGGGCTGTGGAAATCTACCCCCTGCCACACCCTTTAGCTTTGGCCAGCTTGCACTTGTTTATCATTTATTACTGCAGTTGGAAAATCTGTTTCAGCTCCTTCTACATTTCACATTGTTTGTCTTTTGTACATTGTAACCCCTCCTCTCCACTCTACATGTTTTCCAACCATTTTCCTAACGTTTTTTATATTTATACTTTATATATTTTTGCTGTAGATTTTCCATTTTCCATTTGCTGCCGACACTTTTGCTGTTAAATTGAAAGTGGCAAAAGGTATTTCACGATAAAAATAGTAAATGTCATCTAGTGGCATTTCGGTCGAAATTGTATTTATAAATGTTATTTATCTGTACACACTTTTCTATTTCTCTATTTAGTTTTGTTTACAAATGAGGGCTGTTTTTAAATAAATATTCTTGGGTATTTTTTTAGAGGGAAATGTGTGAAAAAATAAGTTCTGCTTATATAATTTATGAAATATTTTTAGAAAGGGGTTTTATAGTATTTAGAAATCAGGTTGTTTATAAATTTAATATAATTATTAATTAATTAATTATTTTAAGAGAAGTGCAGTAGATTGAATGTAATTTTAGTTTATTTAATAAATATATCCTGTTATTTTCCAATAAACATAGTAAGTTCAACTTTCGCTATTGATAATTAGTTTAAATAATTTAAATATCTATGCAGCAATATTTAAACTATAATCTACTAATAATTCGTGTAAATATTTAAACTATTTATTGAATATACATATTCCAGTTCGCCTTAAATAAATATTTAAATATTTATTCTTTAAACTAACTATTTCCTTATTAATAAAAAGTAAGTTCTTATATTAATTTATTTATTTCTACGACTTTTCAGTGGCTTAAAAAATGTTGCTTACTGAAAATTTCAAAATTTAATGTAAAAACAAGCAGAAGATATTCTATAAATTAATTTATATAAATTTATATATGAAAACTATGTATGTGCACATGCGTGTGCTGTTGCATTTGCTGCAATTTAATTTCATAACCAAAAGTGGAGGCACACAGATGCGGCAAGCACCCACACAAACACACACACACACACACACCCAGACAATGAGTGGTGTGCACGTGTGCGAGTGTCTGTACACCTCGTTTCTTGTTCGGCTGATAAAGTTCATTTACCTTTCAGCGTTTATCTAAATGCTGTCTCTCTCGCTCTCGCTCGCGCCTTCTCCCTCTTGCAGTGGCAAAAGTGTAATTGTCTATCTTATGCTTTACATTTGCACACAGATACACATATACACTGCAATTAAAATGGAGAAATACAGAGAAATGCCAGAGAAATACCAGAGAAATACCAGAGAAATACCAGAGAAATACCAGAAATACCAAATAATAGATTTATTTAAGAAAGAAATAAATATATTAAAACATAAATTTATATATTTTGTATTTTTTGTGAAGAAATACTACATGTGAAAGAAATACTACATACAATATATTTTTTATTTTATTATTTATTTATTAATAATATGAATATATTTATTACATCTATTTTAATAGCAAGAAATATATTATATATTTGTCTATCTTTATTTTTTTTAACCCTTTTTTCTCTGTGTAAAATTGCCTTCGCTAACTCTGTTTGTTTGTTTGCATTTGCCGCTGCTTGAGTTGAGAAATACTCGTCTGGCAGACTGCCTGAATCCATTTCTCTCTGTGTGCCCCTAGCTGTGTGTGTCTCTTTCTCTTTATGTATGTGTGTGTGTGTGTGTGTGTGTGCACTTGAGTGTGTGCTTGAGTGTGTGACATTAGTGCAGCGGGTCATGCCATCGTCTTCCTCTTGTTCGGCTTCTGCAGCTGCCATTTTCGCGCAATTTGAACTTGGTGTTATGGGAAAACCGAAGCCAAAGTCAAAACAAAGTGGAATAAAAAACAAAAAGAAAAAACCAATAAAAAAAAACCAAAAATAGAACTATAAAAAATGTACACAAGCCCCAGATGAGTAAAGTTTTAATTTGGGATTTCCATCACAGCAGAAATTCGAAAATAATAATAATTACACATAGGATACCTCCATGAAAATCTGTAAAATATTTGTTATGACATTTTTATATAGTTTAAAATAGATTTTTAATGTAATAGTGATTTAAAATTGTATATAAGTAAAGTTTTATCCTGACAAAGGTTATTGTTTCTTTTAAAATGTACCCATTATCTTAGAAATTTATATGAAATATATAAATAATAATTCAAATAATCTTTGCTTTGCACTTGCCAAATAATTCCTTGGCTTTCCTCTGCACTGCCAAAAAAACATCCCCCAAAAAATCAACCCCCCTTTCATAAATATGCCGAGTATCTCATGCAATTAACCCATTTGGAATTTAATTTCGATTTTGTTTCGCTTTCGATTCAATTTCCATTTTCAATTTGATGCAATTAGTTGAAGTTCTCTGCAGAAAGCGAGCTCAATAAATTGAATTTAATTTCCTTGCATACAGAGAGAGAGAGAGAGAGAGCCCCTTTTCCGTTGCTTTCCTACCTCACCCTCTGTTTTTCCCGCCTCAAAGGTACATATATATATATATAGTATAGCCTGGCATTGTGCGGTTGCTGCTGTTAACATTTATTGCATTTTTTGTATACCGTCACGCTGTTAAATGAAATGTTTTATTTCCCATTTCGCAACTGCCGAGGGTATGGAAAACCCTCTTGGCATTCCATTTCAATTTCACTTGAAAATGCACTTCGAATCCGCATACAAACACATTGCGCGATCCGCTCGGAAATCAGAGAAATCAGAGAAGCGCGGCCAAACGCAATTACATGGTCCCTGCTGCTGCTGTTGCTGCTGCTGCTGCTGCTGCTGCTGCTGCTGCTGCCACGTTTTAAGGGGGCCTCAGTGGGTTAAGGGGGATCCCCTATAAAGCATTGGCAAAACTTCATTACTAATTCCATTTCCCCAGCACAAATTCACCCACATATGCCATTGGAAATTGTACGCAATTTATTTTTTAAATTTCATTTCATCAGAGGACGAGAGAGAGCGGCAGGACGTCGTCCTTGTGGCGGGGCTAGCTTTCAATTTGAGATAATCAAAGCGAAAATTGCAAAACCAGACCACGAAGGAGGCAACACAATTAAAGGTTTGAGATGCCAGCCACGAATTTGGGGGAAAATAATCAATGTAAATGTATAGAAAAATGTTAATAAAATTTTTAGAAAATTATTGAGAGCATTTATGCTAAATATATGCATTTAATAAATAATAAATATAATTATTTGAGAGTAATTTTTATTCTTTTACATTTTTTATGGTGATTTTGGGTGAAAAATCAATGTAAATATAGAAAAATTCGTTGAAAAAATTTAATTGAAATGCAAATAAAATTATAGCATTTAAAATAAACATATTTATGTTATAATAATTTCATAAAGACTAGAACGTACTTTTCATTCTTTTAAATTTTCATACAAAATAATTTGAAAAACCTGTTTCCGCTCTCTCTCTATTTTCCCCACAATGTTTTCATCCTTAAATTCAAGTGGAAAATGCATCACGAATTTATTCATCAATTTGTATTCCCATTCCGCTGTTCAATCAATTGTTGCCTGTTTTTTTTTACTATTTCTCTAGCTACCCATCGCTCCTGCTATATCTTCTCGCCACCCCTTCTACGGTTTCCCCCCGGTTTTCCATTGCTTTTCCTTTTGCTGCTCACGATTTGGTGCACCCAATCGACCCATAAACCCAGTTATTTACTTAGAAGGGCCTTTTAACATTTTTTCTTTTTCTTGTTTTTTTTTTTGCATTTTCCTTTTTCGTTGCTTTTTTGCAACGGCTGCTTCTTCCTCTTTTGCTTCTTCTTCAGTTTTCGCAACGTTTTAATGGCAAGTCGACGTCGCAGTCGCAGTTGCAGTCGCAGTTGCAGTCGCAGTCGCAGTCGCAGTCACCGTCGCTGCAGTCGGCTTTTTGCATTAAATCAACGCGCGACCACCGCCAACAATAATCAACAAAACAGAGCGCACCGAGGAAACTTTTGGCCGCAATAAAAGCCGCCACAACTCACTGCCACCCTCTTTTACCAATCCGATTCTTGCTACACTGAAAAAAAGAAGAAAATAAATAGAATTATAAAAGATATATGAGATATGAGAGACAAAACTTTGCTAGGCTTAGGTTTAGATAGGTTTTCCTAAGGCCACTGATGGACTCAGGGCGTATGCGTAATATTCCTTAAGCTATTTTTTTATTTTGACACCAAAGGAGGTTATAAGGAGACATTTTTGCTAAATATTGGGTTATATAAAGTCTTGGAAAAGTATAATATTTAGATTCTTCAGGCTTTTATTAGTATTTATACGGAAAATTTGTTATACTATGCGTATACGTAATATTTATAATTTTATGTTTTATTTTAATAAAAAATCTTTAAAATCTAAATTAATAAATTATAAAATTACATGTATTCTTAAGAACTTATAGGTTTTATTCTTTTAAATTAACAGAGGTTTTTATTTATTAAAGAAACAGTAGTACTCCATATAAGAAATATCTATTATAATAATAGAAAATTATTATTATATTATTTTCTATTATTATTATAGCAAAAGAAATACTTTTTATGGATATTCTTTTCAATTATCAGCTAATATATATTCCTGGGAACTTGTAAATTTTATACTCTTCAGGCATACAAAGATTTTTTCAAGACAACGTTGATATACGTTGCGTATACGTAATATTTATTAAAGTTTGTTAAAATTTGACCGCAAAAATATAGTTAAATATAGGAATCCTAGGAACTTTTACTATTTTCTTTCTCTGTGTACACCCATTTTCCCCCTTCTTCTCCCCCTTTTCCCTCTTTTCTTCCCCCTTTTCCCCCATTTTTTCTGTTCGGGCATTGCAACCTATTTCAATTGCAATTCGAACTCCAATACGAGAATTCGTATCAATTTGTTGGTCACCCAACATCCATCGCCCTTTTTGGGGAACCAACCGCAATGTAGACGATATATTTGGGATGCAGGTGCAGGTGCAGGTGCAGGTGCAGGGTGGCTCTTTTTGGGGTGGTTTGGCGCTGCCAAGAATTGATTCGCGCCGCATGCAAATAAGGTCAACGTGCGCGCTGGCTGGCCAAAAGCCGCCAGTCAGTCAAGGAGCGGCTGAGACGAAAGCGCCATGAGCTGGCGGCCCATTTAGAAGCGCTGCACTTTTAGAAAATTCCAGAGAAAAGCGAAGAGAATTCAACACAAAAATTAATTTATACAAATTCAAATTCTTTATCGAAAAAAAAAAAAAAAATGTAACCGAAAATGCTTTCAAAAATGCATTTAATATGCCAGGCATTGTCAGAGCTGCTTTGCTAAATAACTTAGGGCTTTCCCAACTGGATTTTTCCGCAGTACAGTTAGGCCGGAAGGTATGCAACACTGTGCCAACCGCATGACTGAATGACGGCCCGTTGTGTGGGAGGGGGAAGACGCCAAGCGGAAGGCGGAAAAGCTGGCGGAAGGGGGTGCTGGAGTGGGTGGCTGTGGGTGGTACAGCAGTGTCGGTGTTGCCTTGTGTCTGTGGCGCTTGTTTGCCACGTTGCCATTTGGCACATTTCGAATGAGCGAACGAACGAATGAGCGTGGGACACAGAACAAGATGATGAACCGGCGGAAAGGGTTGGAAAAAGGCAACCCACGGGGGAAAAACGGCAGCCCGGTAGGGGAAATGCACCACTGGTACTAGGAAGGGGGGCGACTTGCAGCAGTTTCTCTTTGGTCTTTGCCGTTGTTGTGCAATTGCAAACATTTAGCATGGCGACCTAAAACAGTTGGCACACAAACGAACATGCCAGCCAGGACGCGGGGTTTTGGAGGGGACGAGAAAGTGGATTGCCAAAAGAGGGGAACTTTTCACAACAGAAACAAAAAAATTAAACAAGAGGAACCCCCGATTGAAAAGACAACTTGCGGTGGACACTTATAATCTTTAATACCAAAGAAAATCATAAAAACTCTTCTACCATTTTCCTAAATGAATCATTTATTTTCCATTCGAATACTCCTTGATTAAAATAAAATTAAGCTTGCATGCTGGCCATTGAATTAAACCTGTGAACCATTTATAAATTGCCCAAACACCTAGAGCCATTCACAAATGTCTGTGAATTGAATGAATAAATGGTAAATGGACTGTGGAGAAGACAGTCTTCATTTAGCCTCTTTTAGTATATAGTAAATATATTCAGACTCCAGGCCTGCACTCACAAATCAACAAATTCGAGATTTAAATTCAGTTTACCCCTCCATCGCTCCCTCTTAGCCGCAAACCTGTTAATGGCTTGCATTTTCATTCATAGAAAATCTCATAATGGCTTGTGTAAGCGAGACAGCGAAAGAGACAGGCAAAATTGCATTCTAATGAAAAACGTTTAAGACAAAATCAACAATGGAATTGGCCGAAAAATGCAAACAAGTCGGAGAGTGTGCCAAATGGAGCCAGCACCAGGTGAGGCAGTTGGAGTCAGGTGGAGCCCCCAGGTATGGATGCAAAGTTTTGTTAGCGGATTGAAGCCTTTTTTTTCGAGGGCTAGAAATAGTGATTTTTGGGAGTGAATTTTAGGTGTGCTGTGGGTGTACTTTGGGTGTGTTTTGGGTGTGTTTTTGGGTGTGCTAAAGCAGTGTGTGTATTTGAATTGTTTTTATTTCTGCCAGAGTGCATGTGGTTTGATTTCATTGTAAATTCCAGAGACTGCCAAAATATTAGATTCTCTTTAATCATGATTTTATATAATAAAATAATTAATTAAATAAATTAAATACATATAAAATAATAAATAAATAAATGCCTGATTCTCTTTAAACAGGATTTAAAATATTTAATAATTAATTAAATAAATAAATGCCAAAATGCCTGATTCTCTTTAGGCAGGATTTTATTAGAGGTGGAGAACTATCGATAGTTTTATCGGCATCGATAGTGATCTAGTGTTCTTTTCCCTAAAATCGTCTGAAAAATAAGACAATACGTAATTTTTAACACTAAACATTCCCTTTTTCAAAAAGTGCTCCATATTTTAATAGATTCTATTAGTTTTATATTATTTTTCAGACGATTTTAGGGAAAAGATCACTATCGATGCCGATAAAACTATCGATAGTTCTCCACCTCTAGATTTTATATAATAAAATAATTAATAATATAAATGAAATGCTTATAAAATAAAAAATAAATAATATACGAAAGCCTCAGTAGCTATGGCTGATTATGTTCCTTTTGCTTAATTTAATGTGCAAATTAATAAATAAATAAATAAATGCCAAAATGCCTGATTCTTTCGAAATAGGAATTTATATAACAAAATAATAAATAAAATGTATATAAAATAATAAAAAAAAACGATATACATCTTGCTGAATTTATGCTGGTTCCAAAGTAAATATTTAATTTATGTTTCTATATATTCCTACACAATGCTCATTATCCTGAGCGATATCTCCTTATTTCTTCTATAATATTATTTATATTTAGTAATTTTCAGCCAATAAAATATATGCTTTAAAACAAGATAAGGATTTGTAATAATTTATTTGTGTCACATTTGTTTCATATTTATTTTATAAATTGTTTTTCATATTTTTTTTATATGTTTTATACATTTAATTTATTTGTATTCTATATTTATTTTATATTTATTTATTTATGTACCTTATTTCTTTTTTATATTTTTTTATGTTGTATTTATTTTAAATTTCAATGAATATTAACAATCTTCTAATAATTCCACACAAAACTAGTTTGAAAACATACTCATAATACCCTACGATTTTAGAGGGTATCCTAAGCGTCGTTGTTCCCCCAAAACAACAACTAACAATATTCCACTCTCAATGAAATGGCTCAAAGTGCGCTCTATTTGGCAACAACAATGGGTGTTTGGGGAGCCGAGTGAAAAGTGTGTGCGGAAAATGGATGGCGGTGGCGGTGGCTTGTTAAGCCCCTGCAAAGTGGAGCACCCAGAACAGAACAGGGAAGAGGGAAGAGGAGAGCAGGGGAAAAATCAGAGTAGAGAGTGAGAGGTAGAGGAGGTTGAAAGGGAGGTAGAACTCTCGCTTCGTTTCAATCAATTAAGCGCCAATAATTAATTCAATTGATTTCATTTCAACCAGGATCGGCCCACGGTCCCACAGCCCAGATTCTCCACCAAAAAGGCTCCACAATGTCGCGTTTTAAGGGGGGAGGGAAAGCCAGGAAATGGAAAGCCACACAGCTGCTGCTGCTGCTGTGTGTGTGTGTGTGTGAGGGGGGTGTGCGTGTGTCTAAGGCCATTTGAATCTCGAGCGCCATTAATTCATTTTAAAATTTATGGCTTACAAATTGGCGTCGCTCATTGAGCCAGCAGCAGCAGTTGGAAGCTGATTTCGTAACTACGCAAAGAAACCGGCGCATGTACTATATAAATAAATTATATTATATACCCAACCCACTCACACATGCCATATATACAAATATATATACAAATATTCGGGTGACTCGCGCGATAAGTTTGCGTTCTTTCTGTAGACAACACTGCGTATGAGTAATAACTTACTTTTTACGCTTCGAGTCCACCCCATTGTGCGTGTGTATATTTTTATATATATATTTATATAAATTATTGCAGATTTATTTTTGGGCCTTTTTGCGGTAATTTAATGGCTTCGACAGCTGCTCTGTGGGTCTGAGCCTGGTCCTGGTCCTGGTTCTTTGTATTTCGGGGAGGAAAAGTGAATGAGCGAATGAGCCTGAAATGGCTTAAACTGGCTTGAGTTGGAATAAATTAAGATGTCATTGAGTGTTTGGGGTTGGCGGCAAATTTATGAAATAATTCTGCAATATATCCCCTTTTTGATTTGAACAACTAAATCAACTGTGAGAGAGAGAGAGCCAAGAGCCAAGAGAGCTCTGCCCCATTTGTCCTGCATACTTGTCAGCATTTAATATGAAATCATTTTTTATGCCAAAACCAACTTCATAAATTCTATTTCTCTCTGTCGTTGCAGGTAAATTCCTAGAGCAGCCAGAAGACTTTTGTTGAATGTAAGCCAAAAATCCATTTACATAATAAGATACGAGAGAGCAAAACAATCCAGGAGAAGGAGAAGCAGGGGGGGGGGGGGGGGGGNNGGGGGGGGGGGGGGGGGGGAAAGACCAACATTGGACACTGAAACTCGCTACGACTAATGCCACATAAGTCATGCATATGTGACTCATCTCTGTATATATTTCTCTCTCCCCTTTTCTCTGTTTCCGTTACCATTTTCCATGCCTTTTCCTAGTGTGGAGTTTTGGCAAGAAAATTAACAAAACATAAATCGTGCCAAGGCACTTTACATGATACAGAAAGACAGCGCACATACAAGGCGAAAAGATATAACTCTGGCCCCGGGAATGGGTTATATTTTGTGTAAACAAACCCAATCACGGCTTAAAGTCTTAATAAATTTCATAGAAAACTTAGGGTTTCCTTAGAAATAAATATTTTATAGAACTTTTGCCAGAAAAAGAGGTGTTTTATAGATCTAAATTTAAAATATATTTAATGCAAACAAAACCTATAAAGAAATATCAAAAAATATCTGGAAATATATATATTTTTTATATAATATATCCCAACGAGGAAACCTCCCCACTTTCTCCTGGCTTCCATCCTGCATTTGAACACTGGAAACTTCGAAAACTTAGGGTTTTCTTAGAAATAAATATTTAAGAGATACTTTTGCCAGAAAAAGAGGTGTTTTATAGATCTAAATTTAAAATATATTTAATACAAACAAAACCTATAAAGAAATAACAAAGAATATCTGGAAATATATATATTTTAAATATTTATATCTTAAAAAGGAAACCTCCCCACTTTCTCCTGGCTTCCATCCTTCATTTGAACACTGGAAACTTCGACTCTCAGACGCAGCCATTACTCTTCGTTCCCAAAGCCCCCCCCCCCATCCTTCTCTCTTGAACACTTGAGCTCCCTCCTCTCCCCTCTCCCCGTCACATTCCCCGCTCTGCTACACTTTAAAAAGAAGCGGCAGTGGGAAAAAAATTCACACTATAAAATCATAAATTACGCCATTTAAGTGGGTCAAATGGAGGCATTTGTGCGGAAGACACCCCGCTAAGGGGTTTTTCCAGGGGCTGCAGGACCAAGAGGATACAACGACTGCGGCGTTTTCCATGTTACTGGGTCACTGCAGGCACACACAAATTGCGGTGAGCTGGGGGGAAGGGGGGGGGGCTCAATATAAATGAGCAATGTTAGGCCCCCTCCCTGCCTCTGCCTCTGCCTTTGCCCCCCGCTCTCAATGGGCTTCCCCTTCGGCGGCCATGTTGTTGTTAAGTAAAAGAAGCCGCAATAAAACAAACGAAAAATGGAAAGCGAGAAATGCTAGCTGGGAAATGGGAAATGGAAAATGGGAAATGGAAAACCGAACGCGGACACTGACGACGTCATCGTCAATTGTTTGTTGTTGTCGTCGTCGTCGTCGTTGTTGTTATTGTTACTGCCGCAGTGGCAATTATTGCAAAACAAGAAGGCTGGTTGTCCCCTTCGCCCTTCGCCCTCATTTTCCCCTCATTTTTCCCCCCTTCTTCTGACTGCTGCCTGCATCGACCTTGTCAGCATTTTTCGTCTTCTTCGTCTGCTGCAGTCACGTTGACAATTTTTCCAATTGCAGCGGCAAAAACTTCGCCTTCAGCCGTAATCAGTTAACCAGAGGAGGGGAAAAATGGGGCGGAAAGTGAAAAAGCAAAAAAAAAAATATATGATCAGCGAGCAGCCAGAGAGACCTAATCAATAATGCCTTCAATGTTGGCCAGAGTTCTTTATGCCAAATACCCTCACTTAAGATAGAGTAGAGAGGCTTTTTTGTCATTTTATAAATTAAAATCGGAAAGTTCTAGCCTAATTGCAAGTTAAATAATTAAGAAACAATAGTTTAAATAATATATACAATTTATTTAACTTAACTAAAAGCAAACATAATCCGTAAAATTAATAACAACAATATTGTTTTTATTTTAAACTTATAAAATTGGAAAGCTAAGCAAAGATCTTTGTAATTCTCTAAATATTTAAACTTCTTGGCCTTTTTTTTATATTTAACTTACTAAATATCTCGTTAGATCTTTAAATATTTAAATTCCTAGAGTATTTGAGTCTTTTCTATCTTGATTTTATTTTTTTCCGAATGCACACTTGGCTGCCGCAGTTGGAATTTCATTAGGCCAAGTCGAGGGGAGGCAAAATCGGGCCAAAAAGAAAAAAAGGAAGTCGTGCTGCGGCCCCCCGTGGGCTTCCCCTCTCCTCCTCCTCCTCCTCTTTCCTCATATGTCACATGTCACGACTGACTAAAGGGAGTTGCGAGTGCCGAGGTTATGGGTTATGTGTCGCCGGATTTACATTATTTCTTCTAGTGATTTCCTCCCCCCGCCGCAGCGCCCTTGACCCCAATTGATGGTAATTTCAGCTCACTTTTCCATTGGCTTTTTTTCGTCTTTTTTTTCTCTTCTTTTTTTTTCTTTTTTGTTTGATGAGCCAGTGTTCCCTGACAGGAGAGCCGAGACATGAATTTGCATGCCAAGGGGCTTGCAAACTCTACTATATAATATATGTATATATAGACAAATAAGGGCTATCGATCTGAAAGAAAATAGCGAAAACCTCTGGCAGACGGGACCTAAGGGAGAAGCAGGTCCTGGCAAAGTTTAAAATTGTAAATTAGCTGAAGAAAGGAAGGAAAATTAGTGTTATGTAGTGATATCCTTTGATATAACATTAAATATATATTTTTTATATATTTTTCATAAACCTAAAACTACATTTTAAATATATTCAAGCATATAAAGTGTATATCAAACTTTTCTTTAAATTTCTTGCTTTGCTACTTATTTTCTTTTATTTATTTCGAATCCCTTAAGGATTCTGGCAATTTGTTATTGTCCTTTTTAAAGAACTGCCATTATCCTGGAATTTATTTCAATTTTTATTGAGTACATTCAAGAGTGTTTTAATGCCATTTATTTTGAAACGTTTAATGTGCCTTAAATTTCGCATCGACCTATCTGCCATCTCTGTCTAACTATGCAAATGCAAATGATATATGCTCCCGTTGTGTGTGTGTGTGTGTGTGTATGTTTGGCCATATATAAGACCGATATCTGGCTCACTAATCTCAGATACAAACAATATATTCAAAAAGCGACCTAGATCCTTGCTTAACGCCCCAACAACAACAACAAGGATGGCGATAATAATAACAAAGCCGAGTGAAAGAGAGAGAAAGCAACTAGGAAGCGGGCTTGTAGAAAGAGACAGAACGATGTGTGTGTGTGTGTGTGTGTGTGTGTGGTTTTCCCCCACCGACCAACTTGAAATATTTCAGAAATTACACTCGAAATGAAATGTGTGGCCAGCAATTGTTTGCTTCACTCTCCATTTTCGGCATTTTGTTGTCCGTAAAGAGGGCAAAGGAAAAACAACAACAACAACAACAACAACAGTAACAAAAAAAAAATGAAACCGGAAAATGTCAGTGCAAAGTGCAGACTGCAGACTGAAAGGGGTTTAAGTGGGCGGGCCATGACTCTGGCAAATGTGGCACACAATTTTTGGTAACCAAAAATAGCATAGAAAATAGCAAGCTTTTAAGCCAAAAAAAAAATAAAGCAGAAATCTCTCTTGGAGTAGCAAGTAGCAAGTTCTTATATACAGTTTCACCCAGTTTCTCTCTCTTTTCCCCTTTCCCCGTTTTACCCCAACTTCAACCAATCGAGCTAATGACTGCCATTCAAAGACCCCCAGAAAAACAAACTCCATTGCCATAATTCGCCCACTCGAAACCGCGATGGCTCTGAGTGAGAACATTAAATTAATTTAAGTGGCTCACTTGCTCACATCCAAACAATTGTCAGTGCATTAATGCCAAGTGGGCAGAGCAGAGGAGTAGCGGAAGAGCGGAAGAGCGGCAACCAAGATGGCGGCGGCGCTGGCAGACAGGAAACGGATGCGGAAACGGGCCAAAGTCTCGACTGCCACGAGGGGTCCCGAATTGCCTGCAATTGTAGTTAGTTTTGGGATGAAAAAAAAAAGGGAAAACAGAAGCATAAAATCAAATTACAAACTAATATTACTCACAGTGCGTTTACTTTTCCGTATCGTTAGTTTTCACTGTCAATTGACAAAAGAACAAAGATGAAATGGTATTTTTTTTGCTTTTTTTCGGGAGCAGGGGCACAACTATATATGCTTGGGTTTGGAAACTGCAGCAGTGGCGGAAATATAAAGCAAGACAAAAGGAGCGAAAAAGTATACAAAAGGACAGAAGGCAGGAGGAAAATCGGGGAGCGACAAACATGAAACGGAGGCCACGGGGGGATGTTTGCCAGGGGCCCCCATAAGAGGGAAGGGAAGGAGGGAGGGGGAGCAACAAACAATGCCAGAAATAATGTTACGAAAAATGTGTCGACGTCATCGATACGCAAAAATGACGTAGAAGCCTCGAAAAACCACAAGCAACAAAGCAGGATACAAAGGGGGTGATGGTTATATATTTATTTATATATATATTATATATATACAGTAAATATACTTATATATTTATATATATATTAGTATTATATATAAAATATAATAAGCAGGGCTGTATAGTGTTGTTTGTTATCTACCAAAACCACTTTAATTTTTAAATGAAATCTTGAAGGCTTAAAATCTTCCAATACTTTCCCATATTCCCTGTTAATTTGATTAAATTTTATTAATATTTAGCAGCTAATTTCCTAAAATTTACAGGGTATGCCCATGATTGGCCTTGTTTCCTGTTAAGCTTGCATGTTCGTTTGTTGTTCCTTCACACACACACACACACACACACACACACAGACAACTAGGTTTATATAGCCATGTGTACATTATGGAATCGGGGCCAGCAGGCATCAAAAAATCACGTATACGTCAGCGTGGCCAGCGGACAGCGGACAGCAGACAGCGGCCTCGCTGTTGGCCCTGCGGCCCAAGTCGTTGAGGCTTATCTGCTTTTCTGCTTTTCTGCGGTGTTGATGTTGGTGTTGCTATTGTTGTTTCTGTTCCATAATCGCGAGAGCCATAAAAAACGCATTGTTTATGCGACGTAATTGGACACCATCGAGGCAAGCAACCCCAGAGAACCGAACTGAAACCAATCCCAATCCCAACCCCAGAAAGCCACCCCATTTGGCATTTGGTCATCATTGGATCTTTGGTGCGACCATTTTCAATGCCATTAAAAGCGGCTATTGAGCGCGTGTGCCACGCCCATACCCCTGAGACAAGCCCTGGGCCCGTATGCCTCCTGTCCAGTGTCCTCTCTCCACATCCCATGTCCTTGCACCCCGTGGGAGCTTTGCACGCTTGTTGTGCGCTAATCCTTCGCGTATTTTATGCTGTTCACTTGGCTTGGCAAATGTCCCAAAAACCCAAAAACCAACGCACACAAAAATACAAAAAAACAAAAAAACAAGTGAAACATCCCCGAGAGTCCGACAATTTCTAGCCTGACCTGAACGAACAATAAACAACAGCAGGGAATAAAACTTTGCAGGACATCAGGACAAAAGGCAGCAAAGGCAACAAATAAAACAGCGAAATCAAAAATAAAGAGTCATACATTTTCGGTGGTCAAAAAAACAGTGCGTTACAATTTTTTGGGGAATAAATAAGGAAGAATATTTACAATATGATGCAGGAAATATATTTTTTAAGGAGTTTATGGCATTCAAAAAATTATTAGCTTTTATTTTTATATAAGAAAGAAAAAGATTAAAAATGAAGGATTTACAAGGAAATCTTTTAGATTTATATGCTAAATATTTCATGTTAAATATATTATGTTATATATTAAATAGTTCATTTTATTATAATTTTAAAACACATTTGTTGTATTTCGTGAATTTCCTTAAAAACAAATCTCTTGCCAAGTTAAAGGTTTTGTTTAATACCTAATAAATATATAAATGAGTAAATAATTAATTAATATTTATAATTAAGGTTCTATGACAATATTAAACAAATAAAGGCTTACTTTATTGAATTAATAAATTTTATAGACTTCATGTAATGTTCTTGAAGTCCTTCTATTAGCTTTAAGTCGGAAAACAATAGTATTTGTCTACAAATGTTAAAGGTCTTTTTTACTAATTACTATAAAATAAATAGATCATATTTAATTGATAATATCAGAGTAATCTGATTAAATTAATAATTTTTACAGACATAATTTTATTAGCTTTCAGTTAGAAAAAACTGTACATTTTTGAGGGTTTTAATCAACATTTACTAATAATAAATAATTAATGATTAGTGATAATTAATATTAAATAATTAAAATGTTGAAAGGACTTAAAAACAACCCTTTAGGAACCCCAGAATCATTACATTTCAGAGTCTTTAAAAAAACCCCCCCTAAATACCCATAATTCCCATATTTTTTTTTTTTTTGAGCACAATTATTTCCATTTTCCGCCTGGCTTAATGCTGCCGAAACGCACTGCACTGCTGGAAGGTCCTGGCCGGGCCGGAACCAGGACGAAGATCCATCTACAATTTCGGTTTCAGTTTCGGCTTATGTAAATAGCTTATCAGGACGAGCGAGAGGGCCGCTGTTTGCCGGAAAGAGATAGACAACTTGGCAAACAAGTTTTTGAAGCGATTTTCGCTTTAGTTTATGTTGGCACATAATTTCTTCTTCCTCGCTCTCTCTCCCTCTCTCTCCCTCTTTTTTCCGGACTTTTCTCCATTTTTTTTTTGTTCGTCTGTTTTTTGCATAATTTTTCGTTTTTGGCAAATATTTTGCCAGGCAGCCAAACTTTTGGCCACACACACACACACTCACACACGCACAGGACTCGTCGAAAATTTCAAATTAAAATTCTGCAAAGTTTGCCTTGTCCGCATGTGTGTGTGTGTGTGTGTGTGTTTGGGCAAACACTGCGCATAATTTTGCTCAAATCTTTGACAAATATTTTCACATGCTAATTTCACGTGAGAGCGGCCCAAATACCAAAAAGGCACACGAAAACTTTGTTTGCTCGAGTCCTTGGGCCACCCACCGCCCACCGCCCAACGCCCACTTTGCTGAGCCGGGCAAATGGACCAAAGGATTTATTGTTGCATAATCAAATTCCTAAAGAGATAAAACAAGCCAAGAAAATTGTCAGCGTTCCTCAACTTTTAACGCTACGAGTATCTGGAACATTTTTGGTGGCAGGACCAAGGATTATGTAGCGGGGCGGGGAGGCGTGGTCTTAACTATTCCCAAAGTTGGCATCAAAATAGCTAAGATACTTGTCCTGCCAAAAAAAGGCCAAGAAATTAAGCATTAAACAAATGAAAACGATGATGAAAAGGGGAAAAATTGGAAAAACAAAATATTTAGTTAAAAAAATGATTAAATATCATAAATAAATTAAGTAATAAATATTTGAAATATAAACCAATAATTTTAATAATTAATAAAGAATTCCTAGGCAATTTCTAGAGCTCTGTGAGATTTCTACATAATTATTTCTGCTATTGATATTAAAAATGATAAATTCTGATAAATAAATAATTATTTATTAATTTCAAATATGCTCAGAGGATAATGTCTTGGATTTTACTAAATTTAATACAATTTTGTCAATTCAAACATTTATTAAATTTTATATTTAATAATTAATTACAATCTTGTTGATTTCAAGACATTTATCCTCTGCCTCAACTTCTTTTGCTTAATTTATATTTGAACCAACTTGAAAATTAAATATATTTCTGTTGGAAATGAATCACTGAGTCTGGGGATTTATTTCAATTCAAATCCGCCACAACTGTCTGCCAAGGAAAACCCTTTTAAAGCTGCTTCTTTTGGCCAAATTCTCATTTCCCGTTGCGCGGCTGTAATTACAGCACGCACACACCTTGGGGGGGAGGTGGCCGTGTGGCTCTTGGGGTTTTCCCGGGAAGGAGCCAAGGCAGGCACTGAAACTTGTCTATATTTCACTGGCTTCGACTGGCATTAAAACTGGGCCAGAAGCATTCCTTGAGCAGGGCAGCAAATTACACGAGAACCCTCAGTCCACAGTCTACAGTCTACAGCCACTCCCCCACGTAGTTAAAAAACTTTTCGTTTGCAATTTTTCTTGAGCTGGCACAGCCATTATTTCTGGCATTTAACCCCCTCCCTTGGGGGGGTGGGCACCCGCTGGGCGTTAACCCCCGAAAGGCACAGGGCAAGTGTGTGTGCAATGTGCAATGGCAACGTGCAGCGTCAACCGAAAAACTCTTTCAATTCCACAAGTCCGGGGGTAAATTTAAATGCGGCTTCGTTGGGGGTTTTTTTTCTCCTACACTTTTGCAGCAGCAGCTTCCGCTGAAAAAAAAAGAACCCAAAAAATGTGGCTAGAAAAAACATCTGTCAGGGTTAAAACCTTGTCTTGTCTCTGGCAAAAAAATAAAAAAAAAAGAACAGAGGGGGTTAAAGCTGACAAATCTAAAGGAATTGGCCAGCAAACTTTTGGATTTGTGTCAGCAAAATGCGTTGCCCTTCTGGCTTTCAGTGTGTTTAATTTTTGCTTTCAAAAACACAACTTGTCGCAGAACGCATCAATCAAGGGACCAAGATGGATGTGTCTACGCCAGTGGGTTAACCAGGCCCAGTGCCTTTGCCTTGCCTTTATCCCTTTAATTAGCCTCAGAGAGAGGGAGATAGGGAGAGAAATCACAGTCATTCAAGCCAAGTCATTCTCGATTTCCCAGGCAATTCTATTACCAATAATTGAAACTTAAGCATGCCATTAGCCTTTGCTTTAGTTGGGCTCCCAGGACACATAAACACACGCACATATTAATGGCATCCTCATCCTCATCCTCATCCTCTTTCTCCCATCCTCTTGCTCATCATCCTGGCAAAAAGTTAAAGCCCAGACAGACATTAGCATGTATTTTTATCATTTATATGCATGGCAGGCACATGAAAGTCATCTTTATTTTATATACCCAACTTGGAAGAGGGGGGGATTGGGGAAAGTTATGCGGCGAAATAAAACCGGAATGGCATTTGCCGGAATACCCTTCGAGAAATATTTCGATTTGGCCAGGAATTTGAATTCTTTGAGTTGCTAAACGATTGTGAGCGGTGGCAAAAAAGGAAAAAAAAAGAAAAGTTAACCCAACTGACAAAAGTTTGAAATTGGCAGAAGAAGGAGCAGGAAATTAAGAGTTTTATAAATAAATTATAGGAAATTTCATTAAAAAAAACAGGCATGTTTAATAGTATTTATTCTTGAGGGGAGTGGTTATATAATAACCTCGAAAATATGGCAATTGAAAAAGAAATATTATAAGTTTATTCTTCTTTTTTATTGATTAAATAAATTAAGTTTTTATTAGTTGAATAAGTATACTCTCAAAGGGATTTTTTAATTGTTAAAATATTTTCTTTAGCAAGTTTTGCTAGCTTTAGAAGCTTTAGAAGTTACAGGGAACTCCTTAAAAAAAATGCCCAAAAAAGTATGCTATGATATTTTAATACCAGCCTTTAATATTGTAAAGCAACCCTTAAAAAACATATTAAATTATAAGTAACTTTTGCGTATTTCTTTATATTTTATTGTTATATTTTTTAAATTGTTTTTTAATTGATATTATTTTTAAATAAACTTAAAACTAATATTCCCCACTAAAGTCAGGGCATCGAAACTGCAGTTTATTAGGTGAGAGAGGGATTCAGAGTGAGGGATCCGGAGTGAGGGATCCAGAGTGAGGCATCCGAAGTGTGGGATCCGTTGGAGTGAGGCTCCTCCTGTGAGTAAAGTGAAGTGGAGTGGCCTCCTCTGAGTTACGACCGTTGCGACAATAAACCGACGCTCTTGGCCGTCGTGACGTAATAGATTTTACGCGCCCATAAACATTCATAAAACATTCTTGACCGTAACTCACATAATCGTGTAATCTTGTTGCACGCCGGCTTTTGTGTTTCATTAAATAATTCATTTAATTTGATTTCAGTTTTGCTTTTCTCCCCCCCGTCGTCGTCGTTATTCCTGTTTTCCTTTTTTTTTTTTTTTTTTGGTTTTTTATTTGCGCTGGTAAATCGATTAGGAATTCACATGGCGATATATATGGGTTGCCAGGGAGTTCCAGTGGAGACCAGTGGAGTCCACTGGCTTTTATATCCGAATATATCTCCCCTCTCCAAACGTATAGAAATTTATTTGCCAGCGCATGCGATGGAAATTCACTCTGGATGAGTCCAGCATGAGTAACATTGCTCTTAAATTCCACCCTAAAAGAAAATTCCATGGCATTTTAATACTAAAAAATTAATTCTAAAAAATTGGAAGCTCTAAAATATAATTTTATATTATTTAAGATGATTATATTATTCCTAAATATTATATATTATATGTATATCGAAGTAAACTTGAAATATATTCTCTTACATGCATTTTCTCGCAGTGCCTTGCACCTATGTATATAGCTCTGTGTCTGTATGGCTTTTCCCACTCATATGTATATGTGTATTTTTGCTTTCGCCTCCAAATGGCTATTTGGTTCTCGTTTGTTTTCCGCTCGGTTTGCTTTTGTTGCCTTGAATAACTTAAAACTGATTTAGTTGTTTTGGGATTTGCAATATTTTTATGGACTCGCTGGCTCCTCTCTCTCTGGTGCTGTAACTGTGCACAGGGAGAGTGGCTCTAATCGGTTATTAGAGCGATCCATTTGACTGGAATATACATACAGATATGTATGTACGGGTATATCTATTTGATGGACTCCTGGCCAACTTGTTGGTTCATCGATTATGTCACTTAAAAGTTGGCCTTTTTCAGTGAGAACTTTCCCCCAGTTTCTTCTGGCTTACCTTGCTGACTGAATTTTTGCGAGTAGTAGTTCCTTGTCGATCTTGATAAGGGGCAATTGACATTGAATTGATTAAGCCATAACGGTGACAGGCGGCGCACCCAGGACCCTCGTCCTTGCCCAGCTTTTTCACCCCTCTTGATATTTCGATTGTTAATTAAGTTTGTCATCGCTCATCGTTTGCATATGAAGGTCGTTTCTTAATTAGAAACAAGAACACAAAAAACACAAAAAAAAAGAGCAAAACCTTTGTGTTTTCGTTAGCATATTTTCCTAGATTTTTCCCTAGATTTTCCTCGCATCAGCAGCTCTTCTGTGTGTGTGTGTGTAAGTGCTTGAGGTGAACACTAGACGAACATCAATCAATGGGCAAACTTGTCTCAAGGTAGAGGCTCCACCTTGATCTCGCCTTAAAAAAGAGGGCGTAGGAGGGCGGTGCTGCTGCTAGATTTTCCTCTGTCCAGTCAGCAGAAATTTTCTTTTGATGCCGCTGCAGAAATTACGATGAGAGAAGGGGTTTAGGAACGTGTTTATCTAGTCGCAGGCCCGGCCTAATCAGCTGATGATGACGCTGAGCGATGGGGCGATGGTCCTCTTAAACCATTGTCCTGCGTTCGGTGTTGATTTAACCCTTGGGTATCCCAAAACAGCCTTCGTTTGTCCTCTCCTTCCTGCCTTCCTTCCTTCCTTTCGACTGGCTGCTGCTGCCCCAAAATCCTTGCGGGACACTTTGACTAATTAGTGCGCCAGCGGAAAATGATCAATTTGCATTTCACAGACGGCAATTACTATGGCCTAAATAAACTCAAGGCAAGGACGAGCGTCATATATGGCTAAGCAGCAGGGACAGGGACAAACAGGGACCCCCAACAAAAAAAAAAGGGTTTTCCAGGATTCCCTTCCTCTCTGTTTTCTTTTTTTTTTGCCTTTGGCTTAACCCAAACAAATCGTAAATGGCTTGAAGGGGATGGAAGTGGAATCAGGTGAGGTCGCACATTTGAAGAAATTGAATTTTCAATTTATGGTTTCACTATCTCTCTCTCTCTCTCTCTCTCTTTCTCTCTTTCTGGCCTTTTTTCGGTTAACTGCTCGTGTAAGCTAAAAATTTTATCACTTGACAAAAACATAAATTTCTCGTTACCCCTTTTGGCCCGCTTTTAACCGTCCAGCATATGGCCGAAGCCCAAGCTGAAGCCCAAGGCATGCGCTGAATTTTATGGCTTTGATGAGGTGAGTGGCGAGCCAGTCTGCGCTTGGGTACTACTTCATATTCAAGTCCCGAAAGGCTAATAAAGCATAATTTAATGAAGCATATATGGCAGACGTTGGCCCAGGACTTCCGCTTTGTGTAAACAATAGTTTATAATTCGCACACACACACATATACACACACACGTGACCTGCGGCAGAGGCAATAAAAGTGGCCCAGCAAAAGGGTTAAACACGCCGAGACTGAAATGAACAGGGCCAGGAGCAGGAGGTTAGGCTGGGGGTCGAGGCCCAAGCTCTTTACCAATGCCGAGAAATACCCTTTACATATATAGTACATAAAATAAACAAAATTGAAAACTAATTACAGGCTCAGAAACCACTTTTGAAGGAGTACAAGAAAAAGCTATACTAAAGAAAAGATAAGCTTAGGTTTTAGGAATCAGCTAAAGATTTGTTTTCTTTTCCATAACTTGAAGAATTTTAATTCTTTCAAAGAAATCCATGATTTTATATATTAAATCTGAAAACTTGGCATATATTTCAAGTCCAACTAATACCCTTTTGAAGGGTGCAGTGTTGGCTGTGTGTTTTCCCGGTCTGCACTTGGTTCCAGGGTTAAAGGTTTAAAGTGTCCGTCTGAAATATGTTCTCCTGCGTGTCCTGTCCTATAAGTGTGTGTGTGTGTGTTAGGAGTGTGTGGCAGTGTGTGGCAGTGTGTGTGTGTGTGTGAGCCCACTGTCGCTCGCTTGAGCACGCCTACGTGCCTAAATAACGGCGGTGTTGGGGGTACGTAAGAGGGTAAAGGTGGTAAGGGAGCAGAAGGACAGCCTCCTGAATAGGCCGCAAAAGGTCGTGATAAGGCCAGCAGCAGCAGCAGCAGCAGCAGCAGCAGCAGCAGTCAGGTGAATGAAATGAGGGCCCCGAGATGAGTGCCACAATTGAAAAGCCTCCGAAGAGGCGAGGAGCTAAGAGGGCATCGCAGCCTGGCTAAAACCTGGGAAAAACACTGGGAAAATCCTACAAAATAAAAAAAAAAAAACGAAGACTGACCGACCGACCACTTTGCATTAAGTATGATTGCACTTGGTCGAGATCTGGCAATTATAGATATGCAATGTGAATGTGCCCTGCCACATGCTAATTATGGGGGTGAAAGAGGAGGAGCAAGGAATCAAGGGATCTCATTTCAAGAACCATTTTTGCCAAGCAATTAAAGCCAACATTAGCAGCCAAGCTTTAGAGATAAAACCAAGGAAATGGAGAGATATTTCTGAGATATATATTTAACTTTTAGTAAACCATTATCATTGCCTATGTGTAAGTCTTAAACTCTTATTTAAAGTCACCTTTAAAAGGGGCTTTAATTTCACTGAATTTTCTTACTAAATTTCCAGAATTTCCCCCCTTCATTTCGCTGTCATCATGATCTCTTTTCCCTTTCTCTCTCTCTCTGCTGGACCTTCGGCAAAGGTCCCGAGCGCTAACCCAATCTGTCCGATGTCACCTGCCGCACCTGTCCGCTGACCTCTCGACAAACGCAAAAAAAAGAAAATAAAAAAAAAGAAAACAAAAGATCTGAAAAAAAAGGTAAAAATCCACTCAGCCCTCGGAATCGTTTTTTCTTGCGGCATTTAATTTGGCCACACACACACATGGGGATGGGGATGGGAAGGTGGTGGGTCTGAGAGGTCCGATCAAACGTGGTCATAAAAAGCAGAAGGGAAAAAGTGCCTTGAAAAAAAAAAGGGGAACCCCAAAAGGGGCACAAACACACACACACACACAGAGAGACTCGTACAAGCCGCAAAACGAGCAGTGACACAATATGCTAAAGCCATCCCCCTTAACCCATCTTGTGCGCACCCCTGCCCCCCACAACCCTGCCATTCCTGACCAGTCTGCCCTTTACATTTTAAATTTTATTATTTTTTATCGCTGCGCACATTTTTTGATACTCTCCTTCTAAAGAGACAAGCCGACTTGTGAGGGATTTCTGAATTTTATTTAGAAACTGAAATCTTCAACTGAATTAATTTATTTTCAAGTTTATTTAGAGCTTCATATTTTAAGATTTATTTGATATATTCCCATTCCGATTTGCTAATTATAAATATTACTGAAAAATCAATTGTTTTCTTCCATTGAAATAAAGAGCATCCTTTTGAGCCTTATTTCCCATTTATTTCCCTTGCCTAACCCTTTCGCTTGGCTGCCTGAAAACAGCAAAATATGCTTTTTCAGCCAACACCTTTTTTGGAGGTAAACCCAACCCCCCTTCCCGCCTTCTCAGCTTCCCCTTTTACGCAGGTTTATTGCCGCCTTTTGTCTTTGGGTCCTTCGGTTATGTCCTTTAGTTTCGCTTTCTTTCTCTTACTCTTTCTCCATCTCCATCTCCATTTCCTCTTTGTTTTTCCTGCCCACCTTCTTTCATTTTTTTTTGTGTTCTTCCTTTGGACACCTTTTCGACTTTCTGGCCACATTGTGTTGATTTTTGCAAGGCGAGAACCTCCTGGCCAGGACACTCCTCTCGCCTTCTGTTTGAGTTTCTCACGTGGTGTTGACAGGTAACTCAGATTACCTGAGAAAGTTAAACAACTCGAATAAATTCATGCATGAGTGTGCGGAGCGAAGAGGGGGGAGAGGGGGATAAAGATGTTATATATTTACTTAATTCTTTTTGGGGTCTGATACCTTGATCATCAGTTTTTTTTCTTAAGAAAACTGAAAAGGAAGCTTTGGATTAACCAATTGTTCTTTGGGGTAATTAAACGGTGTTAGGGTTAAGGGAATTATTTTTTTAAAGTCTTATTTAAATAAGAGAATAAATAAAAAAAGTATTTAATAAGAAAATATAAAAAAAGAAACATAAAACACAAAACTCCTTTACACATATGCATAGAGTTAACAATAAAAGAAAAATAGAACACGCTGTAGTTCCAACGGCGGCCACTTGATGGCGTTTTATGTTTTTACGATCCTTTCAAAATATGTTTCAACAGTGAAGAACCTCAAAAACCCTTAAATTCTTGATCAGCATCGACAGAAATATCTACTTATCCATGTTAAAAAATTATATATGGCAAAATTGGAATCCCTTCAAAATAACTTTAGTCTTTTAGGGTTTTAAAAATGTATAGTTTACAATGAAGCCTCTGGCATTGCAGCAAAAATTATATAAATATATATGAAAAATATATACGCACAAGCTTTTAGGTTTATTAATAAAAAGAGGTAAATTTTTAATTGTTTTATTATTTTATTTTTGTTTATTATTTAATTTTCCCTTCAAAAACCTTAAGCTCCGACCATAGGGTAGTGTCCAGACTGTGATTGCAATTTCATTTGAGAAAAGCCTGTGGGAAAAATGCAGCAAAAAGGCAGGGCTATATACATACATATATCCCCAGCATCCTAACTGTTTTGCATATTGAATCAATAATAGATTTCAGCCGAGATGCAACAGAAGATGACCAGCATCTGCTCTCTCTCTCTCTCTTTCGTTCGTACTGTGTTGCCCTCTCTATCCAACGTTTGCAGCTTTTTATGGATAATCGATGCTTAAAGTCGAGACGCACTCAAAGAAAGAAAAGCGCGCGGAAAAGCGAGGAATGAAGGCAAGCAGGCGGGGGGGGGGGGGGAGACAGGGAAAACCTAACGACAGCTTAATCCTTTTAAAACTGAGACCACATAAAAGCAGAAGAAACAACAACAACAACAACAACAGCAAAGGCAAAAAAAAAAAAGAGAAATAAACCGCAAAGCAGCAGCAGCAGCAGCAGAAAAAAAAGAAAAAAAGAAAAGCTAAGAAAAGCAAAGAAAAGCGTAGAAATCGACGACGATGGATGATGGGCGATGAGAACAATAAGGTGCTCGAGAGGATGCCCACGGATTGGGCCTCCCCCTAACACCCCCAAGGCAAAGAGTTGAAGCGGCAGGAAGGCAGGCAGGCAGCGTGACACAATAAAGACAACCCACGACAAAGGCTGGGGTGTAATAACTATAAAAATAAACCGATGCTCGAAAAAAACGAGGGGAAAAAATAGGCAAAAAAAAAAAAAAACGAGAACGAAACAGAAACAGAAACAGAAACCGAAGCCAAAAGCCCAGGCGAGACGGGAAAAGCCGAGAAAAACCCTCACACACACACACATACCAAGCAGGAGTAAGCCGAGAAAGGGGCTTAAGGATCCAGGAAACAGAGGCGAAAAACAGGGACTATATCTCTTCCAAGGCCTGGAATATTACACGCACCTCCACAGGTCTTCTCTGTCTGTGAATATTTTCAACATTTTGTTATCAAATTTGTTTAGATTTTCTTTTTGGATTTCCCCCTTTTGAGTTTTTCGCGAATTTAAAATTTGTAGGCGAGTGTTTCCTGTTTTATTATTGAAATTGTTCATAAAATATATTTTATAATTTCATAAAAGCTTTTTCACAGATTTTATGGCAAACTTTCCTCAAAGGAAATGCCTTTTAATTGAATTGTGATGAAATTTGCAAGACAGACAACAAGCACGTGAGGCATGACCTAATTCCCTGGGTTTTCCCCTTTATTTATTTTCCTTTGTCTCAAATTGGATTTAAAGGACTCTGGTGGTCACTTCTTGCTAAACTTATTTGTTTGCCGGGCAACCATTAAATATTGAGCAACACTTAAAGTGCAGCTCCCAGTCGGATAACTCCCTCTATACCCCCGATTTATCACGATTCTTAGCAGTTCCTGGGCCATAAAGCGTAGCAAATTTGTTGCTCTTAAGATGCTCATAATCGGTTTGGCCAGGATACACCAGGATACACACACACAGCAAAACTTTATGGGCTTAAAGCTGTTCTGGCCAAAAATTTCACCTAAATTGATTATTACCCAAGGCAAGAGGGGAATATATATTATATATGTATATATAGAGAGAGAAACTTTGTAAATTTCAACACGTACACAAATCCCATAACAAAGCCTTTTAATGGCTGCCAGGAAAAACTAACAAACCACATTAGCGATTGGGATTGGGTTGGGAACAGGCTTCGGGGAACTTTAACTAAAGTTGCCCAGGCATATTTGTTGAGATTTGCCAGCACGCACAACAGGAAGACATAACACACACACACACACACACACATCCTGCCGGCAGACAACAAATCTAATAATAAATCCAGGACACTTAACGCCTTGGCCGCAGCAGCAACCATGACCCACAAAACTAGCTGAGGGATTGCCGGAATTTCCTTGGAATGGGGTTGTTGGTGTTTCGGTGTTTCGGTGTTTTGGTGTTTGCAAAATTGGAGTTCATCGGGTTGGACGAGGGTGGATTTCCCTCTAGCCAAGGACGAGGGAGGGATGCAAATCGCCGACGAAGCCCAACGAAGCGTCAAGGCGTGCAAAGCGCTCGCTCAAGAAGGGGTCCGAAGGATTCCGCTGGGGAATCACCATTGGCAAATCGAGGATAGTACCACAAAGCCATAGCACCCATTTTCAAGGGGATTTTTATTTCCAAGCCAGCACACACACTTTCCCTGGCTTATTTCGGTTCAGATAAACTGGAAAACCAATCGAGTTGTTAACACAATTTTAAATTAAAGCTACATTTATGAAAAATTTTATATATAAAATGAATTAATTATAATAAGAAATTATAAAGCATTCATTAGAGTTATTAGTTAGAGCATCTCCGAGTCTGTCTTTGCCGCAGCCTTCGACATTTTGCCGTTGTCTCTGGATTTTTGGTAATTTAATTGAGCTTTTGCGGTCACAGCGTCGAGGAATCATGGCAAATTACTTGATTCTGATTTGATTTGTCCGGATAACAACTCCGAACCCACTTGCCGGGGATTTTCTTTTGTTTCAAGTGGCTACAACAAACACTTTCGGCCAGAAGAAGCCGAAGAAGAAGAAGGATGCAAGAATCCTTTTTGCCATGGCAATGGATAAATGATTGGCCCCCGTCCCGCAGGATGACGATGACGATGGGCAGTAGGCTGTGCTGTTCTAAGCCTTGGTTCTGATTGCCCAAAACTAATTTGAATTTTATTGATTCGATTCGATTCGATTCGCGGTCCTTCTTCACTGGATTTGCTACCCACTTTTCGGCTTCCCTTTTGGCTCCTAATCCCTGGCAAAAGGATTGTGTCCCCCGAATGCTTTTGATCCGCCTGCCACTCTCTTTTTTTTCCTTTTTAATATGGCAAATTGTCTTTTAATGTGATAAACGCATATGCTCATTGAAATCGCATTATCGACGCATCACTTGGGTGTCCCTTACGCCTTTATACCCCCCCATAAGTGGCTTAAGTCGATTTGACAAATTTTCGTTGACAAAATTGTGTCATTTTCGGCCTAGTCGTGTGTATGTGTGTGTGGGTAAGGACTTATGCTAGTTTCCGGGAGGATTATCAGGTATTTTGGGGCTGTGACATGGGGATACAACGAAGGCTGGAAAGTCACGAAATTTTTTAAAGCCCAGCGTAACCCATCGTAAACTTTTTTGACAACAGAATATATTACGGGTAATCCCCGAAATATGATTGTAAAAATGGGTTTTCTTTTTATTTTTAAATGATTTTAAATGAAGTTATTTTGTATTTAATTTACTGATTTTTTTTTAAAGGTTAGCCCACAGAGTCACAGAGGTGTTTCTACTTGAAACCTGAAACCCAGTTTCAAGACTTAAACTTTCCCCACTCCATGGCTGTGCTCGTGCAAATATACACAGAGTTTGCGGCTATAATCTCACGAATAATTACACACAGGAGAATGAAATTTGATTAATTCAATATTTGCACTCAGCTTGCCAACGTGCCTTGGCAAAAGTTTTCCTCCTGCCTGCCCCGTGTGTGTGAATTTCCATGTTTGTTTAGCTAATAAATTTTCGGGGAGCAAAAGTAATCAAATAATTGCAGAATACACAGAAACACGCAGCCACTCTCCACACACACACACATGTTTAGGCCATGTTTTATTGCCATTTTATTTCATAAAATTTACGAGCAACAAAAAGTTTGCCACTACCAACAACCAACAAGCCGAAGCTGAAACTGAAAAAATAAAATAAAAACAGGACACAAAGGAAGTACAAGCTCAGCCGAAAGAAAATATAGTAGAAGTGGAAGCAGTTTGCCAAGAATAATAAAGTTGAACAAAGAAGTACGAGTCTATCAGTCAAAAGTAGCGGAAACCTTGCCTTTTTTCATTCGCTGCTAACTTTATATTGATGACGCTGCTTAGGCACTCCTCGAATAAGAACCCCAATAATCCTGACAAATCGCGGTTAGTTTATGGGGAAAGGGAAGGGAAAGGGACAAGTGGAGCCCAGTGACATTCGCTTTATGATCCGCACTTTATTCCCACCGAAATGGAAAGTTCAAGTGGGCTTGCAACATTGTCTGCTTGCTATCATATTCCCTGTTGTAACTCTTAATTGAAGCATTTCCTTGAACTGCCATTTAATAGGTAAAGTTTTTCATCTTTTCTTGTGAAAATCTTTTCTTTTTTATTATTTTTTTGAGATATTTGTCTCGTCAATGAACCATTATTCGGAGTAGTACTTGAGGAGGTACTAACAGCAGATAAAGCAACTAGATTTTATGATTTGACTGCTCATTTGAATATATATTTTATGAGATAATACTGGAGAGGATGATACCTAAAGTTATGTGAATAAATTGCTTCATTCGAATATTAATTTTAATTTATAATAATATTTAATGAGAATAATAATAATATAATAGAATAATTAATAGACAATTATTGTTGGTTTAATTTACAGCAACCGCTATTAATTTTAATTTTCTTCCCTTCTCAAAATTTAAGTTCAAAAGGTTAGTTGTTTTGTAGTTTATAGCTTTAAAGAATTATCATAATTAATCATTAATCATAATATTAATTTCTTTGCACTCTCAGGAAAAGAAATGGTTATTTCAGAGCTCAATTTATTTTTGTTAGGAGTAACATTTTTAATTCCCTTTTACAGAAAATATTAATAAGTCAATTTCTAAGTTTTTGTCATTTTTTATAGCTTTTAAAATCAGAAATGCATTGCCCCATCTATTATCACTTTCTAAATCAAACTTTAAATTATAAATACATTATAATTTGATTTTTATCTCATTGTTTTAAATATAAATACGATTTATAACAAGTTTAATATATTTTTTAATATAAATACAATTTAAGTAGACTTTTATCTATATTTTCTTTGTTTTTTAAAATATAGATACTTTTAAATTGAATTGTAATATTTCTCTTTAAAATATAAATACATTTTAAATTATTTCTTTTAATTTATCCAAAACCCCAATTGAACTCACCATTTAAACCTTTTTTGAGTTCACATTTTGGTGGCTTACAATCAAACCTATTTGCCATTTTTGTCGCACTTAACTTGATCTTTATTAAATAGACCCGCTCACCTACTCAAAAATGTATGCGATTTTGGCAAAGGACTCGAGTTATTTCTTTTTACAGCCCATCCTGGGGGATGGGACTGGGGATGTCTGAAATTTCATTTCGTACGACGCGTGCATATCGAATTCGCCTTTTTAGGGTTACATTTAGGGTTGCCCCTCTCACTTCGCTGGCAGGAAATGTGACAGGAACAGGGAAAGGGAAAGGGAACGGGAAAGGGAAAGGGGCCACCCACATTGTCACTTTTGTGTGGGTTCTACGTGCGGTTGATTGATGGATTCGCTTGTTTACCCGTCAAGCCGCAACAAGAATGTTGTTTTCTGGGCTGGGGAAAAGCGTTGGGAAAGCGGGAAAGCGGGAAAGCGGTCGTGGGGGAACAGATTTCAAAATAAGCAATAGTCAGCAGTAATCGTGATATATCATATCGCAAACCGAAAGGGAACAGCAGCGGCATGATATGGGTCTTTTTCTGCCACGATTTCATTTTGCTCCTCGTAACTTTACTGTATATTTTTCTCTTCGGTGCTGTTTGGTTTTTTTTTTGCTTTATTTATTTTCTGACAGCTGCCGCGGGACATTTACCATTTGCCGAATAAATTTTAAAGCCAGGCAAATGTAAATTCCCTCTCGAACGGAGACATAAATCATAGCAATTCATTGCCCTCCAGCCGAGCAGGAGAGCAGGAGAGCAGCTCCCGGGCAATTGACGCCGAGACAAAGCGCTTCCTGATGTCCTGATGGGGTTAAATTGGCCAGGAACTCAGGGGATTTGCTGAAATCGGGCCACAAGCGAGTCTTTAAATAAGGCTCAGAGCATCAAGTCAAACGAAATGATTTTCAGCTGATTTTTTGGGGAATAAAATATAAAAATTTCATAATAAAAATAAATGTAAATACAACTGCATTTTTCCTCCCTCGGAAAAAAGTAAGGAATTTCCATTTCAAAAATGCGAAACATGAGAAACTTCTTTTGCTTTTGGTTTGCTTCCTTGGCTTACACTACTTTTTATCTTTAATAATTTGCACGCGGACACATTCCGGGATGATCTAATAAACTTGCCTGAATGTCGGCGAAATCCCATTTGAAGTGGCTCAGAATATCCTTGGCCCAAGGATCCCTGTTCGCCTCCCCCCTTCCCCCTTCCCCCTCCAGCTATCTCACATTTCCATTTCTCTGTGCGTGTTGCCTCCTGAATCTCATTACAATTGCAAAGGCAAGAAGCCAAAGCCCCGCGTTGCTCCTTGAGGCTAAGAATACGCATTTCATTTGCAAGAGCCCCACTAGCTTTCCCATTTTCTGACCCCGACCGAGTGAGGTTTTCCTTCTAGCCGGGGAAAACTCAGAAAAGCCATCTAAAAGTTAATTACAATTGCCTCAGCCAGCTCTGCTGCAACTTTAACTGCCGCAACGAGTTCGCATTAAGAAGAAACGAGGCGAATGGAGAAAAAAAAAACGGAGCACGTGAAGGGTCCTGAAAGAGAGATGATCGATGTGTGGGATACCCTGGAATATGGTGAAAAAAGAGATAAGAAATATCATTAAAATATGGCATAAAAGAGAAGGCTTTTTCTTTGAACATTTTCTGTTGTATTAATTTTTTAGTTAGGGCTTCTTTTAATTAGAAAATTCTCTTAGCATTCTAGATAGAGGTGGAGAACTATCGATAGTTTTATCGACATCGATAGTGATCTAGTGTTCTTTTCCCTTAAATCAGCTACAAAATAAGATAAAACTAATAGAATCTATTAAAATATGAAGCGCTTTTTAAAAAAAGGGAATGTTTAGTGTTAAAAATTACGTATTATCTTATTTTTCAGACGATTTTAGGGAAAAGAACACTAGATCACTATCGATGCCGATAAGACTATCGATAGTTCTCCACCTCTAATTCTAGAGCTGCATATTTTTTTTTACAGGGTATCTGACCAGGGTATAAGCCCAAGTTCAAGCCGTGAGCAGAGTAATATCCGAAGTAACTACGAGTCCCAGTATCTAACTGCTGCAGTTTTCGCTGCGAGGGGGCGTATAAATATTAAAAAGAAAATCTGCTACATGGCTACGTGCGACGCATTTCAACGCAGCCAGCGCGACCTCAGTGAACCCCTACATTTCCCGCCGCTTTTCCACACACACACACACATAGGAAAAAGGATAGAAAGGAGGTCGGGCGAAAGCAAAAAAAAAAAATGAAGAGAAATTTACTTTGACATATTTTTGTGCTTAGCAAAGCAAATACTTTCATTATTTTTGCTGTTGGGCACAAAATTTCCCTCCGGCTGTAATCACCCACATCACACACATTGAGGGAAAGCGGGAAAAATCGGGGGCACTGCATTTGAGTGGCTCAAAACATTCTGCGGTCCACGCCCACAGCTACCGGGAGTCGAGTGGAAAATGATGGAAAAATCATCGCCTTTCCCCCCGGAATGACCCAAACGTGGACAGCATCTGTGGGCGGTGCCACCAGAGCAGGGCATCCGCCCACTGTTGTAATTTTCCCTGCCCTAAAACCGAATTCTGTTGCTGATTTCCAGATAGGTCACGGAAAAGTTGCCAAAATAAAGAGGGAGAGGGAGAGAAAAACAAAATTATAAAAAAAAAGAAGAAAATGCGATTAGAAATTTTCATATTTATCGAATATTTGTGGCCTCATAAACGACAGACACTTTGGGGAAAATATTATATTAATCGATGTCCAAGCTGAGCAAGAGAGTACTTATTCATCATCAGGGCAAGTAAGGACCTTAAAACAGGATTAGAAATAATTTAGAACAACGAAAGCAAACATTTTTAGTGAGAAAAAATGAGAAATATAAATTTAAATTTCCCCAAAAATAATGTTGTAAGTCTCCCCTGCTGATCCAACATTTATAAGGACCTGCCCAAAGGATAAACTCTTTTTTTTTTAGATTTCTTTAATATTTAATTATAAATAATAACTTAAAGCTCATAACTAAATGCTCTTTATTTCCTTTCTCTTCCTTCATTTGCAGATCGTTGAGTGTCTATGAGGACAGGTGAAAGTTTGTGTTTTTTTTTTTTTATTGGGGGGGGGGCTCACCTGCTCGTCCTGCTCACACACACTCACGACGAGGGAACTAGCGAGACGGCAGCAGACGACAGTGGAACGGCGACAGATGTGTGAGCGGCGGTGAGGAGCGGACTTGTGGATCCCAGGGGCGGCGAAGGACGAAGAAGGTCGCAGGACGCTGGACGCAGAGGAGGACCATGGATTGGACCCGATGGCAAATGGCCAGAGAGAGAGCTGGCAATCCAGGATCAGGATCAGTATCAGTCTGGAACAAGCCTGAGACCAGATTGGAATGGTTGCCCATTTGATTCGTTGCGGTTTTCACACGTAGGTTCAATCAGTCAGTCAGTCAGTCAGTCAGTCAACCAACCAGTCAGCCAGTCAGTCAGTCAGTCAGTCAGTCAATCAGCCAGTCAGCCAGTCAGTCAGTCAGTCAGTCAGTCAGTCACCCAGTCACTCAGTCAGTCAGTAAATCAATCGTGCAGCCAACGCTCGATTGCCGTTGTCCCCTTTCATCAAAAGCAACTCAAAAGTAACTCAGATCAACTCAACGTAGCCAGCGATCAAGCCATGCACATTACTGTAAATACCAAGTCGAAACTAGATTCATAAAAATATATACAATAATCCCACAAAACCCAGAAACCCAGAAAAAAAAAAAACAAAATAAAATAAAATAAAAATAAAACACAAACAAAACATTTACCAAAAAATAACAAAAGTGCAGTGTTCAGTGTTTAATAACAGTGGAAAAACATAAGGCAAGGCAGCAGATCGAGCAGAGGAAAGCCTTCAAGGTGAGAGGGCGGCCAAGGGCTGCCCCGTAAATAGGAGGAAAATCAACGACCAGAAAAGCCACAAAAAAAAAACAACAACAATAAAAACCAACAACCAACAACAACAACAACAACAACAGCATAACGCCCCCAACACTGCCAATGCCATTGCCATTATCAAGAACAACGTTCGTTCATCATCGTTCGTTTAGATTTGACACAAGTGAGTTCAGCTTTTAGATCATAATCACAGTAAATCAATTATAGAATATATATATTTTTCTATTGGGAAGATCCTAGAAGGATAGGAAATTTTTCACTGCCTGCTTTTAGGCTGCAAAGTATTGTAGAGTTTGTAAACTTGAATTTGACAGCCTAAAATCAGTGAGTACTTCGACGATTTCCTATCCTTACAGATTTTTCTATATTCTCCATTAATATATCAATAGTTTTAAGTATTACAACTGTAAATATAATCCTATATAATACTAGTTATCATTCATTTGAGGCTTTATAAACATAGTCATGGGTCTAGTTTATTTTTTTATTATTAATTTAGCTGTGGGGAAGTCCTTAGAATAAATGGGTTTATTAATGAATAATAATAATAAATTCCTATTCCAATTATAATTTAATTTGAAATGCAAGAAATTCAAAAGTTTATAATACAAATTATAAATAAAAAACGACAAGCACAAATAATGATTCAACAAATGAACTTAACTATTAATTCCCCACTAAATGTGAGGGGACTCCTTTCCAAGGGATCTTAGTGAATTACTCATTAGCGCCTCGGACTGATTAGTGAATAGAGATTAGTGATTAGCGACTAGTGCCAAGTGCCATTAATCAGAGTTGCTTTCGATGAATCACTTAGCCGAGCGGCGACGACGACGCCAATGCGACTGCGACTGCGACTGCGACTGCGAATGCAGGCGCGAATGCACTCATTAGGCGACGGAGGGCGAGCCGCCAGTTGCCATCCATCAATTAGTTGTGCACAATTGCGATGCCCACTCCATAGACCAGTAGCCAACCACCCACTCTTGGCATATTCGTTTAGGCGGGGGAAGTCCCGCGTGTCCGCTTTCAATCGCAATGGCAATCTGCAATCTGACAAATCAAATCTTGTATGCAAAGCAGCCAAGCAAACCCGACACAACCAGCAGGCACGAGCGACACCCCAGCAGCAACACCCAGCGACAGTCAAGCTGCCAAGCGACAAGCAATTTGTTCAAACATTTCTGCCAACAAAACGTCAGCAAGCAGGCGAGCCAAAGGACAGGCAAGCAGCAAAGCAGGAAAGCAGCAAAGCAAGTTGGCAAAGGTGGCGGAAAGCACGCAACTGCACAACACGTCAAGGCAGCGGGAAAAGCAGGAAATCGGGTAGAAAAGCAGCTAAATAGAAAGCTAACGATCGAGAAAGCAGAATCAGAAGCAGAGCAAGGTAAAAGCAGAAGCAAAAACAGAAAGAGAAGCAGAGCAAAGCAAAATCAGAAGCAAAAACAGAAAGAGAAGCAGAAGCAGAAGAATAGCAGAACAGAAACAGAAAACAAAGCAAAAGCAGAAGCGAAAGCAAAAGCAGAAGCAGAAGCAGAAACAGAAGCAAAGCAGAAGCAAAAGCAGAAGCCGAAGCAGAAGCAGAAGCAGAAGCAAAGCAAAAGCGAGAGCAGAATTAGCAGCTAAATATAAAAGCCAAAGAGAAAGAAAGCAAAATAAATATAATATAAAATAACTAAAAATAATATATAAAGCAGAGAACATAGAAAAATATAGTAAAAAATTATAAAAAGCAAGAAAGCAAGTGAAAAGCACGCTTGCAAGCAAGCAGAAAGTGTAGGAAGGCAAATCAGAAAAAAGAAAAAAGCAAATCAGAAAAAGAAGAGCAGTAAAGACTAGAAAAGTAAGTTTAGTCAAACAAACTAGTGCTAGAAGCCTTGTGTATCAGCTTGGAGAGAAACAGAAAAGTAGATAGAAAAGCAAGTTTGTTAAATGATCAGTTTCTAAACGGAGAAAGCACATAAAGTTATTAAACAGAGAGTGTAAATAAGAAAAGAAGGCAGATAAAAAGATAAAAAACAGAATTTAAAGAAGAAAATTTATAAAGTGAGCAGAAAAAGGATAAAGCAGAATAGCAGGGGAAGCTAGAAAGCAGAAAAGCAGTTTAGCAGGAAAGCAAGGGCGGAAACAAGCTTTGCGGGGAAATCAGGAAATCCCAACTGCCGCTGCCACTAAGCAGTTGCGTGACCCGCGAGTTTTGCACAATAAACAACGTAATTGCTCATAAAGCCAACTGCTGTGAGTGACCAGCGAGCGACGATAACGCGACCGTTTACGGCAATTACAAATCACCAAAGTACCAGAGCGCCGAAGACTTGTGACTTGTGAACTAAACCCCTGAACCCCTAAACCCCTGAACCCCTAAACCCCTTGAAACAACCGGAGGTGACGCGCTATTAGGCAACGGGGCAAGGTAGCCCCCATCCAGCCTGCCCCCCGGATGTATAAGCCGGACACACTCACGCGCCGCGGCAGCCTGAGATCCCTGCGCAGCGCCCCACTCCTCAGCACGGTTCTGGAGAGCACACTCTCCCTGACCCGCATCCATCCGATCGCCTCCTTGGAATTGCCCGGCCTTGACTATGCGGTGCACTCGCAGTCGGCCTTCGGCTTGGGGCTAGCCCATCCGCGTGACCTAGCCGCCCTCGGCACCTGCACCTCCCTGCGCAGCGGCCTAGCAGCGATCACCGCAGCCTCCGCCTCCGCTGCCGGCGGTGTATCTCAATCTCAGAGTGCTTTGCTTGGCCGCTACGGACCCAACGCCTCGATCCGTCACGGAGAGCGGAAAATAGTTCAGCCAAAACGGTAGGTATTACGATATATGTACATCCGAGAGGGAAATCAGAGAGAGCTCGGAGAGTAGACTCTAGAATCATGCAGTAGAAAGCTCGAAAGAGGATAGATTCATGACTATTTGTAAGGGGGTAAATCTCACTATATATTTATATTTAATGCCAAGGTTATCAAACTTCAAAGATAATCAAATTTGCAGCTTTACGAATATATTAAATATACAAATGCTTCAAGTGCTCGAAGGGGAGAGACTCTCTCTCTCTCTCTCTCTGAGACTCTACTCCTCCTGCCAGTCCCTCACCGGACTCGCTCGTTTCAGATTCCCATCCCAGGGCAGGCTATCGATATTCACCTGAGCCGCTATAGCGGCCTTCACGCGATTCGAGAATTCCACTGGGGTCTCGGCACTGAGCCGCCTCACCGGTGCCATATACCAGACATCGCAGGCAATGCACCAGGAACTGACCAGCATGAACATATATCGCAGCATCGAGTGCCGGCTGCTGTTCCAGAAGGCCTCGCTGAAGCGTCGATCGTAGCTGATGGCCAGCGGATAGACAACATCGCTAACCGCAAAGCTACCCTTCCGGAACTGCATTACGGCCGTGTTGTTGATGCAGGTACCCTCCGGAAATAACAGGATTGGCGGTCGATCCGCCGAACCGCCGTGCATGCGTAGGAGGCAACCGAGGGCCTCGCGATCGCCCAGAAGCCGGCGATCGAACCACATTTGTGGCGAGACGCGTGACAGGGCCCGCTGGAAGAGTCCAATGATGCCGTCATGTATCTGGCCAGTCACCGTGTAATAGGCATCGGACATGAGGACCAGAACGTCCAGGGGACTCGTATGATTGCACACACAAATGCCCATGGTGGGGCGATACTCGATGTTGTGATACCGCCGGATGATGGGCAGGCAGCCGGCCATGATGCGGAAGCACTGTCGCAGCACTCGCTCCACCAGCAGCTGCTTCAGATGACACTCGGGCAGCTGGCCCAGGATGGCCGCAATGAGGCTGGTGAGAAAGAGACTCGCCCAGGCGGCCATTGTCCTGAGGGGCAGCAGCAGGACATAGCGGGTTAGCCAGCCAAGGAGCCAGACAAGCCGCAGGCGCCAGTTAAGGTCGCGCACTCGCTGCCCCAGATTCCGGGTGAGCAGATTCCATTGGCCGGCCGGTGTGGGGGCGGCCACAAAGTGCGGGGTTACCTCATCCTCAAGGATCAGTTCCATGCCCAGTATGACCAAATTGCTCATCTGTTCCACTCGCCTCACCAGCCTGCTCTTGATATGCGGCGATAACGATGACGATGACGATGACGATGGCGATGACGATGAGGAGAAATGCTTGCCTGAATCATTACGGTGACCATCACCTTCGGCGCCAGGCTCCGATGATGATGATGATGATGATGATGATGCTATCAGAGAGTCCTGGCAGTTCGTTATCGCTGACACTCGTCGCATATCCTTCAACTCCTGATTAATCCAAGCAAAGAGACCCTCCAGCAGGCTGATATAGCAGGCTTGCAGCCAGAAGATGGAGGACCAGCAGACCAGGCAGACGGTGGCCAACAGGAGTAACATGGCTACTCGGGCTACTCGACTTGAGATATATCCACATTAATGTTAAGTCATTTGGGGGAACTACAGGCTGCAAACGAAATGATCAGAGTGAAAACTAAGCACAAACGCCTGGCTAAGGTGATTTTCTATTTTAGCGAAAAATTATGTCACATTCAAATCTTATAAAAAAAACAAATACAAAAATGTAAATTATTCCCATTGCCATGCATTCCATGGTCTGCCTTAAGGAGTTTTACCCACAAATTTCCCAATTAAAGCCCTAATTCAATTTAGCGCCGACTTTTTGGCTTTTGCCACGAATTTTCTTCGCTTTTCCCGCCTTCTTCTTCATATTTTTCTCCGGCCGCTTTGTTAAGCGCCCCAAAAGACTTTTGATTTATTTAGCAGGAGCAAAAAAATATAAAAAAATAAAGGACGAAGGAAACTTTGCCGTCGTCTTCCCTAAAATATTTTTTTTCTGGCTTTTGGACGGGTTTTGCTTTGGGTTATTCGAGGTTTTCTTTTTTGCCCATTTTGTTTTTTCACATGGCAATAATTCAATTATGCCATAACAAGGCCGCAAAATGTTTCGAGGGGGAGGCTGGGGGGCTTCGAGTTGAATCTCCCGACCCGAAATCACTTAAGAGCCACAGGAAACTTCTGGCTTTGTTAATTCGTTAATTAAATGGGCCCGCGGAATGGCAGGCTTACGCAATGAGGCCGTCTTCCTTCCATTGATTACATTGGCTGGCAACAATCTTGGCTCTGGCTTTGGCTTTGGCTTATCAAACCCAAAACAACGACGACAGACACCGGCAACGTCACTGTCACCGTCACCGTCACCGTCACCATCAACGACAACTCATTTAGGCCCGAGACCGAGCCCGGGCCCTTAATTAGCATAGAATGTGTTTTAAAAAGCCACTTGAGCTAAACATTCAAAACACCTACAGGGTGTAGGTGTAGGTGAGGTGTAGGTGTAGGTGAGGTGTTCTTTCCCCCTCCCAGCCATCATCATGGCCCACGACTTTTCCACTTTTCCCGAGCGACAACGACAACGACAACGACAACGACCTTAGGCGCTTCTGCGGCCGAGTCTGCGTGTATCTGTATCTGCATCTGTGTGTGGCACAGTTTGGTAAGTCTGAGGAAAAGCCGGACAGATTTAAATACTCTAACAGCTGAGGGCCAAGAAATTAAAGCAAGACCTTTGACTATGAGAGGGAGTTGGTGAAAGGTTGTAAATTTATTTTAGTTCTACAGAATTTTTATCTAAAATTGAAGATTTCAATTATTTATTTAGAAATATATTTCACGCCATAAATTAAGCCACAAATTCTGCATATTTTTGTAATAATTTTGTATTTACTTATAACTTATAACTTTTCTAACTTTTTGTTAATCTGACATTATCTTAACTATATTCTTCATATTTTTATAGGAATTTCGTATTTACTTATAACTATTTCATTTCATTTCCTAACAAATTTATACTTTTTGTTAATCTGGCATTATCTTTGCTATATATTATCGTAGGGCCAAGAAATTAAGACAAGACCTTTGACTATGACAGAGAGTTGGTGAAAGGTTGTAAATATATTTTAGTTTTACAGAATTTTTATCTAAAATTGAAGATTTATTTAGAAATATATTCCACATCACAAATTCTGCATATTTTTGGGTAGTAATTTTGTATTTACTTAAAACTATTTCATTGGTTAACATAACTTTTCTAACTAAGTGATACTTTTTGGTAATCTGGCATTATCTTTGCTATATATTATCGTAGGGCCAAGAAATTAAGACAAGACCTTTGACTATGACAGAGAGTTGGTGAAAGGCTGGAAATATATTTTAGTTCTACAGAATTTTTATCTAAAATTGAAGATTTATTTAGAAATATATTTAAATTAAGCCACAAATTCTGCATATTTTCGTAATAATTTTGTATTTACTAATAACTATTTCATTGGTTAATATAACTTTCCTAACAAACTGATAATTTTGGTAATCTGGCATTATCTTTGCTATATATTATCGTAGGGCCAAGAAATTAAGACAAGACCTTTGACTATGACAGAGAGTTGGTGAAAGGTTGTAAATATATTTTAGTTTTACAGAATTTTTATCTAAAATTGAAGATTTATTTAGAAATATATTCCAATTAAGCCACAAATTCTGCATATTTTTGGGTAGTAATTTTGTATTTACTTAAAACTATTTCATTGGTTAACATAACTTTTCTAACTAAGTGATACTTTTTGGTAATCTGGCATTATCTTTGCTATATATTATCGTAGGGCCAAGAAATTAAGACAAGACCTTTGACTATGACAGAGAGTTGGTGAAAGGCTGGAAATATATTTTAGTTCTACAGAATTTTTATCTAAAATTGAAGATTTATTTAGAAATATATTCCACATCACAAATTCTGCATATTTTTGGGTAGTAATTTTGTATTTACTTAAAACTATTTCATTGGTTAACATAACTTTTCTAACTAAGTGATACTTTTTGGTAATCTGGCATTATCTTTGCTATATATTATCGTAGGGCCAAGAAATTAAGACAAGACCTTTGACTATGAC
>VNJQ01006143.1:0-338880 GCA_008042515.1 Drosophila truncata | reverse complement strand
TCAAACGACCGGCTGTACACTTTTATATGCACATATGTATGTATGTATGTTCGTATGTTTGTGACCGAATGTCCCAAACGACAGCGAAACAAAGCGTTTGTTTAAACGATATTAAACAATCGCGAGACCGAATGGCAGACTCCGATAAAACTGCGATCACGTCGGGGTCACCAAAATGTTTATGGGGAAGACAACAAATATGCCACCCTTAGATTAATAAATAATAACGCACGAATAGGTTATATTAAAGTGTAGCGTTTTATTCGGAGCGGCAGACGGAACTGAGTAAAGCTTGACTTCAAGAGCTTCATATATATGTATGTAGTACATATGCAGTAGTTGCTGAATAGATAAGCGACAGCATTAGCGACTTAAGAGAGACGGCGACAAGAGATAAGCAACGAGCGCTGCAGGTGCCGTCGTACACCTATGCGCGCATGACTAGGCGCTGGCGATCGTTGGCGAGCTACTCCGAACAGTATTATTATTCTTATCATCTGGTAACACTGTCTGGTCAGACGCGTTTTTGTTGTTATTTAAAAAAAAATTTTGCGACGAAAGCACGGGTGCCGCGTCGCGCGCGTCTTTTTTACTGTTTTTCGTAGTTTTACTTGGGTTTTGTTTATAAAACATATCAATAAAGAGCTGGTGTATCAAGTGCTGAACTGAGTTACTCCAAAACATATAAATATATAAGCCAGATTTTGTGAGTTTTCAAGTGTTTTATTTGTTTTGTTTACATTCGTCGAGATCGCGCGCGCGTTTTTCGGTGCCGGTTTGCAAAAAAAACGCAGCTGCAATTATAATTCGTCACGAGAATTGCAACAATTGCTGGCAATTGAAAGCGCAAGTATTGGTGCAATTTACTTTAGATCGCCCAAAGGTTGGTACGAATTTTATAGTTTTTCACTTAAAAACAGTCGAAAACCAGACGAAATGTTCCCTTATTTCCCTTCTTCTCTTTTGGCAAGCGTTCCATCTGTCTCAGGGCATCTCGCTTTAGCTGCAGCTGTAACTAGCGCTCTCCTTGTCTTACAAACACAGGAATAAAACTGTAAATTTTTTGTTTTGGTTTTGTTTTCTTGCTGCCATTCAAACATTTTGCTGATTCACAAAAAAAACTCAAAAGCGTCTCAGATTTTTGGTGTTGTTGCTATGCTGCGGCCGGTATCTTGTCCAGTCTTTGTTGTTGTTATTTTCGTGTTTACTTGCACTTGGACGCTCTATTGTTTCGTGTCTTTGTTTTTGGTTTTTTCTTTTTGTTTTTATCCAGTTTTTTTTCTGAAGTATTTAAGTCCGACTCGCTTGAGCAATTTTTTAGCCAAATTTTGTTGATTTAGCCGACTTTAATTATCAAGTATTTAATGTCTATTGTCTCAAAAGTTCAAGGTCCCCCCTAAAATCGGGCCATTATTTGCATAAACAACAAAAAACAACCCCAAACAAATCAAAACCAAAACAAATGTAAAATCAATCAAATCGTAATTAAAACTTAGCCTGCAGCAGCCAACTCTTCTGATATTCATTGCATAATAATCCCCAAAAAAAAGCTCGTAAAACTCGTAATACCAAAAATCACAGCTAATGAATAATCAAATGCGGAGCGAATCAAATGCTAGAGGAGAATGCCTTTCGTTTTCCATAAAAATTTGCATAATTTCTGCCTCGTATTTTGTTGTTATTTATTATACCCTTGCAGAGGGTATTATAATTTTGGTCAAAAGTGTGCAACGCAGTGAAGGAGACATCTCCGACCCTATAAAGTATATATATTCTTGGTCAGGATCACCTCCTGAGTTGATATAAGCATGTCCGTCTGTCCGTCTGTCCGTCTGTCCGTCTGTCCGTCTGTCTGTTTCTACGCAAACTAGTCTCTCAGTTTTAAAGCTATCGACTTGAAACTAAGCACACACCCTTCTTTCCTTTGCACGCAGTATATAAGTCGGAACGGCCGGGATCGGTCGACTATATCCTATAGCTGCCATATAACTGATTGATCGGAAATGGTATAACTTCGGTGTTTTTAGAGTTAGAGAGTTCAGATTTTGTACGAATGTTATTGTTGGCAACATAATACGACATACCAAATTTCATAAGGATCGGCCGACTATATCCTATAGCTGCCATATAACTGATTGATCGGAAATGCTATAACTTCGGCGATTTTAAAGTTATGGAGTTCAAATTTAGTAAGAATGCTATTTTTGGCAAAATACTACGACAAACCAAATTTTATCAGGATCGGCCGACTATAAGACATAGCTATAGATATAAGAATATAACTGAAAAATCGAAAATTGCCCATCTTTTGTGTTTTTGAAGATAGAAAAGAAAAACTTCGTACATATTATATATTTGGTCAGTTGATCCGACCTACCAAATTTCATAACGATCGGCCGACTATATCTTATAGCTGCCATATAACTGAACGATCGGAAATTACCCAACTTTCCCGTTTTTGAAAATAGAAAGTTTAAACTTCTATTTTCAAATAATTTCGCGTAAAGACCGGCTGATTGCTCCGACCTACCAAATTGAATAAGGATCGGTCCACTGTATCCTGTAGCTGCCATATATCTGATTAATCGGTTTTTTTTATGAGCGTCGATATATATATTTTTTTAGTAATGTAATGTAATCCCAGCATTATAAAAAAGGCCAGACGAAAAAGGGTAGATATGTCAAATTCAAAGGAAGTATAGGTGTAAAGAATGCATCATATGATTCAATTTGGAAAATATAATTTACAGAATATTCTGCAAGGGTATATAAACTTCGGCTCCGCCCGAAGTTAGCTTTCCTTTCTTGTTTTTCTACACTTTTTTTATTTTGTTTTGAGTTTTTTGGCCCGTGGCGAATTTCTTTTGGCGGTGCCAATATTTGATGGGGCGAAAAAATGAAAACGAAATTAGTTTGTAATTTGTTTTATTTGTCGGGGCTTTGGCTTTGGATTTACGATTTAAATGGGGAGCGTGTCTGCCCAGAGCCACAATTTAATAAAACGCTAATCGGCTCGAATGCTTCCAGAGAAACTGATTAGTCTCATATTTCAGCAATTTTGTTTATTCAACTTGAAAGTATTGCTTGGATTCACTTGAATATGGAAAAGTTATAGCAAATCTATCCCCATGAAATGAATACCTATTTGATTTCAAATGTGCGCTCAAACAGAAAGGAGATTAAAGAGAATTTAGGAGGCCTTCAATTGGAAAGGAATTATTATTTATTTCAATTTGAATAAATATTAATTTTCTCTTGCATTTCACTTTATTTAACTTACTTATTAACACTTGAACATATTTAACTAAAGCTTCTTTCTAAAAATGTATATAAATGCTCTACTTACTAAAAGTTTTGTAGAGTTTACATTGAAAATATTTAGAATAGATAAGGGATTAAAGATAATTGAGGAGGCTTTCAATTGGAAAGGAATTATTCATTTCAATTTGAATAAATATTAATTTTCAATTTAATAAGTGGGTTATTAGCACTTGAACATATTTAACAAAGAGCTCTTATCGTAATATCTATATAATTGCTCTACTTACTAAGAGTTTTATAGAGTTTACATTGAAATTATTTAGAATAGATAAGGGATTAAAGAGAACTTAAGAAGCTTTCATTTTCAGTTCTATTTCACTTTTTTTAACCCACTTTTAACTTGAACATATTTAACAAAGAGCTCTTATCGAAAAATCTATATCTATTGCTCTTCTTACTAATAGTTTAATAGAGTTTACATTGACATTATTTAGAAAACTTTATTAGGTGGCATATTGACTCTTCTTTGCTATGAAAATATAGCCATAGTTTACTAAGATAAGAAGTTGCTTCTTCGATTTCCCCTTTTTATGGCCAAGTGCACGCTGGTTTGTAAACAAAACAACGATTGGCCATAAATAGACAGACTCTCGAGTGCTGCCCGCTTATCGTTCTGGATTTTTTATGATAGTCAAGTGGCACTCGGCGGGGTTAATTTCACTCACATGGGAAAGTATTCGATTTGATGTGCATTTCCATTTACATTTCCACAGAATGCACAATGCCCAAATATCTGGGGAATACAGATAACATGGCACGTCTGCAGGGAAAACGTGTGTCCAAACGCTAATGAGCCAAAGCAAATAAAAAAAACAGGGGATTGAAACAAAGTTCTGCGAGAGCGGTACGACTCTAAAATTTAGGGGCCTCGCCTACAATGCACAAGGAAAAAATAATAAATAAATAATATAAATAAATAATATAATAAAATAAATAATTTATAAACTGATTAGCCAGAAAATTAATCAAGAAAATTACTAAATATTTTAAAAATTAAAGGAAAACCTTTTTAAAAATAGAACAAACAATTGTAAACTTGCCTTTAATTAGGGTTATAAAAGATAAACCATTTCTCCTACAAAAAGCATTCCTTCTAAGCATATTTATATTTTAAAAATAAGTTTTATTAATGACTTTTATCCAAGTGCACATGGCGGGAGCTCCGGTTCGGTTCCATCGACTGGCAATAATTGAAAAATGCCGCCATCTCCATCGTCGTCGCCGCGTGATCGAATGATGCATTATCAAACGGAAAGCTTTGCGGCTGATCCAATCCGATCCCATCCTCCCACCCCTCCGTGCACCCTCGTCTATTTAAATGGAGAAATATTTCCATTTAAAGGCATGTTATTTGATGCTGCGTTGTGGGGCTCTCCGTTGTTGGGAAATGCATTTCCAGATTACACAACAACAAACCATTAAACTCTCGCATAGACACCGCACCGATCCATTAATTATGTTTTCGCTTCGGTTTGTCGGGAGAGCGTAAAGTTCTTCTTGGTCGGGGCTATAAATATTATTTTTATTGGAAAATCTATGCGAGGCCAGATGAAGTTGTTGAAATTTTATGGGTGTCTGGGTCCTGTAACCAACCTGCAACTGATTCCAATTCCCGATGCAATCGGGGTTTACACTAAAAGTTGTCTAAAATATTACACAATCTGTGGGGAGCTAGTACATTGACTCTGTTTTGACTCCTTTCCCTGTTTACTTAGCTGTTTGCCTGATGACACTCGAAAAAAAGGTTAAAGATACTTATTGATATCTTTAAGATATAATACAAATATTTATTTTTAAGCTTAAAATGTTTGCAGTATCAGAAATGTATTTGTTTATTTTAAAAAACAATTTATTTCTATCTTTAGGTATTCTTTTCTACATTTCCTTTAGTTAAAAATTCGAATTCCCCTTCAATCTCAAGTTTTTCGGTGACTGTATGTATCTTTTGGGTTACGGTTTGCCCAGCTGTTTTATTTGTATCTGTATCTCTCTCTCTTTTATATGTACCCTTGCATCTGTGTTACTGTCTGACAGCTTCCACTGCTGCTTTGCTTCCCCAATTTGTCTGGGCAAGTGTTTCTTTTTTTTTTTTTGGGCCAATTTGGCCTGCTGAGTTGGTCCATTCAACTAGCATTTAATTGGACTTAGTGGCTGGATAATCCCTTGTGAAACCCATCACCCACACTTGCAGCTCATTAAAAGTATTGCCACTAATTTATGGCATGTGTCTGACAAGCACACACTCCTCCACAAAACAAAGTCTAAAGTTGCTCCTACAACTTAAAGTTTTCGCAATCGAAATCAAATTACTCAAAAACCGAAAAAAAAGCGAAGTAGAAAATTAAAACCATTGGCAGGAAATGATGAAATTTGTAGTAGCTTAATTTGATTTTAATGAGAATTAATTGGCAACACTTGGAGGCGATAGATATGCTTTTAAAAGCTGTGAATTTCAACAGATTCTAGATGAAATTGTATACAGAATATTCAGTGAATTAATGGTTTGTAATTTATGTTTAATTAATAGTATAGAGAACAACTTAAGTGGTTTTTAATTAGCATTTAATGGCAATAATTAGATTCAGCACTAAATAGCCAGCTAAGTTTATTGCTTATAATTTTTCAAAGCGAAGTGTGAGCAATTGTATAAATTAAAGTGCCTTTCCCATGTGTCACTCATGATCTTTATGAACTTCTTAAAATTTAAAAGAGTAAAAATATCATAATAAATGCAGAAAAAATCACAAATTTAGTATTTGATGGAGTTCAAACAGGAACCTCCTAGTTCTTCTCCACTAAACTGCATATTTTATGACTCAAAAGTGACTCAGCCGAGGCATCCTTTTATGCTTGGACGCCACTAATAGCAACTAGCCATAAATCTAAACGGCCTTTTTTTTATGGCCCAAAGCGGAAGCGTGAGTCGCCGTTTTTGTGGTTGAATATTTTTTAAGGGGGCAGCAGGAGCTGTAATAGATGCACTTAAACTGTCACTTCTAGCAGTAGTCCCAGACGGAGTTTTTTTTTCTCTTTCCTTTCCTGACATTGACTTTGACACTCGCGAAGTCAACAAACTCGACAGGATAATATGCAAATCCCCGGGGCTAAGCATAAATATATTTTTTGTACTATTTGCTTGCCACATTTGTTTGTTTGGCCTGTCTGTCTGGCTGGCAAATAAAACTCATCAGGCCAGTTGACAACTCATTAGCCGAGGCATTCAAGGGAGCTGGAACAGGAGCAGTAGGAGCAATGCTTTAGCCACCTCCTTGGCCTCCTCGTGCAATGAACTCATTTCGGACCAAGTTCTCTGGGCTGCCTTGCAGCTTCGCTACTTTTGTTGTCTGACAGCCGCTCATAAATCTGCAGCTGCAACTGGGCAATGCACTGAAAGGAGAGTTTTAATATTTTTAAATGATCAAGGAAAGAATGTAGAATTTTCTGTATTAATTTTATAATTACTGGGAGCTTTTAAGGGATTTTAAAATCATTCTTAAAGTAGATAAATATTATTCCTTGATTTACATAAATTAAATGTAGCAAATATGATACAATTACAGATATAAAATCATTATAAATGATCTTTTAACATTTGTAGACGAGATTTCAAACAAATTCCACATTTTTCTTTCAGTTTCAATAAAGTAACAACCGATCTTTAAGTATGTTTTCTGCAGCTTCCAGGGAATGCAAAGTGGGGAAGCCACCTCCGGAGCTGCCCTCCATTTCTTCCCTCTAGTTTCTCCTCTCCCGTTTCCGAATCCGGGACTCCAACTTACAGCAGCTCAAAGCAAACTCTTTGTGCTCTCAGTCTCGGTCTCGGTCTTGCTGGCTTTGCCTGCTGGCTCCTTTGTCTGTCTGGGCCCCGTCATAGATATCATCATTGGGCATTTATTATTTCAGTCCTCGGTCCGAATGGCTGTGCATCTTCGTGTGCCCGGTTATTCAATTTCCTTTGTGCCGTTCCAGCTTCCTTGATGGGTATTCAGGCCAACATGTCCTCCTTCCCTCTCCAGCTCCACTGGCACTATCGATTCCTGGGCGACAGAGTGACAAACAATGAGCTGTTTTCCTTTTGATGTATTGAATTGCATTGTTTGGCCAGGGCTGTCAGTGCATCGCCATTTCCATCTCCATTTCCATGTTCCATGTCCATGTGGAGCTAAACTTCCAACTCCCAATCCTCCAATCATCCAATCTCGCCTGTCGTCTGTCGCTTGTCAGTCAATCAATTAGACACCTGTTGCGAGTGTGCTTAGGCTTCCACGGCAGAAGCGGGACAGGTGACATTAAACGTCGAACTTTTATGGTTATAAAATTATGGAGACTTGTACTGGTTGGGAAACCTATTAACCAAAAGTTTATAGATAGGAAATAAAGTATAAAAACAAATAAATATTTTTATGATACAGTTTAGATATCAGTTTTTACGAAATTCAATTAATTTCCTTTACAAATGTAAAGTACATAAAGAATTCAGTTTTTCTTTAGCAAAATCAAGATTTATATTCTCTATTTGATGATTAATGTCTAAAGAAATTTCCTTTACTGACTTTCCTGCTCCCATTTGTCTGAAAGGAAACTCCCAAAGCACTTCCTCTCCACAGTTTCCTGACACTCTTAACTCTCAGCTGCAGCGCTCACATCATCAGCATCCTCTGGCCATATATTGTTAATCGATTATTAATGACTTTGGCGCAATTAAGTAACAAACAAAGCAAAAATCGCTTCATCGTGGCATCAGCGGCAGGCAACTACAACATGCCATTACCCATTAACAACCAGCTCCAACTTGGCCAAGAAACGTGAAGAAGGAGGCGGATCCCTGGTCACAACCGATGGTAAAAGTTGCAACTTGCCAGACCAAAGGCAGCAAGTGCAGCGAATGCAGCCTGCAAGGCAGAAATCTTATGAAAATCAACATGCAAAACCAAGAAAAACAAAAAAACAACTTACGCCTTAAAATGTGAAAATGCGAATGACCCGAATTCACAGACACATACACATATGCAGGCAGGGGTGTATGGGAACACACACACAGATATTTATTTAAGGAGAAGGAGAATACGATCTATCGGAATTTGTATATAAAAAAGGTATCGGTTGAAATTCGTTATAATAATAGATTAAGATCGATAGAGCATTAAATAAGTTGTAATTTAGAAATTATATAAACAAAACTAGCAGATGCAGGACTAGATTTAAACCTTAAATATTGAAAAATATTAAAATTCGATAACTAATATAATCCGATGTTGCAATATCGATATTTGTACCATTCCCACCAAACACAGACACACTTGCCAACACAGAGAGCCACTGAAATTGATAGCACACAAGGCGCATGCGCAACACGCAACACGCCAAAAAGCCTTAAAAGGCTAAAAAAAAAAAACACTAACAACCACACACACACAACAAGTTCGATGACGACCGGCGACGATTTCCTTTTCTGCGCTTTCAGTTGTTGGGTTTTTATATTTTTTATTTTTAAGCTGCAAGCAAACTAGTTTTACGTACAGTTGGAGGAGTACCCATTAAATATGTTTAAATCGGGGGTATGTACAGCTAAAAGATACTAAAGAAAATAAAGAAACTGTGAGGGATATATTGGAAAATGAGATATTATATTTAAAGATTTAAAAAACGGTTTAATAAGACGTAAAATCAGTATAGTCTTGGGATGGGTAAAAACCTCTTAAGTAATCGTTATTTCAACCAAAAATGTATCTAAAAATGAAGTTTCATAACATTAACAATGTACAGGATGCCACCAATTCGTTTATTAATTACAATTAGTCACATTTTTTAGTTGACTTTTGTTTGTCGTTTTTATTTTTGGCGACAACGATGCCGCCGCCATCGCACTTGCAACTTTTGCCTTAATTGGCCAGGCTGTCAGGCCGTGCCTCCTTCGTTTTGGCATAGTCAATTTTCATTTATTTATGCAAAGCATTTGCAAATATTTATTGAGCATTTTTCACTCAGTCTCTCTCTCTCTCTCTCTCACGTTGCATTTAACACATTTCCCCAATTTTCGGCGCCTGCATCTCTGTGTGTGTGTGCGTTCCAATGAAAATGAAAAGTTCACGTTTTTTCGTTGGTGGAGGAAAACTTGTTTTTCGTTATGCATATAATGTTGACAAGCCTCAGATTTTTGTTTTGCTTTTTTTTTCTCTCTTTTTTCTACTTTTTTCCATGCCTGAATGGTCTAGACCCAGAGTCTCAGATGGGAAGCTCAATGAAGCGCGTAAATTGTGCCGCCGATGTGGGTTAGGAATATGGAAATGGTTCTGGTGATTAATGATTCTTCCCCTCTCTCTCTACCGGCCTGGTTGAGTAATGTATGGTCAGATCAATTAACTTTTTACGAGCTGCAAAAAATTAATTAGTTACGGAAATTAAAGAAATCTCCCAAGGCGTTGCCTCTAAATTAAAACTTTTATCACCTTTCAACCATCTGCAGCAGCAGCAGCAGCATAATAATATTCGCCACTCCCCTACACATTCCTTTGGATTTTCACCGTCAATTATCCCCAGAACCCACAACGGGTCGTAAACACCCAACTACAAGTTGCATTTTAATTAGTTATCGCAGTAAAAATAATTATTAGAAACGAACAAGTCCATGGCCACTCCCGGCTGCATATTCTGGCTGCCGGCAATAAAACGCATTGAGATTGACGCAATCGCATTCCTAGAATTACACATACACATGCTTCTCGGGATCTTGGATCTTGGTCGTATGCCATATATAAAAAGTCGGCGTCGAATGCCACGCCAATTGTGCTAATAAATGAGCCACTTGCTGCGGGGCCAACAGGTGTTCCATGTCTTTGTTTTCCCCCTCAATCTTGGTTCTATTCAGCCCTACAAAAGGCACAGAGAAAAGCCAAGACAAGACAAGCCAAGCCAAGACAAGCCAAGTCAAGTCAAGCCAAGCCGCCTTGAAAGGAAAAGAAGCAACTCCCAGACTCTGAGCCGAAAGCCATAAAAACCAAACGTGTTCTTTGGTTGGTGGAAGAAGTTACAGGGGCAGGGGCAAGGGTATCAGCCGGCACCTTCAATGGCTTATGGCCATATAGTACCATCATTCCCCTCACCAGTTTTGGTCAGGTCTTCCAGCTCTCTTCCACTTTGGTTTTCATTGCCATAAATGGCATAATAATTTGGCTTTTGTCTATCTCGCCGCCGCCTCTGTCGAGATCTCAAGATCTTGTTGGATTATTTCGCACTTTTCGGTTCATTATTAGTTCAAATAATTTCTTTATAACCCGATCATTAATCAAAGTGTTTCCGTCTTGAGGCGTTGAAATCGGAAGAGCCTCGAGCTAGATTTTGAAGTCTCTTTCTTTTCCAGCTCATTAATCATCATCCAGAGTTAAGGGTCATTTAAAAGCGAGCATGGGCTAATGGGATGGGCTTCAGTTAAGTCTTGGATAATTATTAAATATAAGGGGTTTTTCTTAAGGCCTTTTCTAATACCTTATTTGTTTTTAAAATAACCCGATAGACTAAGAAATGAATCTGTCTATTAAAAGGGGCGGAAATTTGTTTAATTTTTTGTATGTTTAAAAGGAAATTCAATGAGTTTGCCTCAAGGGTTCAGCTAGTTTTCCCTGTTTTAAAGGTTAAACATGTTCAAGACTTTTAACTGCTGACATAAGTAAATTGCCAGGACTTTCAGGACTTCCCCTTTTGCTCTGTCTAAATATTTTGCTAATTCTTTCGTTTTTGCAATTTTCGAAATTCAATCCCACTGCTGCAACCCCTTTGTGCAGCTTTGTGTCAAAGAGGGGTTAATTCATTAGCCGCTGAGGGTTGAATTTCAAAATGTGTGCAAATGTTTGCTGAAGGATTACCCCTCTTTAATGGCGAAACTTCTTGCTTAGAAAGTTATACACGTTGCTGGACATTAGTTTAACAAATTCAAGAGCCTCTTGAACTGATCGTCCACGTCTAAAGGGGACTGTGTGGCGGCTTCGGTGGTCGTAGGTGCCTCTGTGGTTGTTGTCGTGGTGGAAGTGGTTGTCGTTGTGGTCGATGAAGTGGTCGTGGGCATGGGCTTTGGCTTGGCACGGCCATCCAGGCAGGCCTGCAGATGGTTATAGTTTTTGGCAGTGGACTCGACATAGCTACGCTCTGCCTTGTGGATGCACTGCTCATGCTGGAGATCCACCACACGGTAGCGCTCCTGCAGCATCCTGCCAGACTCGGAGGCATTGCCAGAGATGCTGTAGGTGGAGACTGTGTTGTTGGAGCCCTGAAATGTTAGGAAATTATTAAGAGATTCGAGGGAGAATCCTCTTTCGAGGTTTCACTCACCACAGTGGCATGACAGTTGAAGGAGTCCAGGGTATTGTTAATCGAATTGCATTCCCTCAGCTCCTCACAGACCCTGTCAGAGGAAAGCTTGATGGTCCTGCGAGTGGCCAGAAAATCACTGTCAATGCCCTTCCTTGAATTCTGCACACTCTGAGAGCAATTGCTGTAATCGCCGCTGTATAACTCCGCAATTCGGTTGGACTCGCCAATATAACCACCGAAGCAGGCCACCGAAGCCATGGGATCACGACGCGTTACCCGCGAGTTCAGGAACAACTGGGTGAAACCGTCCTGTGTGGGCAGACCCACATAAGGAGGCAGGGGCCTGCTGACGCTATCGACAGGAACTGCCAAACCGATTAAACCAAATAAGGCTAGGATTTTCATCACACTCGACCACATTTTAGAGCACATTCTAACGGATTTTGCAGATTCTCAGAATTTCTCAACGGAGGCAGAAGCACTTTTGACACATTCCGTCCGGCGAAGATGGCTTTTATATGCAAACGCCCGATGCGGCTGAGAGATAAGCCCCGAGAGCGCCTGTTATGTGATTTCCTTTCGCGATGCGATGCCCTTATCTGTTTTTGCAAAACTTTTCTATTGCCTTGGCGCATTATCTTTGGGCCAATGATAAACCATAGATAAACAAGCCAACACTGGGCATGATTGAATTGGGATCGCCTTGGATTTACTGCTTCTGGGAACTGGGTTTTTCATTCTTTTACGAGCGAGGGAGTCACTTATGAGTACCTTCCGTTGCACATTACTTATTTCCTATGACGATGGTTAAAGTGTCCAAATATCCGCCGGAGCCGGAGCTTTCCACGGTGTGAATGCTTTCTAAGTAGTCGACTAATATTTGCCCAAGATAAATACAGTAATTTACGTTGATAAACTCGGGATTCTTTATGGCCCGCCACGCTCATTCGCTGTTTAAATACATTTTGTTTGGGGGCCTAATTTTATAATCACCGCAAATATTGGGACAATCTTTGTGGTTAAGCTGGGTGAGTCGCATTGCGCTCAAAGGGGCTGTAATGGAAGGATGATGAGTAACGCGTTTATTTATAGGACGCTAAACAGGTTTTTAGCTTTCTTTAAATACTGAAATTATTTCAAAAACAAATGCTAGACAGAAATAATACAAAACATAATCGAAAACAAATGTTTTAGATTTAAAACAAACCTAAAACTACAATTCTTAAATGGAGTCATCAGACATTCTTTTCGTATTTATAAAAAATATGTATAAAAATATACTTTATTTGAATCTCCAACAAGCTTTTAAGTAATTAACTAAGTAATAATATTAATCTATATCACTATCATCCCAGTTACCTTTAACCGAAACCCTAACAAAACCACGAATGGGCTTCCCCTATTTAAGATTTCTGGGTCTCAAACCCAAATTAATGCCCGAAGATGAACGCAGGATAAAGTTCATCATGGGTTTCACCTCTTCCCCGAGTGGAAGTAATTCGTAGTATCTTAAAACCTTGCTGATCAAAGATTTCATTTCCAAAATGGCAAACTTCTGACCAATGCAGTTCTTGGGTCCGGCACTGAAAGGCACATAGGCAAAGGTCGCGTGGGCTTCCGCCTCGCCGTCCAGAAAACGTTCAGGCTTGAAGGTGAACGGATCAGGGAAATAGTCCGGATCCCTATGGGCAAAGTAGGGTACTAGATAAATGCTCGTATTGGCAGGAATGACCTTCTCTCCAATCACAAGGTCTAGGGTGGTGTGTCTTCCAATGGCGGGTACTGGCGGATACAGACGCATGGTCTCCTTGATCACGCAGTCCAGGTATTTGAGTTCCGATAGCTTTGATTGGGTAACTGGAGTGGAGGGATCTTGCCCTAGAACCTGTACTAGCTCCTCGTATATCCGCTTTTGGACCCCAGAATTTCGGGAAATGGAATACAGAGCATGAGAGACACCACTGCTGGTGGTGTCATCGCCCTCAAACATAAAGGTGTCCACCTCCTCGCGAATGTCTGCATCGCTGAGGGGTTCGTTGTTGATGGTCGACTGCAGCAGGATGTCCAGTAGAGCCATCTGAGACTTGGTGCCGATATCGGCATCACCTAGAGCTGTGAGTAGAATGAGTGAGTCGATATTTTCCTCTGTAAATGATTCAATGCACCCACCCAGAGGCCGGTAGCTGCCGTCGGCCTTCGCCCGCTCCACCGTTGCCCGCCGCTCGCGAATGACCTTGTCGGTGAAGTCGTGCATAACGCGGATATTGCTCACCAGCTGCCGGTGGAGCAGCGGCGCCAACAGGGGAAAGAGCCAGTCGTAGCGCTGCGAGACTTTGAACATGCGATCCGGCTGGATGTAGACCACACTAAGGGTACCGGGGGCAGTGAGAACAGGGAAAGTGTTTAACACAAATGTATTTTAATGTATTGGAGTGGCATACTCACCTTTTGAGCGCCTTGATGTATGGAAAATCGGGGTCGTTCTGGGCATTCACCTGGACACCCATGGCGGCCTCTGCAAAAAGAGTTTCATAAATCAATAAACGGGCATAATAGGCAGTAGGGAAACTTACTGTTGGTTAGGGGAATATGATTTATGCAAAGAAAAGCTACTTTGAGTTGTGTCTCTGTTATTTCTATATTGATTTAGTACTTTTTTTCAAGAGAAACTAAAAATAGTTAGAGTTTTTTGTATAGTTATGACTTAACCTAACAGCAGAGTTAAGATTCGACTTATAAAAGGTTGCAAATTATGATGTTAAAACTCAGTGAAATGAAGTAATAAACATGACTCAATGAGTATGTAAACTAGACGTAAATATAATATTTTATACAGAAATTCCAACGTTTTATAATAAAAGTAAATGTAGATTTTACATTGAGCGATTATTCAGACTTATTATATCAACCATTACGTTCTTAAGTGCTCAACAATCTTTTTATACAATGTTCTGTACTGTATAATATATTTTTTGCTAAGGTTGAACAAATTAAAAACCCGCTCACAGAGCTATTTTGTTGTAATTGCATCTATAAATGCTTTTAGATTACTTAAAAAACTCACCTGTAATCACATCCAATGCTGCTAAAGAAACGTACTCGAGAATATCCACTGGGGTCTTGCCATCGGCCACCTTCTTTAGTTTCTCCACCATCACGCCACTATTTCTGTCCATAATCTCCATATAGTGTTCCAGGACCTTAAAGTGAAAGGCATTGGTGAAAATCTTTCTCCTGGCATGCCATTTTCTGCCCGTGCTGACAAGAAGTCCATCGTTGATGAAGGGTCGCAGAAAGCGATAGAGCTGACCCTTCTCCAGGAGCGTAGTGCTGCTTAGGATGCTCTCAAAGTCCTTGAAATCCTTGGTATACATTATACACTCATCGAGAACCCAAAAGGTAAAGCTTTTGCCATATTTCTCAAACATTTCGCCCACATATGGGATGATGTCTGAAAAGGGATTTTTGTTAGTTTTTTATTAATGGGATTTTAAGAACATTTGAGAGATGGGATTAACTCTTCGTTTAGTACATACTCTCCCCTCCCAGGGACAAAGCCTGGATACCACATCCCAGGATAGGAATTGACAGGGGTCCTGTGATCTTGGACTTCTTAAATGTTGTGACTCGATGGCGTTTTCGTACAAAGTCCCAGGTAAAGAGCAAGATCAGAGCCCCTGTAATCAGGGTCAGCCACATTGCAGCTACTGTAATTGCTCTGTTTTGTTGCTGTTGTTATTTTTGGTGACCTCCCGGCGGAGATTAAAGCTAGAGACCAGCGAGAGATCGGTTCAGAGTTGGATGATTATTTAGTTTCACTTTCTGCGTTGTTGACGCCGCCGCTTTTGTCGCTCAACTGTTGATAGCCGACCGCTTGACCAGCCAAGCGCAATTTGGGTTTTAAAAACTACACTTCGTATACTATATATATCAGCTATATAGAATACGGGATTCTCTCGCTCTCAGCCGATTCCGATCCGCTCTGGAAACTGGTTTTAAGCCGCCGCCAATGTAGAAACATATGTATATATATGAGTCTCGTTTTGAATGTTTTTGAGTGTTGCAACACTCGCGGCATGCGATTCGCATTCAGAGCGATATGCGGTGATTGCGGGACTGACCATGCCTAAAAAGAGCAAGTGCTGATATTGAATTACCATTTATAAAAAGTGTATATACAGTGGACGATCGAAAGAGTGTAAAAAAACAAAAATGATACATTAAAAGGTAGGGTGTTTTAAATATTTATGAATTTATGAGATACAAACAATGTTATTGAATAAATTTTTTGGGTTTTTATAGTCAGAATAATGGAAATCGATGAAAATCACATATTTACTTATTACTTAAAGCTTAGCTATTTAAATAAATATTTAAATCTTTGAGATAATCAAGTGCTAATATATTATATTATATATATATATATATATATATATTATATTAAATATAAAATAATATAATTAAATACTTTGAAGTTCAAAAATCTTCGCTAAGTTTTGAGCTATACAAAACAACACATAGTATTAAATGTTGTCATTTCAATACCTACTGTAATTACATAAACTAAGGCATATAAGTGATTAGATTGCCACTCAGTTCTGAGTTTGCTTGCCTGCCTTAATAATCTCTATTTAGCTATTTAATCGAGGGCAGCTATTAGTATTGCGATCAATCTATAGAAGCAATATTTGCAACAAAATCATGTCAATAAAAAGATAAATTATACCCGAAAGTAACCTCTCAAAACTAGTGAAACCAGAAACAACTGCGATTTAAAACAAACCCTAAACTTTATTTATTATCCCAGTATACCAATTACCTTTAAGCTTAACAAAACGACTGAACAAGTGGGTTTCCCCTACTCAAGATTTCTCAATTTTAAACCCACATTAATGCCCGAAGATGAACCCAGCATGACGTTCATCGAGGGTTTGAGCTCTTCCCCGAGTGGAAGTAATTCGTAGAATCTTAAAACCTTGCTGATTAAAGATTTCATTTCCAAAATGGCAAACTTCTGGCCAATACAGTTTCTGGGTCCGGCACTAAAAGGCACATAGGCAAAAGTCGAGTAAGTTTCCGATTCGCCGTCTAGAAAACGTTCGGGCTTAAAGGTGAGAGGATCAGGGAAGTAGTCCGGATCGCGATGGGCAGCGTATGATACTAAAAAAATGCTTGTGTTGGCAGGAATGACTTTCTCTCCGATCACTAGGTCCTGGGTGGTGTATCTTCCAATTGTGGGAGCTGGCATATACAGACGCAAGCTCTCCTTGATCACGCACTCTAGGTATTTCAGCTCCGACAGCTTCGATTGAGTGACTGGAGTGGAGGGATCTCTACCTAAAACTTCTACTATCTCCTCATAAATACGCTGCTGGATACTGGAATTCCGGGCGATGGCATACAGGGCGTGGGAGGTTCCACTGCTAGTAGTGTCACTACCCCCGATCATGAAGGTGTTCACCTCCTCGCGGATGTCAGAATCGGTGAGGGGTACGTTGTTGATGGTCGCTTGCAGCAGGATGTCCAACAGAGCCAACTGCGCCTTGGTGCCGTTTTCGGCATCACCTAGAACTGTGTACAGTGAAAGAGGGAGTGAGTTGATAGCTTCCTCTGTAATTGATTCAGTGCACCCACCTAGCGGCCGGTAGCTGCCGTCGGCCTTTGCGCGCTCCACTGTTGCCCGCCGTTCGCGGATGACCTTGTCGGTAAAATTGTGCAAGACGCGAAGATCGCTCATCAGCTGACGGTGGATTCGCGGCGCCAACAAGGGAAAGAGACAGTCGTAGCGCTGTGAAATTTTCATCGCACGATCCGACTGGATACAGAACACTCTGAAGGAGCCGGAAGAGTGAGTACAAGGAAAGTACTAAACACACAGGTGCACCCATGTTGGCGAGGCATACTCACCGTTCAAGTGCCTTGATAAACGGAAAATCGGGTTCGATTTGGGCATTCACCTGGACACCCATGGCCGCCTCTTGAAATAGAGAAATATGATATGTAGATGTTGAAATGAACGATAAGACTGATTTTTTTAGATGACCATAACGTTTTCAATCGTTCAACAATCTTTTACTCAATATTCTAAAAGTAATCAAGTTAAAGTTTATTTGCTGTAACTGCTTATATGAATAAATGATTATTCACAACAACTACACCCACCTGCGATCACATCCAATGTTGCCAAAGAAACGTACTGGAGTATATCCACAGGGGTCTTGCCATCGGCCACCTTCCTTAATTTCTCAACCAGCACTCCACTAGATCTGTCCATAATCCCCACATAGTGTTCCAGGACCTTGAAGTTGAAGGCATTGATGAAGATCTTTCTTCTGGCATGCCACTTCGTCCCAGTGCTGATTATAAGTCCATCGTTGATGATGGGTCGCAGAAAGCGATAAAGTTGAGCCTTTTCCAGGACGGTGGTGCTGCTTAGGATCTTCTCGAAATACCGGATATCCTTGGTATATATTATACACTCATCGAAGACCCAAAAGCAGAAACTCTTGCCATATTTTTCAAACATTTCGGCTATATATTGCAATATGTCTAAAAAAGGGATTTAGTTAGATTTCATGTGCTCTTTGGAATAAGATTTAAGTGGAAAGTTTAATGACATACTCTCCGATCCCAAAGACAAGGCCTGTATACCACATCCCAGGATCGGAAGTGAAAGAGGTCCCTTGATCTTAGACTTCTCAAAGGTTTTGACACGATGCCGCTTTCGAACAAAGTCCCAAATGAGGAGCAAGATCAAAGCGCCTGTAATCAAGGACATCCACATTGCAGGTACTGTAATTGCTCTGTTTTATTGTTGTTGTTTTTTGGTGAAATCCTGGCGGAGGTTTTAACTAGAGACCACCCAGAGATTGGCACAGAGTTGGAGGATTTTTAGTTTTACTTTCTGCGTTATTGCCGCCGCCGCTTTTGTCGGTTAACTGTCAACTGAATACAATTTGTATGGTAAATGTATATTTATATACATATATAATATAGAACAACAAATCAAAATGTAAACAAAAATGTATTAGTGTATAATTATTTGAGTTCTAAATTGTTTAAATTTTAAACAGACACAAATCTTAAAATATCAAAAAGTAAACAAAATGTTTATCTTAAGAGTTAGTTCATTTGAATACTTACTGTACGTGATTAGAATATTATTTATTTAACTACTTAATTGAGGGTAGCTGTAAGCTTTGTGAGTAATCTTTAAATACAAAGTATTAGCAATTAAAAGGTACATTTATCTACAGCAGTACACTCTTTAAAAGTAGGGAGTCTCTTAGATATGCGACCTGGAGGGCACCCAGGAAACAGTAGCCTCTGACAGCGAGCAGAGTGCTGATATTGAATTACCATTTATAAAAAGTGTATATACAGTGGACGATCAAAAGAATGTATAAAAACATTAAAAGTTAGGGTATTTTAAGTATTTATGAACAATGTACAAGTTCAAAATTGCTAAAATTGTGAACAAACTGACCCAACATAGAGAATATAAAATATTAAATTAAAACTATTTAAATCAAATAAAGCAATAATAATATGAAATAACACAAAGTATCAACAAGTTGTCATTTGAATACCTACCCTAATTACATAAACTAAGGCATATAAGGGATTAGATTGTCACTCAGTTCTGAGTTTTCTTGCCTGCCTTAATAATCTCCATTTAGTTATTTAATCGAGGGCAGCTATTAGTATTGCGATCAATCTATAGAAGCAATATTTTCAACAAAATCATGTCAATAAAAAGATAAATTATACCCGAAAGTAACCTCTCAAAACTAGTGAAACCAACTGCAATTTAAAACAAACCCTAAACTTTATTAATTATCCCAGTATACCAATTACCTTTTACCAAATCCTTAACAAAACAACTGATCCAGTGGGTTTCCCCTACTCAAGATTTCTCGGTCTTAAACCCACATTAATGCCCGAAGATGAACGCAAAATAATGTTTATCAAGGGCTTTAGTTCCTCCCCGAGTGGAAGTAATTCGTAGTATCTTAAAACCTTGCTGATCAAAGATTTCATTTCCAAAATGGCAAACTTCTGGCCAATACAGTTCTTGAGTCCGGCACTGAAAGGCACATAAGCAAAGGTCGCGTAGGCTTCCGCCTCGCCGTCCAGAAAACGTTCAGGCTTGAAGATAAGCGGGTCAGGGAAGTGATCCGGATCCCGTTGGGCAGCATATGGTACTAGGTACATGCTTGTGTTGGCAGGAATGACTTTTTTTCCTATCACTAGGTCCTGGGTTGTGTATCTTCCAATAACGGGAACTGGGGAATGCAACCGAAGGGACTCCTTGATCACGCAGTCTAGGTATTTCAGCTTCGGCAACTGCGATTGGGTGACTGGAGTGGAAGGATCTCGACCTAAGACTGCTACTAGCTCCTCATAAATGCGCTTCTGGACCCTGGAATTCCGGGAGATGGCGTACAGGGTGTGCGAGGCAGCACTGCTAATGGTGTCACTGCCCCCGAATATGAAGGTGGTCACCTCCTCGCGGATATCTGCATCACTGAGGGGTTCATTGTTGATGGTTGCCTGCAGCAGGATGTCCAGTAGAGCCATCTGCGACTTGGTGCCGATCTCGGCATCACCTAGAGCTGTGAGCGGAGAGAAAAAGAGTGAGTCAATAGCTTCCTCTGTGAATGATTCAGTGCACCCACCCAGAGGCTGGTAGCTGCCGTCGGCCTTCGCCCGCTCCACCGTTGCCCGTCGCTCTCGGATGACCTGGTCGGTGAAGTCGTGCATAACACGGATATCGTTTACAAGCTGCCGGTAGAGTCGCGGCGCCAATAGGGAAAAGAGCCAGTCATACCGTTGCGAAAATTTCATCATGCGAGTTGTCAGGATGTAGATCACACTTAAGGAACCGAGAGAGGAAGCAGCGGAAAAATGTTGAACTCACATGAGTATTCGTATTAGCAAGTATACTCACCGGTCGAGTGCCTTGGTGTAAGAAAAATCGAGGTCGTTCTGGGCATTCACCTGGACACCCATGGCAGCCTCTTCATAAAAGAGTTTCATAAATTATTAAACGCTCCTAACACCCGACACGTAAACCTAATGTTGGTTAGGAAATTATGATTTATGCAAAGAAGCAAAAATAAACTTGGGGTTGTCATTGTTGCTTCTATATTGATTTAGTAATTTTTCAAGATAAACCATATTTAGGTAAGGATAGTTCTGGGCTTAACCCAGGCGCAGAATCCTTTCTGCTGTTATTTTTACTGTTATTCTTAACTCTTTTTAGTGCACATTTAAAAAAACTAAAAATGTTGAAATCTATGCAGGATTTATGGAATTTAGATGGGTCTAAAAAAGAAAAGACTAAACTTTCGGCATTTATCTTTATAATTAGCTATCAACGAATGCATATGTGGATGTTGAAATAAGCGATAATCTTATTAACATAACATTTAACTCAAAATTCTCGTAATTGCACATATAAATGATTAGAGTTGTCCTACGATTCTAACTACACCCACCTGCGATCACATCCAATGTTGCCAAAGAAACGTACTGGTGTATATCCACCGGTGTCTTGCTATCGGCCACCTTCCTTAATTTCTCTACCATCACGCCACCATTTCTGTCCATAATCTTCACATAGTGTTCCAGGACCTTGTAGCTGAAGGCAGTGTTAAAAATCTTTCTCCTGGAATGCCATTTCTTGCCAGTGCTAAGTAGAAGTCCATCGTTGAGAAACGGTCGAAGAAAGCGATAAAACTGACCCTTCTCCAGGAGCGTGGAGTTGCCTAAGATGTGCTCGAAGTCTTTGATATCCATGGTATACCATATGCACTCATCGGGGATCCAAAAGCAAAAACTCTTTCCATATTTCTCGAATAATTTGACAAGATATGTCATGATGTCTGAAAGGGGATTTAGTTAGTTTTCATGCGCTCTCTGAAATGAGATTTATAAAGGAAGCTTAGGGACATACTATCCGCCCCCAGGAAATAGAGCTGGACGTATCCCAGGATCGGAACTGAAAGAGGTCCCTTGATCTGGGACTTTGCAAAGGTTTTCACTTGGTGGCGCTTTCGCACAAAGTCCCAGGTGAGGAGCAAGATTATAGCGCCTGTAATCAGAGTCAGCCACATTGCACCTATTGTAATGGTATCGTTCTTGATTTTGGTGAAGTCCTGGCGGAGATTGAAGCTAGAGATCAGCCAGAGATCAGTACAGAGTTGGAGGATTTTTAGTTTAGTTTTCTGAGTTGTTGACGCCGCCGCTTTTGTCGCTCAACTGTCAACTAACCACAATTTGTTTGGTATTATTTATAGAAAACTGGAAACCAATAAAATTAAGATTAACATTTTAAAATAATATTCGATATAATCGAGTTTTGATAGTACTCTTCCAATAAAAACAAAAAATCAAAATGTAAATAAATCATTAATCATAAAATATTCTAATAAAATGCATTGAATTTCAGAGATCTTCGCTTGATCTTTGACTATTTAGGAGTAAAAATAAAGACTCAAAGAATCAAAGTATCCGAAAGTGTTCATCTTACAAGAATACTTACTGTACGTGATTAGAATGCTACTTAGCTATTAACTTTGAGATCAATCTGAATATGCAAAGTATTGGCAATAAAAAGGTTAACTTATGTACCACAGCAGCCCTTTAATACTAGAAAATCGCAGAGATCTGCGACCTAAAGGGCACCCAGGGAACGGTGGCTATCATCACCAAGACTGCTGATTTAAGTAAATTGCTAGGACTTTTTAGAATTAATCTTTTGCTCTGTCCGAATTTTCTTTATTTTATTACTTTCCTACGCAAACTAGTTGCTCAGTTTGGAAGCCATCTCTATGAAACTGTGCAGGTAGTCCTGTATCTATTCTCATTAGTATATAAATCGGAACCGGCCTGATTGGACAAATATATCAAATAGCTGCCATAGAAACGATCGGTAAATGTAAAGGAAAATGCAAAACAGTAAATCTAAACCTGTAACTATAAAACTGTTAAAATTATAGGTATATTTAGTATTTAAGTTTAATTAAGGAAACTGAACTGATTCTTAATGAAAGGACGATGTATAACTCGTCTATTCATAGGATATCTAAAAAAATTTGCACACCCAGAATAAGATGCTCTAGATTTAAAACAAACGTTGAAAAACGATTTTTTTAACGAATCATAAGACAGTTTTTATTACTCCTTATTTTTATAAAAAGTATCCTTTATTTGAATCTCCAACAAGCTTATATGTACTTGAGTTAATTTAAATTATCTTAACCACTCTATATAACTTGCATCCCAGTTACCTTTAACCGAATCCATAAAAAATCGACTGAGCAAGTGGGTTTCCCCTAATCAAGATTTCTCGGTCTCAAACCCACATTAATGCCCGAAGACGAACCCAGTATGACGTTCATCGAGGGTTTGAGCTCTTCCCCGAGTGGAAGTAATTCGTAATATCTTAAAACCTTGCTGATCAGAGATTTAATTTCCAAAATGGCAAACTTCTGGCCAATACAGTTTCTGGGTCCGGCACTAAAAGGCACATAGGCGAAGTCGGGATGGGCTTCTGCCGCGCCGCTCAGAAAACGTTCGGGCTTGAATGAAAGAGGGTCAGGAAAGTAGTCCGGATCGCGATGGGCAGCGTATGGTACTAGGAAAATGCTTGTTTTGGCAGGAATAACTTTTTCTCCGATCTCTAGGTCCTGGGTGGTGTATCTTCCAATTGTGGGGACTGGAGAATGCAGACGGGCGGACTCCTTGATCACGCACTCCAAGTATATAAGCTCCGACAACTGCGATTGGGTGACTGAAGTGGAGGGATCTCGACCTAAGACTGCTACTAGTTCCTCATAAATACGCTTCTGAATCCTGGAATTCCGGGCTATTTCGTACAGGGCGTGGGAGGAACTACTGCTAATGGTGTCACTGCCTCCTATCATGAAGGTGTTAACCTCCTCGCGAATGTCTGCATCGCTGAGGGGTTTGTTGTTGATGGTTGCTTGCAGCAGGATGTCCAGTAGAGCCATCTGCGACTTGGTGCCGATCTCGGCATCACCTAGAGCTGTGAGTAGAAAGAGTGGGTCGATATTTTCCTTTATAAATGATTCAGTGCACCCACCCAGTGGCCGGTAGCTGCCGTCGGCCTTAGCGCGCTCCACTGTTGCCCGCCGCTCGCGGATGACCTTGTCGGTGAAGTTGTGCATGACGCGAAGATCGCTCATCAGCTGCCGATGGATTCGCGGCGCCAACAGGGGAAAGAGCCAGTCGTAGCGCTGCGAAATTTTCATCATACGATCCGGCTGGATATAGCCCACACTGATGGAACCGAGAGAGTGAGAACAGGGAAAATACTGAGACAAACTCACCTCTCGAGTGCCTTGATGAACGGAAAATCAGGTTCGCCTTGGGCATTCACCTGGACACCCATGGCGGCCTCTGCAAAAAAGAAGGAGATGTTTATGAATGATTTTACATGACCTAACCACACTCACCTGTAATCACATCCAATGCTGCCAAAGAAAAGTAATGTAGTAAATTCACCGGTGTCTTGCCATCGGCCACCTTTCTTAGTTTCTCAACCAGCACTCCACTAGATCTGTCCATAATCCCCACATAGTGTTCCAGGACCTTGAAGTTGAAGGCATTGATGAAGATCTTTCTTCTGGCATGCCACTTCGTCCCAGTGCTGATTATAAGTCCATCGTTGATGATGGGTCGCAGAAAGCGATAAAGTTGAGCCTTTTCCAGGACGGTGGTGCTGCTTAGGATCTTCTCGAAATACCGGACATCCTTGGTATATATTATACACTCATCGAAGACCCAAAAGCAGAAGCTCTTGCCATATTTTTCAAACATTTCAGCTATATATTGCAATATGTCTAAAAAAGGGATTTAGTTAGTTTTCATGTGCTCTTTGGAATAAGATTTAGGGGGAAAGTTTAATGACATACTCTCCGATCCCAAAGACAAGGCCTGTATACCACATCCCAGGATCGGAAGTGAAAGAGGTCCCTTGATCTTAGACTTCTTAAAGGTTTTGACACGATGCCACTTCCGTACAAAGTCCCAGGTGAGGAGCAAGATCACAGCACCTGTAATCAGAGTCAGCCACATATCACCTATTGTAATAGTATCGTTTTTGTTTTTGGTGAAGTCCTGACGGAGATTCGGACTCGGAGGATTTTTAGTTCCTTTTTTTGGAGTTGTTGACGCCGCCGCTTTTGTCCCCCAACTGTCAACTGAACATCATTTGTATGGTGTTACTTATAGAAAAGTGGAAATCAATAAAATTAAGATTAACATTTTAAAATAATATTCGATATACTGTACGTGATTAGAATGTAACTTAGCTATTAGTTTTGAGATCAATCTGGAAATGCAAAGTATTGGCAATAAAAAGGCAAACTTATGTACCAGAGCAGCCCTTAAAAACTAGAAAATCGCTTGAATCTGCGATCTAAAAGGCAACCAGGAAACGGTGGGCACATCCAGTTGCTCATCAAGACCTTTTACTGCTGATTTAAGTAAATTTGTAAGACATTCTTCTTCACTTGATCTTGGACTATTTAGCAATAATATAATAATAATGATAAATAACACAAAGAATCAAAATATGAAAAAGTAAAAAAAAAGGTTTATCTTAAGGGTTAATTCATTCGAATACTTACTGTACGTAATAAAAATGTTATTTATTTAACTATTTAATTGAGGGCAGCTGTAAGCTTTGCGATTAATCTTTAAATGCAAAGTATTAGCAATTAAAAGGTACATTTATCTACATCAGTACACTGTTCAAATCTAGGGACTCTCTTAGATCTGCCTGGACCTGGAGGGCACCCATGAAACAGTAGCCCCTTCCAGTGAGTAGAGTAAGACACTTGACAAGCCACCAGTTCAGCCCAAGCTCCTCACTTCCTCCCCAATTTCCCGTCAGAGAAAACAGCTGTGACAATCGGAGCGAGGCGACAAGACACGAGACCTAGGCACTACATTGAGAAATAAATATTAAATATAAATAAATTATAAAATATTATTTAGGAAAAAAATTAAGAGGATGTTAAAATATTCTTCCTATTTTATTTTCGTTTTCAAATTTTATTTAAACACATTTATTAAGTGAAAAATTACTCTAAATTAAATGAAATTCTTATTGTAAAAATGTTTGCTTGTTGTTAAAAGCTGTGATTTTACGACCACATTAAATCCGAGTTTAATATTAAAAAAAATCTGCCTGTTGGAAAATTTCAAATTCTTGTGTTTCTGATTTTAAAATTTCCAGCAGAATGATATTCTATGTTTATGTTAGTTCGCTTTTCCCGAGTGTACTAGGCCCGCAGTTGAATAAACTGCGATTGCTCGTAGTTCTGGCTGCCGTTGTTCCCGGTTAACTCGTTGAACTTGACGGCAGAGTTCATTGGAGTTGAAGTAGGGGACCAGACCAGACCAGACCAGACCAAAGCGAAAGACTCACCGGCGGAGACAGTCGCAACGCGGCAAGTACATTCACTTGGCGGTCAATTAAGGCACTCGGATGACATCCGCACATGTTGTTCCATTGTTTGGTGTTCTGAGGGCCTGGCCTGCCTAGCCTGGCCAAGACACAGCAGAGCAGAAAGCCAAAACAAGTTATCAAAACGTCGAAACCCCGAAAGAAGTTTACCTCCGATGACGCTGTTCCTCTGACGCCAGCGGAACGGTAAATGGGAGCGTCACATGGTTTATATATATATTTATTTTTATATATCTCTTTCCGTACGCGATACCAGCTATAAGCAGAAAGCAGAAAAGCAAACGCTGTTTAAATTGTAGACCATCTTGAAAATCGTTGACTCACGTTATTCCCAGGGAAACTGAAGCAGAAAGCGGAAGAATTTCACGCCAAAGTAATGGTATAGGTAATTATGTGGGTCCCACCGAGTTGGGGGAAAAACAGAAAAGGAAAACTCAATCAATAAGTGCACACGCCCATCGGGGGAAACAGGGGAAAAACCGTGACAGGCACGTAGGCACGACCGAAAATGCAACAACCCCGAAAATATAGACTCCCCTTTATGCACGCAAAGAAAAAATAATAACAAATTAACCTCTAATCTCTAGCCAATGAAACTTATTTATTTTGTGGCTCACAAGCTGAAATTATATTCTGGAATCAAAAATGTATACGAAATACAATTTTAAGCAAGGAAATTTAATATTTACATTTCATTTCTTTTTGTGAAATGTAAATGAATTGATATCTGGTTCGATCTTAAGCAGAGTTTGGGGCTTCTTTGTTTGCTTTTGTCCGAAAAACGCATGTTTCCTGCTTCCGCTGCAGTCGTCGCCACATGGCCTTTCCGTCGAGTCACTCAACTGGCTCTCAACACGTAAAATCCACCCAAGAACCACCCACCCACACACAACCCCTGGGATGTAACAGCCACACTCTAACCCATCGGAAGACCGAACAAAGAGGAGAGTTTGTTTTGACGCATTTCCATTCGACGTTTTTCGGGGGTAACCCCGGCAACCGGCAAACAGAAAGGAAACGAAAACATGTCTGGGGATCCCCTGTCGTCTGGAGTGGGATTGGGTCCATCTGTACGGAGGAGAGGGGCTACTCACTGGAGGGTTGTTGCCGACGACAGCACGTGTCTGGGATACTGCGCCTGCTCGTGGAATAACATAAAACAGCTGACCATTATAAAAGGTTTAGCAACCAAGTTGCCGAGGCTGGAATGTTGCTGAGGTCTTAACCCATGACGAGAATAGGGTTAGGAGTTATGTTTTCCTTTAAAAATTGCATATAAAGCTAGACATTTAAATCTTAAAAAAGAAAAATAGCTAAGAGAATTTCATAAACAATTATTCGCTTAGATTTTGACTTCTCACTCCATGCCAGACATTGCAAAATTTCGATTTCACAAAAGGGCAGCCCGACACCTTGAACTTGAGGTGAAATTTTGGCTTTTAACCCAGAGCAACAATTAAGCAATATTTTTGGCTTGGCAAAACTCAAGACAAAACAAAGAGCCCCGACGAGTTGGCAACTATTTTTAAACCTTTCGCGGGGTCGGCCTAATGAAATGTCGAATGGCCGGACAAAAGAGCAAAACAGCAAAATGGCAAAACTAAAAAGCGACTTGCGACTTACGAAGAGACCGTAGTGGAATCAGTCAGGCTGTAAGCCCATGTTGACGTTGTAATTTTGCATCATTACCGCCAAGTAAATTGCGGCGTGGGAAAGTCAAACCAAAGCGAACTTGAATCTTGGATCTATGGGATCTCTCGGGATCTCTTGGGATCTCTTGGGGTCTCTGCTCATTGTCTGATGAAAGCTTCATTACCTTTCATTGCTCTCGTCGTCAGCATGTGCCTAGCGCCTTCGTGGGTAATTGCCACTCTTTTGGATCCCGAAAAATCGTAACAACTACAGAGTCAGCGAATTCGATTCACAATCTGGCATAATTTGTTGCATAAGTTGATTTCTGCTTACCTGTTGATTTATATGACGCGAAACATTACCTGCAAAATCACCTGAGATTCATGTGTGGTTGCACTGGGAAAAAGTTTAAGGTTTGATTTTGGTTTTAGTAATTTCATTTATGTTTTTTATGACCAAAATCATTAAAATTAACTACCAAAAGAAAAGATATGAAGCTAAAATGATTAAACATAAACTAAATTCAGTCAAGAATGAACTTTAGATCAAATTAATTCACTTAAAAATTAATTTATAAACAAGTAAATTATAACTTAAATGTATTCATGTTAAAATGAACTCAGCATAAAGTAAATTTGCTTTAATATGAACAGCAGCTAAACATTAATTCAAGCTAAAATCAATTCCAGTTTAAAGACTTCTATGACTCTTATTAATATTACTTTAGAAATCCATAAAAGCCACTACAATTTCATAAAAACAAATATATATTTTCCCAAGTGCCGCCACCCGATCCATCTTGATTTTTATTGCGGTTTACCCATCAAGTCTTGATGCTTCTGTTGGCCATATATCATGTTTTAGTATTATTAGCTGCGAGATATTATTATTATTTTTACTTATTTCTGCCTCAACTGCGGCTTTAACCTTGTTGTTGAAAACCGCTCAAACCGTTGCCGCTGCCAGGGCCGTTGATTTATTATCGCTTTTATATCTCGCACTGAGCACTTGACATAGAGTCTGTATTCGGATGCCAATGACAGAGACCTTTCTGCGGGCGATCGAGCGAGTGCAGCAGGTAGACTTAAATATCTCCGTGAGTGTTCTTCACATTGCTTTTATAGTTTTGCATAAATTTTCAACACCTTGGAGTGAATCTCTGCATTTACAACTCCATTAGAGTCCGCCGGGGAGATGCCGTGTGAGGGGCTCGTAAAGTCAAGGCTTGATGGCGTGCAATTATTTATGCCGCGCCAAATAGTTTATAAAACAATTCATTTTGTTATATCATTAAGTGGGGCCCCTTAACCCGCACTCTCTTGATCTTTTATAGGAGAGACTGCCTGCCGCATTGCCAAAGTGATCGCGTGATCTTGGTTCACATTCACTTTTCGCCAAGAAACAACAAAAAAAAAACTACTAAAAAAAGAAAGAAAAGAAATTTTAATTACCTCCCCGCGTAATTCAATTACAAAATGTGAGCGAATGATCAACGATCCTTGGGATAGCTTCTAATTATATACAAAAGAGACGTCTCAATTTCGTGAAAACTGATTCGTTGTTGTGAGGCTTGAATTTGAACAGTTTAGCTTTTCCGCATTTTATGGGTGCGTCAGTGTTGACCGCACCCTGAAGTTTAGCACTCAAACTAATTGCTTGCTAAACGCTTTCCAAAGGGCAATTACTGCATTAAGAAACTATAGATATCAGAGGAAAATAAGGAATAAGAAAAAAAAAAAAGCCCAGGAGGAGCCATTCGCGTGTCTGCACTTTGACCTATGACTCTGGCCAGAGATAATCCCGCTTCTCACTCCAACGTTCGTCTGCATTTCAGCCATTATTCCCCCATTATTTCATTATTCCATCGACCAGGCTCTTACTTTGACTTCACGATTCAGCAGTTGTGGCTAAACTCTGAACTTTTAGCAATGCCATTTTCCATGTGGTTTTATGCATGGTAATTGAATTCGAGTTTGAGTTTGCAGTAGAGTTTTTAAAAGGAGTTTTAGGTAAGGTTTAAGATAACAGATCCGGCTTTAAAAACTTGCTCTAGGAGGCCCTGAAAAATAGTAAGAAAATGTTGTAAAAGTTTGGTAAATAAATATTTAAAATTCAAATAGTTTCTTATCTATTTTTTCGATTCCCACTCAATTTTCTTTGAACTCTGTTTATGTATCAGTTAAACCCGAATTATCTTGATAATATTTCCCTTGATTTCAACCAGTGGGTGACAACAAGGTGTCGCAGGTAGACGTTGTTCGAAAACCCAGCACCTGGTCATTGCCTGGCCTGTCTTTCGGCTCACAAATTTTCCAAATTAATATGCAATTTAGCTGTCAGCGCGGCTCTCTCTGTTTATTTACCTGCCTTTTCGATGGGCACCTGGGAGGAGAATCTGAGATATGTATCTTGAACCTAGCTCGCTTTTGCAGTGGGCTCGCCTCACCTCAGCGCGTCGCAGCTCAGCTCAGCCATTCGCCATTCGTCTCTCGGAGTTCGTCGCGTGCAGTCTGCTTTTCAAGTGAATTCGCTTTTCCAGCGACACCAAAACAGAAATCGAAAACAAAACAACACGTGCAGTGATTTTTAAAAAATGTGAGTGAGCTTCAAGTGCTGTCATTTGGTGGGAAAATAAATCGGAAAAGTTTATTTAAATTAAATACAACAAATCTTTAAGATATTTAAATACAACAAATAAAAGAACAAATATCAAATCAACTATATTTATTGAATAAAAATATACCCTTAGCATCATCGCTTCTCTTTCGGTTAAAAATGCAGAAATATGCAATATGATGCACCTTGTTTTCCCTCACTGAATTTTCCATTGCAGTGCTTTGGCAAATCCAAACAAGTTTTCATTCTTAGCGGTTTTTATTTTCTTAATGCCGTCTGTCGTTCCGAATAATCCGTGACATATATAAATGCCGGGCCCATTTCGTTGGGGTTTTGTTTTTCTTCTTTTGACTCACGCTGCGAGATAAAGCTCAGGGGAACAGAATCCCAAGTCGTATCCAGAATTCAGAGCTCACCGAATGTACCGAAACATGTCCGGTGACTAATAAGTGTCTGTGTCCGAGTTTTGACTTTTGTGAAAAATCTTTCAGTCGTTTTTAACGGTTCTGCTTACAAAAAAATATACAAAAATAAAAAGAGGCAACGCCTGAGAGGCAATTTCAGTTTGCCAGAGATACACAGATAGAATCTGGGATCTCGTTTTGCTGAGACAAAGACCCGCTTTTAATCAATGGAAGTGCCGAGTGGAGTATAGCGTTATGCAATAGATCAAAGATCAAAGATTCCAGTTGAATTCTATGCCATTTTTAACAAGCAACACATTTGTTAAATATTTATAAAAATCTAGTCATAGATTTATCAATGGAAATATTAATTAGTGGGTCGGGAAATAAATAGAAGCAAAATGTAAATTATTTTCAAAGCGGTTTGTAATAATTTATTTACAATTAATTGACCTAGATCAACTAGGTATAGTATACGTAGAAGTTTTTCTGCTAAATTATCTTCAGAATACATTAAAATATCTAACATATTTCAACAACATTTCAAATGTCATTTTCTTGCCTTCGGAGGCATAATACTTTCGAGGATAATCCCGCGAGCAATCAACTTGTCTCATTAGCCGCCCGCGGTTCGTTTACGTTAACATCTGTCTGACGAGGCAATAAAAATGGGCTTCAGCCATAAGAAATAACAATAACCAATCCAATCCAATGCAATCCGGCGACCATTCGCAGAAGAAGAAAATTCCATGGCCATCTAGGAGGAAAATCGCAGGGTGCCCAGCGCTTAATAAATGGCCATGGATGGTCCCCGTCCCCTATTAAAGGAGAAAGTTGGCTTTGACTCTGGATCTGGCTCTGGCTCTGGCTCTGACTCTTACTTGGGTTTTCGTTTGGCGGGAAAGAAGAAGCAAAAACTACAAAATCTCAGAAACAGAAATAAAAGGCAGCCAGCCTCCTCTTCGCCTGTCGATTCAACGATCGCCGCTTCCTGTGCATTCTATTCGAAGGGGGACGATGGCAAATAAACGTACAAATAAGGCAGTTCAGTTCGCCTCGCTCATTAGTGGCTGGGAAAACGCCATGTCACGAGTTTCCTATTAATGGGTTTGTGTGTGGGGAAAATGGGAACGGATTGTGGAGCGTCCATTGAGGAAAAACGCACGTTTTTAGCCATGCCTGCTTGCATCTGTGTCCCCCGGATATGCAGTATCTTTTAGGTCACCCGAAGTTATACAATATTTTTTTGCATTTAGTTTATATTTATATATTTTTGTTTTTACATTAGAAATGCAAATTTTCCCTTAAATTTATTACCTCTTAATATTTTACTTAATTGCCTCACTCTTAGGCTATTTTCAACAGCATTTAACGATCCCATTTGCATATTTTTGTGTTTGCAGAAATCTCGTTGCAAAAAGCAAAAGTCACTCGGCCATCTCGGCTCCCCTCGGTCTTGGCCCCCAGCTACCACCCCTTCCCCTCGGCGGCGGCTTTGTCAAATTGCGTCATGTAGCCAAGGAGGAGGAGGAGAGACCCACAACTAGTAACACATCAGCAAAGGAATCCCCAAAGAAAGATCTAGATCAGGAGCAGGGAGAAGCTTCAGGAGGAGATTCATCGCATCCAACGGCTCTGCCTGAGTTTCTCAAAGGCGTGCAAAGATCATCAACTGAGGTTAGTGTATAATTGATATAGAAATGTGGAATCGATTTAAAGAATTTACTTACAATGATCATTTACCCTCATATGCCTATAATTGCACCTCTGACCCAGTGTCAACTAAATCGATTCACATGTGACTTTGTGCCACACGTGCACGCTCATCCATTATCGAATACTATAATCAATCCATCCTCCATCCATTTATCCAGGTCATGGGCCCCGATCAGCGCTCACTCTCGATTGCCAAGACCGGCTCCATTGCGGAGCGTTTGGCGGCGCTGCAGAAGAGCGGCGAGGACGACTGGAGGAAGCGCATCTCCAAGCGCGACGAAGTCGACGATGTGCGCCGCGAAAACTTCGTGAACGTGAGTACTCAACACTTGTAAATATCGCGCATCTGAAAGATACTTGGGTACACTTGGAGAAAAGAAAGGAAATAATATTTAAAGACAAGTTACTTATTAAGAACAGGTTCTATGAGTGATGGAATAGCTTTAAGAACATTTAAAATGGTTTTAAGAAGTATGGAACACTGGGTTATATCATCAATTGGGAACCTAAAATATTTGCATACTTGTTTTCAAATCTATAATGATTTCTTTAGCTAATTTCTCTTATACTCCTAAATTTTTTAGTGTAGTTAATGCATTTTTTCATTGTGCATCTCCTGAATTCCGCTGTGGGTTAAGCAGCCACGCACTCATGTGGTGGCTGTGGACCGCAACGGATCTTGATCGCTGGGATCTCGGATCTCAAATCCCGATCTCAATCTCGATCGCAATTGCGTGAAAATTGCTTCCTTATTGCTAATCGTTTTGTTTATTAACGTTGCGCTTTTCTCTGTTATTTGTGCAATGCCTCGCCCGTTGTTCGTGCAATGGCAACTGAGCGTTAAACCTGACGGCAATGACATAATAATGCGAAAAGTGCAAGTGATACCAACCGCGATCGAGGAGGAACTTGGGTGTGGAGTTGTGGTGGTAGTCGAAGACTTCATGGCTGTGTGACTTACATCTCTGAGGCTTGGGAAGTGACATAACTGGAATGATTCGCTAGATAAGATGTTGTTGATGTTTTGGTGTTTTGTTTATGAATAATCAGAATATTCCTTAGTCACCAAGGGAAAGTAGCTCATGGTCTTTATAAAAATTACAGATAAAAAGATACTCCTTGAAAGGTTTTAAATAATATTTGTTTGGGATTACAAAATAAAGAAAATAACTGATATAAATGATTTCGAAAGCTTAAAGAAGAATATTATGTTTTTTGTAGTAATTTTTAAGGCTTTAAATTCTTACTTAAAGATTATTGGCTATTTAAGGTATCCCAAAAGGTACCCAATTAGTTTATTATTTATATTAGGTGTAATAATAAATTTCTAATATTAATACATATATAATAAAAACTGCAAATCCTTAAATTAGATCCTCTTTGATTTCTTTTTTGTCTAAAAAATATTTTTCCAATCAATTCAATTTGAAAAGTAGAATTTCTGGTTTAAATTGATTGCAAATTCTCAGCCATTGGAAATTCCTTAAAAATCTTTCAAGATATTCTAAATTTAGATTGTCAAGATATTTATATTATGCTACGCTTATTATTATTTTATTCCCAAATAATCAAAATTAAAATTGTTTAAATTTAATTTGCTTTAACTTCTTTACATTACTCTACTTGGCACAGTTACATTTTGTATAAGTCCTCTCCATTCACTTGTATAAGAGTTAATGTAAATGTTGCATACTGTTAGGCGGCAACTGGCACACAGTGGCGCCACCTAGTGCGCTTAGTTTGCATAGCTTTCTCAACGAAATCGAAGTTTTTGCACTTTTTTTTGCCACTTTTTCCATTTGTTTATGTTTATGTTTTTTTTTTGGGGAAGTGCAAGTTTGGCTCTGCAAATGTTTATTTTCACTCAGCCAGCCGAAAGTTTCGACCGCTTTTGCCGTATTATTTATGGGCATGGGCACTTGGCGAATCAAAATCGGACGCCGTTTTGAGACTGTCAATTAGCCGATCCGCTAGCTTTTGGCGACGCGACATGGGGTTTAGTGAACCCGTTCCCCTACCCCCTTTCTTTCAGTCATTAAACGGTTACTTCTGGTCCATAATTATGCGGGTTTGGCGTTGGATGCCACCGCCACCGCCCTTTCCTCGCGCTTCTCTTCTCTTCCTCAACTATTTATATGTTGTATATGCAATTGCCCGAGTAATCACGTTTAATTACTGGGGGACACCGCCGCCGCCATCATTCGAGCATGGGCTTGGATGAGCTTAGTCATTCCATCTCACCTCCATCTCCCGGGTAGTTTGAGGAAATCGTGTCAGAGCGATCTTCGTCTGACCCACACACACACACCAAACAAAGTTCAAATTGTTGCCCTTCTCTTCCAGAAAATGAGTTTCCAAATGGAAACCCTCAAGTGTCGTTGCTTTTCTCGGCTTCGTTGTTATTGTTTTTGTTCCTACAGCTGTTACTGTTTCGGTTATCGCTCTTGTTGTTATTATTGTCAGCAAATTACAAGATACTCGGAAGTTTGCTTTATACACTGAGATGAATATATAATGTTAAATCTTTCGATTTAATATTACGATCAAAACAAACTTTTGTTCTTAAAAATTAAAAAATTAGGCAATTATTTTTCCGATTTATCTACAAAAGTTGTAATTTATTTATTTAAAAATTTCTATACTTTTCTAAGCTTTTTATTTTGCTTCCTTGGAATTTTCCCCTAAAATGTGTATCAGTGTTCTTGTAAAAACTACAGTGGAACAAGGTCAATGGGCAGACTGTGCGCATATATTATATTTAGAAAGATACATTCATCATCTGGGAAGTGATAGAGTTTCCTCCTCAAAAGTTCTATCCTCATTTGCCGCCACACGACACTTGACGCCCATTATAGTGCAATTTATTAATAACTAAAATGAATTTCTGTCTTGCTGGCGTTCTTAGGGCTCAGCCGCCTCTCCCACTTTTCTCTGCTCCGATGGATCTGCGTAGTCGCAGTCGGATTCATGCCCCGTTTAACAGACAAACGTCCCAGGTGGCGTATGCGCAATTAGTCTGGCCAACTCGGTCACAAAGTAAGTCCCAGAGCGAGTGTCAAAACAGACAGCAAGCTGGAGAGAGAGAGATCCCTTGTAATTTAGAATAATTTAATAGGCTATGATCGCAGAAAGCTAGAAAGCACAGAGTAATAAACCCAGCATTCAGGAGATTGGGGGCTACATCAGGACAGCTAGAAATATATGTATAGACAGACAGAGCACTGGCTCTCTTTTTCATCCTGCTCCTGCCTTCGCATTTTCGAGGCGTCTGCCAACTTCCATTTTGCCATAATTTTCTAAACTTGCCTTGTGGGCTGTGGCTGAAGCAGTAACATCAGTAAAAAAAACAGCAGCCACAACAGACTAGTCCTATTATACACTGTGAGAAAGAAGTAATTAATAGTAAACTAGAACATGTTTATAAAAATAAAAATTGTTGAGAACTGAAAGGTACATTTTTATACAAAAAAAATCATTTTTTATAAAATGACAAGGAAATTATATATTTATTATTTAGGCAACTTTACTTGCACTTTTGAACAGCATCTATAAGTTCCTAACGTATCTTCTTGCTTTTATTGTTGTATATTCTTTATTCCCTATATTTTTATTGTCAACTTTTATTTAAAGTGCAGCAACAATTACAAACAGCACAAAAAAAAAAGGGAGGAGAGCGAAGGTTTCTTGTGGTCCGCTTCTAACTGGCACTGGTTGTTTTTCTCGGGACAGTGTCTGTGTCTGGTCCACGGCATTTGATCTCCGTTCCGATCTTGAACGTGCTCATCTTCCAGCTGCAGGCCTCGCCCCGCTTCGCCTTAGCTCGTCTCAGCTTGGGCTGTTGTAAATTGTTTTGTAAATTTGATATACTTGCAGTTTTTGCAGCGTTGCTCCTCCTAAAGCTCCTCCAGTTCCTCCGGCTACTTCATTATTATCATTGTTGCTTCGGCTCCATCTCCAGCTATGGCTGTACTTGTTCATTAGTGCTGGGCCTTTGGAGAGGCAGTAGTAGCCCCCGTCGATGTTGTTCATAAACTTCTAAAATCAACTGCGCTCTGCCCTCTGTTTTCTCCGCTCTGTATCTGTATCTGTATCTCGACTGTTGTATCTACAAGCTACATTTCTGGCGGCTGCTGCCTGCTGCCTGCTTATTGCTGATTATTTTTATTGCCTCTGTGTGTGATTCATTATTTGCGGAGATAAGGTAGTAAGCAGCAGTGTGTCCCCTAGTTTCATTGGTACCTTTATTTCGTCTTCTTTTGTTCTTAGCTCAAAGCTATCGAATTTTTAGACACTTACATCATTCCTTTAATCGCAATGAACTTGCATTGATTTATTTTTAGTTTGAGTAATTTTAATTTTGTGTTAGGCCTTCTTTCCGCTGCATGTTTCACTGGTGAATCATCGTCTTTGGACAGATGTTTGTCTGAAGGCCCAGCCCCACAAAAACAAAATGTTGTCCCTTTTTTTTCTGTCCCCACATTCCAATCACGAAACTGTACACTAAAGATGCGTTTATTTTAATGATCACCTTGAATATTTATTAAAATAAAATGAGAGTAAATTGTTAAACTATAAATAATAACCTATTATTATTTTAAAAGGATTAATTAGGGAATTTAATGATATTTTTAGCATAAGAAGTAAAGCTTTCTGCTTTATTCGCTTCTTAAAATATAGATTTTTTTATCTGACAGATTCCTTTCCTTGAAATCTTTAATTTTTTCTGGTATGCCCACAATGATCTTGTTGATTACGCTTAGTTTATTTTAAAATGCCTCCTTATTCGCGCTTAGCTGACGTCTTCACAGCCTGGCTTCGCTTTGCTTCTCTCTCTCTCTCTCTCTTGCTCTCACTGAAAAAAAGCCGGGTCTTCGGAAGATTCCGAATCAAAGCCCCCAGCTTCGACGTCTGGGGGAAATTTACGATCCAGTACGAATCGCGACTTCAACGCGAACAGTTCGCATTCGCTGCGGACTTTAATTTCCAATTACTCGCAAACTTGGGCTTTCGTTTCGTTATTGTTATTAGTATGCATTATTACTACTCGCTGCCGGTTTCAATTGACATTAAAATTGATAAGCGGCAAACTAAAAATAAAATAAGACTAGGCCCCCGTTGCGGGTTGCATAAAAAGTAATGCGAAGCGGTTTCCTGAGTTGCATAAACTGTCGACCGACGACTGTCGAATGCAGCAGCAGGAAGCGAATGGAGTGTTTTTATTTATTATTTTTGTATCTATCTGGCATTCGTTGGAGAAAAGCTGAAACTAAAGATCCGTGCAATATGAAATTATGGCAAATAAAATATAAATAAACAAGTGTTTCAAGGCTGGCCATAGACCCACACACATACCACCCACCACACCTACGTATAAAATGGGACTTTCTCAAAAGTGCGACGACTGTCAAAATAAAATCTTCAAAAAATAAAACGAAATCTCAGAACTGACGACCGCAATCTCTGTGGCCATTACAAATCGTCAAGAAAAAGAAAAGAAACAGAACCAGAACCCACGCAAATGGTTCCGAAATAAGCATTTCACTTTACTCACTACAAAATCTGTTTTGAAAGGCGTATATGTGTTTCCACATAGTATATTATTTAGATCTATATAGCGTTGCATTAGATGGGGACAAACTTACAGAAAGATGACACAGTTTTGCCAAGGGGCGCAATATCAACAATTAGCAATAAATTCCCATAAATCACAAAGGGGCACCCAGATGTTATTGTTCGAGCCGTTCTAAATTTGGTTCACTTACACTTCAGTGCCTCTACGTGAGCTGTTTGCATATGTAGCGTCTCAGATAAACCTGAACAAAATAAATAATAATAATAACAAACAAGCCAGGGAAATGTGGAAACCCCTGCAAATATTTGCATCCTAAAAATGGAATAATAAAATCTTAAGGCAGAGATTTCATTTAGCAAGAGATAACTTAATGGAATGCTGAAATAAATTTAGAGTAGCATCATTAGGGAATTAGATACAACAAAAAGGAATTTTAAGAGCGTAATTTTTTTAGTATTTTAGAAAATTAAAATTTATTGGAAATAAAGAATAAGAAGCGATACTTTATAAATGGAGAAGATATATATTTCATCACTGAAAATAAACAATTTGTATTAGTAAAAAATTCCAATAAAAATATTAAATGATCACAGAAATCCCGACCACTCTAGGGTTAAGGGCTTACTCCTCTTTTCCAATTCGCAACTCTCAACGAACTCCTTTGAAATGAAAGTTGCCCATCTTGCTGGCTCCCTCGCACCAGCACGTTCTTATCAGAATAACAAACTACTTGACCCAAGGAGACCCAACCAAGAAGAACAAAAGCAACAACAATATAAAGGCATCATCAGATTGCAAAACAGAATTCTGCGCAAGTGCAGCAGACGAGCTAAAGGAGAGGCCAAGAAACTTAACGAAGGAACAGCATCAGAGATCCACGGAGAGATGGTGAAGGAGAGAGAGCTCCCCAAAATAAGGGGGGCTAACAGAGAGAGTGTACACAGGGAATATTTTTGTGTTTTTGGATACTAGATCATTTAAAAGTTATTTTTAAATAGTATTTTATTAGTCACAAACATTTTATTCTGCCATCAAAATATTTCCTTGGCGAATTTATAGACTATTTTATGAGAACCTAATTTTTCTGAGTGCTAAAAAGAGCGACGCGCGCAGTTTTCGTTAAGTTTTTGGATGAGCGCCAGCGTTCAGTTTAGCGTCGGCGGCGTCGTCGGCATTTAAGTTTAAAGCGGGGAGCCAAAGAGAACGAAACGACCGCGAGGCGCAACGGAATACAAAAGGCGTCAAAGAACCAACAAAAACAATAACAGAAACCGAAAACCGAAAAATAAAAAACAAAAAACCGAAATAAAAAAATTAATAGTAAACTAAATAAATAAGCAAATCTCGGGATATCGGATAACGGCGACGGGGCCAAGATAAAAATACGCACTAAAGAAAAATATAAATATTAATGCAAAGTGCAACGCACGGTGCAATGCAAGGTGGACACCACTGGACGAAAGGTGTGTGTGTGGGTGGGTGTGTTTGGATAACGGACTTGAGGATTGTGGATTTTGGATAATTCCAGCTCCCTGAAAAGCAAAGAAAAATATGAAACTTTAGATGGAATTTTGCAATGTTTTCGGATTTGCCAATATTACAAAAAAAATTCAAGTTATGAGTTTTGTTTTCATTAATTGAATGAATTTTTTATAGCTTTAAAATTTTAAATATTTCTTAAAATTCTTAAGAACTTAAATAAAATTAAAAAAAAAAACTATAAGTTAAAGAGAAATAATAAAATAAATTTTAAAAAATGAAAACAATTCAAAGCCAAGTTTTGTTATAAAAAATATTAAAATACCCTTCTAAAAAAGATTAAATTCTTTATAAATAAATATCTAAAAAGTTTCGGAAAACACTGTAAAATTGCAATTATTGTACAACGTTTTCCGCCCTGCAACCAAGTGAATGTCAGCTCTAAAAACAATAAATAAATTAAATATAAAAAAAACTTCATTAATAACAAAAGAACTTTAGCAGTTCCGGGAAACATGTACAGCAAAATAAATAAGAACCTTAAGTAAATAATTATTTTGCCGCGATGTCTCCCCTTCCTGCCACGATAAATATAAAATATTCCATTATTTAACCAATCCCCGTAAACAGAGTGATGTGATGTCATAGCAGAACTGTTACGCTTATCAACAAACAGAAAACAGAGAAGAAAAAACAGAAAAAATAGTGCAAAAACGATATCTGCGAGGTAAAAGTTAATAAATCGAATTGCAATTGCGATAACAAAATAGCAAACAACTGAGTGGTGACAGCCAGAGAGCACGTTCCAGCATGACGGACTACACGGAATACCTGGAGGCAGCGTGGGAGTGGGCCGAGTATCTGCCTTACCTGCTGGTGACCTACGTGCTGGTCACTCTCGTTCCCAAGTCCCTGGTGCGGATGAAGCGCTTCGCCGACGCTGACTACGAGGCGAACAGGAACAAGTTTCATCGCTGCTACGGCCCGGAGCTGTGCTGCCACGTTTTGGCCCAGGAGCAGGCCTCCGGGAAGGTAAAAGCTAAGGCCAGGAAGCCTGTCACTCGCGTCTATCCCAAACGTCAGCAGGTTCCGCCCAAGGAGGAGCTACCACCGCCATCACCGGCGCCTGTGAAGCGCAGCAATGTCACCAAGATTGCTAGGATGTTCGAGACAGGCACCACACGACAGGTGAGCCGTGTGGCACCTGTCACGCTCCCGGAGATCCGTATGTTTGGAGCCAGTGATGAGTCCAGGGACTCCACACCCTGCGCCTCGCGGAAGACCTCGATTGCCAGCCAACTCACCGCTCAGTTGCAGCACATTGAGCACGCGATGCATCTGTGGCAGGAATTGGAGGAGGAGCCAACCAAGAAGGCTCCATCCCACAGCGACTGGGAGCCCATGGCAGTGCCAGCTCCAAGGAGGACTCGCGGCACTTCAGCCACACCCTCGACAGCTTCGCCGCTCTCCAGCTCCCCGGAACCCGAACCATCGCCAGTGCTGCGAAGGAAGCCGCCCTCGCTCTGCCTGCAGACCAGCATGGAGGACATCTTTCAAGTGATTGCCAAGAGTGCTGAGGAAACGGAAGACCGTCCGGATTGCCATTGTCTCTCGCCGGTGACCTGCATCGATGATATACTCTCCGAGAGGAGGTTCTCGCGTCCCCTTTCCGCCTATTCCATCACCGATCTCCTCAACGAAGAGCAGGCCTCCTGTGTGGAGGAAGCCACCTATATAAACGAAACCAGATGAGGGGATTCTCAGGAGAAGGTTTTATTAAAGTGCCATCCCCCTTTTGGTCTGGTGTGGAGCTGCAAAAATATCAAACAAAACGATTTTTAATCGGAAAATTATGAATTTTCTAAAAAATTTTAATGTCTTGTAAAGAAATGAAAAGAAATCGATCTTTTTGCAGCTCTTATCTGAATGAAATCAGAGTCTTTGTAACCCGGAAGACTACTCCTAATCGCCGCCATTGTGTTAAGATGAACAAAGCTGGTCCGGTGACTCATTCTCATCGGGAGACCTTGCCATGCCCCCAGTTTCCCAGACCCCATTATGCATTTTGTTTGCTTAATCGATGGAAACTTAAGCAAATCAAAGTAAAAGCTCCCCCACTTAAGTCGCAATTAGCTAACAATGCCTGTACTTAGTAAAGCCCATTCATTATTTGTATAAATATTCGTATTGTCCAGAGCCCAAAATGTTTGTAATTGCAAAGCATCTCATAAGCGAGTAGAGAACTGTACTGCTAAACTAATAACTATTAAAACCTATGAATTTGTATTGTAGTATTATCGTTAAATATTTTATGTTATATATTCTAAAAAAAAAAACTGTATCAAATGCAAGCACAATATTAAACCTAATTATTTGTACGTAATAAAAACACATTTGTTTTTGTGTGAACGAACAGCTGCTAGAAGTACTCGAAGAAGTGTATTTTGATTCGTTATTTATTATTTTGCATCTGCTTGGCACCTATTTTCGTGTAGATTTAGCCACGCAAGAGGAGATCCCAACCATCGGAGCGTGTCTTGTGGCCTAAACACAATTTGTCAAATAAATTGACGCAAATCAAAATGTTGGACCGATCACCATTAATTATAAATCGGGGAGATGGGAAAAGTATTCGCCGCAAAATGATTGTGATGTGAGTTAATTTCGTAGCTGTGCTGTGGCTTTTTTGATTGATTTGATGGCGAACAAAGGCAGTGAAGCATATATTCATAATAAAGGCGAGCTTAAAAGATACAATCATCAAACCCATACATACCCTACAGAGAAAGGCTTGAGGCATTTTAGCTATCAGTACATTGAACCTTGGACAATACTGAATGCAACTTGTTGCAATCACCAGAAGCCACCGCATTGCCATAATAATAACAATAACAGACTTTATCAAGTATTCCTTCAAGTTGAATGGGCCACTCACTCCCTCAATGAGCTATGGATTAATGCAGGCCGAGGAGATATATGTTTTATTGGATGTACATTCAAGTTCCGCGGAAAACTTTCCACTTTATTTAGCTGCATTTAAACTACCACGCACTTGAACTTGGCAACCTTAACTTGGCCTAATTGCCTTTGTTTTGGCCTGGGCTAGTTTCTGCCATTTTGCTGATTGCCAAATTCTGCCAAATAGAGAAAAAAAGATTGTGTATTCATATGCTAATTTTAACATTTTCCCCATAGTTTTAAATATACAAATATACAAATATATAAATATACATTCGGCTCATGCAAAATCGAAGTGTCAATAAAACGACGCAAATAAGCAAATAACCAGAGAGGCGAGCACAACCAATAAAATATTATAAATTGCCATTTATTAACTGAGATTCTATGGCGTCATACCTTTTGGAATTGAAATATGTTTTGTTTGCTTTATTGTTGGGCTTGTTCAGGTGCGGAAATATTCTCTACCTTTGTTGAGGAATTCTACCTTTTAGAAACCCTTTAATCAAATTATCTTTGCTCTTTGTTTTTCCGTATTTCAGCTTGCTTTTACCCACTTTTATACGAGTTTTATCAATTTATTTTTTGGATGATTCATTCCGAGAGGGTTTCGAATTCGAATTCATTGATAGCCTGTGTATGACACACGCTGAAATTCATCAGAAATTAAGTGTGAAAGAGTGGAGAGTATCCAAGGTTGCCTGCTCAGTTTGTGAATGACAAACTCGGCTTTAAATTATTATAATTAAGTCACTAAATTATCAGTAATACAACTGGTAAGTAAATTGTAGTGATTCCATAAAAATTGGGTCAAAAACTCTGGCAAACAAAAACATAAATTCCTTAGGATTGCATAAGCCCTTACAATAAATATCCCAGATAAGCTAATTTTGTGAACTTCACCCCAAAAGTGTGCCCTTACGGTGACAATAAACACAAGCAACTGTAAAGATAAGATTGTTTGGTTAAAAACTTTTTATCGATATTCCCAGTCGCGCCTAACTTATGCTGGAAATCATGTGTAAACACAGGAATTAAGTTTTCGCCTTGCACTGACGCTTCGGGGAATGTAAACAAAAGACGAGTGCATCGATCAGAATATATGCCACTCTCCATATCGGTAGCTACTTATTTGTTACTTATCTTTTCGGCGAACTGAGAGTGCTGAAGCACTGACAGAAATATTGATAATTAAATGCAAAACTAATATTTTATTAAATCATAAAGGGTACAAATATATTTAGACTTTAATGGGTTTTATTTGAGCGAAAAGTATCTTCAGTACCTATTTAATTCATTTTACCCCAACTTTTATTATTATTAAAAGAAAAAAATATTAATGCTCTATCACTCTTGTATGATAATATCATTTTGTTATAGTTCCAAATGTAATAAAACAGTTTTAGAGTTCATATAAACTTATTGTTAGCCAAGTTTTGTATTTATTTATAAATTTTTACTAATCGTTTATCAGTTTTGGGAAGAACCACAAGCAGATCTTCATTGCTTTATTGTTCTGTTTACCTATCGGTTCTTTTTTATGACCTTTTTTGTCGGAGTGCACCTCCCTTATCTAATCGTATGACTCGCACTGTCTCCCGAGCTCGAGCTCTCCGGCTCTCGGGACAGCGGAGCACCCAGAGTCTAGCAAAAAAGGTGCGCAATTAGCCAAGCGGCGATTGGCAGTCGCCAGATTGGCATTGTGCTGGCAGCAAGCCCCTTCAACCAAGTTCGCTTCCAGATACATTTGCGCTGCGCATCCATCGCGGGTCACTAATGGAGCGTACTTGGCACCGAGGCCTTCAGATTCGCATTCAGATTTAGCGTTCGTCGTCGAGGTGTGCCTGGGAAAATAATAGCTAATAGCGAGAACAAACAAAGCTAATAAATAGCCGGCATGGAGAGAGTAAAACTGGTAAAAGCTTTTCCCTCCTTCTCCTCTCCTCATAGACCCCGTGTTGACAATCTAATTTAACCCTCTAACGGTGGCAGGTGATTAGTCATCGGGCTTTGGGAACAACCCAGCTGATATGGCCGCGATTGTTGACCATATTTGCGGCTATTAAAATTTGGTTAATTTCTTTATAAACGCGTTCATATTTGGGCCTGAGGCGTGGGAGGTCTCAATCACCAAAAATTTGGAAAGTGAATGTGTAATCAAGATCGTGTCCCTCTCTATTTGGCATTTCAGGAATCGCTATCTTTGGCCCACTCGCTCTCAGACAAGCCGCTGCCACCGTCGCCCCTGATCCCCACCAGCCTTGAGGGCGGCAAGGTCTCCGATCGCTTGAGCAAGCTCAAGTGCAACTCGGAGAACTGGAAGCAGCGGATAGGTGAGTGTATGATCTTTCTTTATTAAAAATACTTGATTATACTAATAGTTTTCTCTGCAATCCTTAGAGCAAACCGATGCCAAGAAGTTCACAGTCGCTGGCCGACTGCAAAAGAAGGCCCAGTCCCCCGTGGAGCTACAGTTCGAGCGTTCGGCCAACGATGCTGCCAAGAAGTGTCCCATGCTGGAGGTGCGCAGCGCCAATCAGCCACAGTTGGGCTTGGCCAAGAGCCCCTCCATGATGGTGACCACCACCAATGCTAGCACCAATAACAAAGCAGCACTTCGTAGCCTAAGCGTTAATCCCGAGGAGGAGGTGCCCAGTCTGAGTCGCTCCAACAGCAGCAGCAGCTCGGATTCGGATGGCGATCGCACCTCACCGCAAAATGCCAAGCAAAACAAGGAACTGGCCAACACCAAGAGTGCGGCTGCACCGACAAATGTGGGGGCTAGGATTCAGGTGCCACACCTTGATGACAAAGAGACCTTCGAGAACTTTTTCGCCACAAAGCCTAAGTTGGAGGAGAATGTAGAGCTGGAGATTAGCGCCTTTGATGACATCAAACCCACAGAGCGGTGAGTAATGAGTAGAATTCATGGCATGAGCAACTAGTTTTAACATGTAGCTCTTCGAGTTTGAAGTCATCTATAATTCTAAATTCCCGTGTATTTATTTCTTAGCTTGGTAAGCAAACGTCACGTTCAGGGACCCAAGGGACGCCGGGCAGCCCGCAATCCTCTCAAGAGCTTGGCTGCACGTGAGGACATTACCTCGGAGTACACAGAAATGAAGACGGGCGTTGCTGAGCGTGAGCTCAGGCGCCTTAAGATGGAATCATGTGAGTTACGATTACTCCTTGTGCTAAGTTTCCCAAATAAACCTTGTTTCTTTCTCCTTCAGATGGCCAGAATACCAACCTGGCTGCCGAGGCCATTGCTGGCCTGGCCTCCATTGAGGACTTTAAATCGGTGGCCCTGCGCTCATCATCGATTCCCCTGCAGCAAATGTGGCTGCCCCATAAGCCTGTGATGCTGCTGCACGTCAAGGGACGCACTCATGTCCAAACCCGACTGGTGGAGCCTACTCACACCTCACTGAACCGCGGAGATTGCTTCATTTTGGTGGCCGGATCGCAGCTGTTCCGCTATGTGGGCTCCTTTGCCAATGTCATTGAGATCTCGCGCAGCAAGAAGATCTGCGCTGCCATTCTGGAGAACAAGGATCTTGGGTGCACTGCCAGCCAGGAGGTGATCCTCACCGATGGCAAGTACATGAACGAGCGGCAGTGGCGTCAGTTCTGGAAGCTGCTGGGCAAAAAGGAAGACGACACCTCGGAGATTTCAGACTGCGGTCATGCCGACGAGGACGATGTGTTTGAGAGTAGTCTGATCGAGACAAACAAGATCTACGAGTTCCAGGATGATGCCCTCGTGCCTTTGGACAAGTACTGGGGCTGTATACCCAAGGTAGACATGCTGGACACGCGCAAGGTGCTGATCTTTGACTTTGGCAGTGAGCTGTACGTGTGGAACGGCAAAAACGCCTCTTCGGACGCTAAACGAGCGGCCATGAGGCTGGCGCAGGAACACTTTGGTGCCGAGAATGGAGCAGACTACGCCGAGTGCTACTTGAACCCGCTGAACTACGTCTCCATTGTGGGTCGTCGTGAGAACACTAAGTACGCCAAGCGAACAGCTCAGCGCCCGGAGTGGTGTGTCCTCGGGAAGATCACCCAGAATATGGAGACGGTGCTGTTTAAGGAAAAGTTCAGCGACTGGCCGGAGCTAGAGCGCGAGGATCTGGAGAAGGATTATCTTGCCAACGGGGTCCATGTGGTGCGAGCTTTAAATGGAAGTGCTTTGCACAAGGGCGAACCCTACGAGGAGCCGAATCTGGTGCTGGAGCAGTCAAATCTGGGACGTGGTAACTTCTACTACGACACCGATACGATGCGCCACTTTGATGTGATCACCAAGTCCACGGACAAATGGCAGATCCACGAGTTTAACTTCGATGCGGCCACTACCCGCGAGGACTACGGTCACTTTTACTCCTCGGAGAGCTACATTGTTCGCTGGATCTACCAGATTTCGGTCACAGTGCGCGAGCTAAGCGGCAAAGTCTCGAACAGGAGCACCGTCGGACGCGATAGGTGCGTGTACTTCACCTGGCAGGGCCAAGACTCAAGTGCCAATGAAAAAGGTGCCGCGGCACTGCTTACCGTCGAGCTAGACAAGGAGAAGGGCGCCCAGTTGAGGGTGTCGCAAGGCGACGAATGCACAGCCTTTGTTCGCTTATTCCGCCAGCTGTGGCAGCACCGGGGACGCAAGGAGCAATGCCTGGAGAGGCGCAATCAGTGGCGGCTCTACCAAATCCAGGGCAACGTTACCGAAGAAACTCTTATCAAAGAAGTGGACTGTCAGTCGTGTCAACTGCGCTCTCGCAGCTCAATGCTTCTGATCCATGGCAGCCAAGGCAGCGTGATCGTTTGGCATGGATCTAAAAGTGCTCCTCACACACGATCTGTGGCCCTGAAAGCTGCCCAAGATCTTGTCGAGCAAGTGCCAAAGGATCTCTTCATCAGCGAGAAGGCCAACCTAACAGAGCAGGAGGAGGGTTCTGAGAACGAGGACTGCAAAAAAGCCCTGGGATTGACGGCTGAAGCTGTTGATTATGGCAGCCTACTGAAGTCCACCAAATCGTTCGATTACCAAATAAGGATCTTTAACTTCTCTAGCACCCAGGGCGTTTTCAAAGCCCTAGAACTGAGCGATCCCTTGCGATGCCAAGATCTGCATAGTCCATATCCATTCAGCCAGGGTCAGCTGTACAATGCCCGTCAGCCCACGATATTTTTACTGGACGATGGCGACGAGTTGTGGCTCTGGATGGGCTGGTGGCCTCTAGAGGATGTAAAGAGTAAGTTTAATTTTTATTTTTTGTATTAATTAAATATTTATAATGTTTGTGTTTTGAATTTAGTAAACACCGATGAGCGAAGCAGTCCCACCAACGACAATCGGGCTGGAGTTAATCGCTGGATCTCAGAGAGACGTGCTGCCCTTGAGACAGCCGTCGGCTATTGGCGTGCCAAGCACGGTGACAACGAGAAAGAGGCCTTCCACGGCATCAAGGGTCAGGTGGTGTGGGCAGGCTTAGAGCCACTGGCCTTCAAGGCCCTCTTTCCCGACTGGACAGAGCGTGCCGATGTGCGGGAGATCAACGAAGAGGTGAGTTAAACCTAGGAGTTTAAAGGAAAACTTGATATATTTATTGTTTTCCCTGCAGGATGGCCGCACCGATGTTCCCACAACCATAGCAGAAATGCTGGCACAAATGACACAGACAGAGTACCCGCTGGAGGTGCTCAAGGCACGACCCTTGCCCGAGGGCGTGGAGCCCACTCGATTGGAAGTCTACCTAAACGCCGAGGACTTCCAGGTGGCGCTGGGCTGCAGCCGGGCGGAGTTCGAGCAGCTGCCCATCTGGAAGCAGACCAAGCTGAAGAAGGAGCGCGGGCTGTTCTAGGAGAGAGGCACAATGCAACCGAATAGACTTGAACACAATCACAAAACAATACAATTTTCTAAGCACTTTTTGTAGGCGGCGATGCTTTTGCAACGAGCACAGACAGATCGTATATCTTTATCGTATTCTACATGCTAGGCCTATATAGTATATCATATATACACACACACGTGCGCATATCCCCATGTACTCTCTCTATTTTACGCATAATACATAACACTTATAATATGTATGCCTTTGCAATAAATTTCAAACTCGCTTCATTCGACAAACGGTCCGAGTCCTTCGATTTTACCTGTACATAATTTTAAGTTGAGTTGTTTTACCAATTTACCATTATTTTACTTCATACTTTTAACGATTTAACGAAATTGCATTTGTTTAATCTCTGCAAACACCAAAAAAAAAAAGGAAAAAACGCAACGAGCTCTCGTTATTTTATTGTTTTTAGTTTGATATCATTTTATTGTTAGCTTTATTTGCCTAATTTAATATTGATGCCTATGTATTCGTGTTTTTATCATGTTAAAAACTATTACGTATATTTAATTTCTATTAAATAACATTTTATGGTATTATTTCTGGTTGTTATATCCTTGCAGGGTATTATAATTTCAGTCAGAAGAGTGCAACGCAGTGAAGGAGACATCTCTGACCCTATAAAGCATATATATTCTTGATCAGGATCAGTAGCCAAGTCGATTTAGCCATGGGCTTCTTCACAACAACAACAACTCTTTAACAAAAACAAAAGAAATAAATATAATTTTTTTAATTTGAATTCAAATTTGGCGGGTTAATTTTGGAGCGACTCTATTCCGCTCTATTCCTCTCCTTCCCCTCGCCAACAAGCTGCAGTTTAATCGGCGGCCGCTTGATATCGTTTCATGTTCTTGTGACCCTTTTAAAATATAAACTTGTTTTTTTAAAGTAAATTCAAATTTGGCGGTTGAAGAGATGAGTTTTAGACCATGTAAAAGTTAAGGTTTTTTTGCAAATTGTTGTTGTCAAAATGTTTTTGTTGTTGTATAAAATCTTGTAGCTGTAGTTGTTGTTGTTGGCACAAATCCAGATTCAAATCTGCGCATTTTCAGCACAAATTCGTTCATTTCTGAATTTTATATACCAGGCGCGCAGAAGGCAGTAGCAAGCGACTGAAAAGTTTTATAAACTGTTATACTTTAGCGTAGCTTCGAACAATATAACAGTTTAGCAGAGTTTCAAACATTCTGTTATAAACGGTGGGAGTCTTCGCTTAGTAGCACACCAATAAGGTTTGAAACTCGGGTAAAGTATAACAGTTTATAATAGTGTTCATTCGCTTGCTACTGCCTTCTGTGCGCCTGGTATCTGAAATCCCGAAATGGAGGAATTTATACTGAAAATTGCCAGCTTAAAGTCTGGATTTGTGCCTACAACAACAAAAACAACAACAAACATATTTTGACAACAACAATTTGCAAAAAGCCTTAATTTCATATATGTTCAAAAAACACAACTAGTCAACCGCCAAAATTCAAAATAATTTAAAATATCCATAAGTTCGCCAACTAACAAATTCGAATTCAAACTCAAAAAAACGTAAACGTAAACGTTACCTATTTTTTTGTCTTTTTGTAAATAAGTTGTGGTAAAGAAGATGTTGTTGTTGTTGTAGGCAGAAATCCAGACTTTAAGCTGGCCATTTTCAGTACAAATTTCTCAATTTCTTAATTTGCAGTACCAGGCGAACAGAAGGCAGTAGCAAGCCACTGAGAGCTGTTATACAGGGGTGCCACAGAAATCACTAGGGATTTTGCTTTCCGCGGAAACCATTTCCGCGCGAATAATTCCGCGGTGCCACAGCACTTCGAGTGATTTCATTTTTTTAGCATGTTAGCAAACCTTTTCGAACTTTTCTGCTGAGGGTGGCAGCCCTCTCAAATTCAAATTTTCCTAATGTTCGTTTAACATTATTTTATATTTTATCATTGCAGAGCAACGGGTTTTATTAATTTAAAATTTAATTTAAATATTTAAATTTATTTATGTAAAGCTAATTAATTTAAACAGCTAATAAAAACAAAATAAAAATTTCAATTTTTGGCGCGTAAAATTATAAGAGTTGGCATCGCTGACCCTGACTTCGAAAAACAAAATCAAGCGAGTTGGCAGCACTACACTCTAGCGGATTTAGCGCTGATTGAGCGCTGATTTATTCAGCGCAAAATACTTCCGCGGATTGGCTGTGGCATCGCGGAATGAAATTGAAGTGAAATTTAGCGGAAGCGATTTCTGTGGCACCCCCGATAAACTTTTATAAGAACTATTTATTAGATCTGGTTACACTGCAACAATAAGTTAGATACATTTGGGTTGGTCACACTGCAAATTAGGCGCAAAGTTTGAATTTAAATTCAAAATAAAATAATATTATTTATTTTCATTTGTTTTTGCACTGAAAATGCACTGAAAATGGGACTTCAACAACAACATCTCTTTTGCAACAACAATATGTCGTTAACAAAAACAACGGAAAATAAATAATTATTCTCTATTTTGAATTTAAATTCAAATTTGGCGCTTATTTTGCAGTGTGACCAACTCAACGGTATCTAGTCCATTGTGACAGCGTGACCAGATCACATCAATAGTTTTTATAACAGTTTATACGTTTTCCTTCCCCTCGCCAACAAGCTGTAGTTCAATCGGCGGCCGCTTGATGGCGTTTCATGTTCTTGCGACCCTTTTAAAATATAAACTTGTTTTTTTTTAAGTAAATTTGGCGGTTGAAGAGATGTGTTTTGGACCATGTATGAAGTTAAGGTTTTTTTGCAAATTGTTGTTGTCAAAATGTTTTTGTTGTTGTATAAAATCTTGTAGCTGTAGTTGGTGTTGTTGGCACAAATCCAGATTCAAATCGGCGCATTTTCAGCACAAATTCGTTAATTTCTGAATTTTATATACCAGGCGCGCAGAAGGCAGTAGCAAGCGACTGAAAAGTTATTTAAACTGTTATACTTTAGCGTAGCTTCGAACCATATAACAGTTTAGCAGAGTTTCGAACATTCTGTTATAAACGGTGGGAGTCTTCGCTTAGTAGCACACCAATAAGGTTTGAAACTCGGGTAAAGTATAACAGTTTATAATAGTGTTCATTCGCTTGCTACTGCCTTCTGTGCGCCTGGTATCTGAAATCCCGAAATGGAGGAATTTGTACTGAAAATGGTCAGATTGAAGTCTGGATTTGTTCCTACAACAACAATACCAACCAGAGCTACAAGATTTTGTTCATTTTGTTTGTTTTAAAAATAAATTTTAAAAATCCATAAGTTCATACATGATCTTAAACACATCTCTTCAACCGCCAAATTTAAATTAAAAAAAAAACATAATTTTCATATTTCAAAAAAGATTGTAACATGGGGCGCCTTAAAGCGGTATTGTCACTGACATTTTATATGGTCACACCGCAAAGAGAAGTCGCGCCAAAATAACCCGCCAAATTTGAATTTAAAATTTTGAATTTCGGCATCTAGCTCCATTGCACTGATGGGACCAAATCGTGCATTACTTTCCTCTAACGCTGCCAAATTGACTCTTCATTTCACTGTGTGAGTGATGCGCATTTAGCAGACATTTCACATAATCGTTTAATTACCTTTTTGAGAGAGAATTACAAAATAAAACCACATTAGAAATTAAGTTGTTTTTCTATTTTATTTCACATAATTTAGTTAAACTATTCCCTAGGCTTATACTGTAAGTTTTGGGACAATCCGAGTCATATGAGTCTTAGAGGCGAATCTTTTTCCGCATTAAATTTTAGTTAAAGTTTAGAATCCAACGCTACTCCCCTCATTCGGTGTCTATGTGGCTGCCGCGATCTCCCGGATAAGTCGGGAAACCAGTTCGCAGCAGGCCTTTTGCCTGTTCTTGGCCACGGCCATAACCTGAAATTAAGCGAATAAATTTCAATTGAAAATCCATTTATTTAAAGCCAAAAAAAATATATTTAAAAACATACCTCGTCGTGGTTGGCCTCTTCGTCCTTTTTGTCGCTGTATTCCGTGGCGCACTTATTCGTGATCAGACTGAAGGCGAACACCTTCATGTCGCAATGCCGGGCAGTGATCACCTCGTGGACGGTGGACATGCCCACCGCATCCACGCCCATCATGCGCAGCGCCTTCAGCTCGGCGATGGTCTCGTAGTTGGGCCCTCCCAGGCAGGAGTAGACGCCGACATGGATGTTCGACTCGATGCCCATTGCCTTGCCGATCTCGATGGCCTTGTTGATCAAATCTTTGTTGTAGGAGTTTGTCAGGGCAGGGAATCGTGGTCCAAAACGCGGATCGTTAGGTCCCTGGAGCGGTGAGTTGCCGGCAAAGCCGAGCATATTGACATGGTCGTGCATCAGCATAATATCGCCCACGGCATATCTGGGATTAATGCCACCCGCCGCATTCGTGGCGAACAGGTACTCCACGCCACACAGCTTCATCACACGCACCGGCATCGAGCACTTGGCCAGCGGATAACCCTCGTAGAAGTGGAAGCGTCCCTGCATGGCCATAACGGTGGCACCCTCCAGAGTGCCGACCACCAGCCTGCCGGCGTGTCCCTCCACGGTGGACACCGGAAAATTGGGGATCTTCTCATACTCGAAGATCCTTGCTTCCTGGATGATATCGGCCAGAGAGCCGAGTCCAGAGCCGCAAATAATCCCGATCTTTGGCCTTACGCCGGCGCCCTTGGTGATAAAATCGGCGATCTCCTGGATGACCTCATAAGGATACCTGTCGAGCATCGGAATTCACAGTTAGTCAATTGTTTAAGCCTAAAATATATCCAGTTATCGATGAGGTTAACACGGGGAAAAAGTTATAACGAATGAGGAACAGAGCACTTCTTCAAGTGCTCTTTACGCTGAGAATCGACGGACTGTTGGAATGGAACTCCCTGTGGGAGGAATAGATACAGATACCAACCAATAAAAGAAATGAACATGAACAAGAAAAGATATAGGCACAGATACAAATCGAATTGTTATCACAACAAATATTCATTTATAACGAATAATTTCAATTGAAATTGTGTTGTTTTGATGATGGGACAGAATCACAAATAGATAGTCAGATTCAGGAATGTGATCACTGCGAAGAATAGCAATTGTCTTCGGTGAGTTACTTTCCTTTTCGATTTTTCAAGGAATAACAATAGTTGCAAGTAATGGGATTTATCAAAAAAATGATATTAAAACAATATGATTAAACAAAATAAAGAACATATAATTTAAAAACCTTTCTGCTGCAAATAAAATAATGTAATGATTATGTGTGGAATTTCTCCAAGAATGACAGAAACAAATCACAAAAACTTGACAATCGGAAGACATATAACGAGGAATCCACTCAGAAGAATTGGTCTACAAACGTGTCTTCGTTGAGAACCCGCAATGCCCTTATCTCTTCGGGCGATAGATCGCACTGGATTTTGCCATTACTCTTGCTGCAATTATGAAATAAAAACGATGACTTGTTGGGCTAGGAAAGTTTTCTCAAAAAAAGGTAAGTAATATAAACACAACACAGACATGAAGCTGAAAGAAATGTCAACAAATAAGGTAGATAAGGACTCGCCATATCATTTATGGTTTTCTTAGGGTGTTGTGAAATTGTGACAAACATTATTTTTACTAGTTTGGTAAGCGCTATAATTCTAGACCAATAATCGATCCAGTTGAAACCCGCAATTAAGTACTATTAGAGCCATAAAGAATTCAACTGGCTCGAGGTTGAGCTGCACGAACTTGAACTGCAAGTCGAGTAATGTTGGGAAATGTTGTTAACAAATACGAACTCGTAACCCCACGTGCTGCTGCGAGGAGGCTGCTTTCATCATTTTGTTTTTTTCAATAATCTGATGATAAGCCTCCCCGATGATGCTGCTACTTGTATTATCAATATTACACAGGGGACAAAACAAAAACACGCTTTTAAAAGTAAACATTAAGTGCGTCATTAAAATGGGTTCAACAAAAAAAAACAGACTAGGGGAGCTCACAATCACGCATAACTTCCACTAATTGGAAACTTCGGCATTAATCCCTTTAATAAATGCGTCTGGCGGTAGCCGGTCGTTTATGGAAATTTGAATTGAACACGCGACATGGCAGATCTCCAAAGATATCGCCGCCTTCATCAATATTCAGCAAATATTTGAAAACTAGTTTCGTAACTAATCAAAAAACCCCGGCGTGTTGTGGCATCGCGTTCTTTATCGGCAATTTTGCCAATTACTTGGAGGTATGTGGTAAAGATAATGAGTTGGAGGCCTGTGTCAAGATCAGGAACACGCCCGCTTTCCAGAGCCAATCAGCGGTGAGTTGATTCCGCAATTAATTGGGACAAAATGGTTCGATAAACACCTGGCCTCAACTTGATTGCTAATCAATTAAAGGGAGGTTGGCCGAGCAATAAGGGGAATTTTAGGTTTGTAATCGGTTTAAATTTTGATTAGTTTTAGGAATAAAATAGTTAACTTGAAACTATTAATTCTTATGCAGAGTTTTACTTTAAAATCTTTCAATTTCCTGTTTTCTTGCTGTGTAGTAAACCCGAATGAACCTTAAAAAAAAAGAACACTCCATATAATCGTATGCAGATTAAAGATCGCTCTCCGAATGGGATTTTAATGACTTGCGCCAGCGTCGTCGTACAACGAAAATTGATAAGCCCTGGAATACTGGAATGTCTTAATTTAAATTCAACAAACAGAGAAACCAAAACGGAATAGATCTTTGCTTAGCGTATTTGTTGATAGCGACGGGAAAGATCAAGGACAAGTTCTAGCTGGCATTTCAATTTGAATTTTGGTTTTGGACTTGCCAAAATAAACACAGTTTGAGCTTCATCTCTATCACAAAAAGCTTTAGGACATACTATCCTATAAAATCTTGTGTATTTAAACTTACAGCAGGGACTGTGGAGTTGGTATAATCTTCTCATCATTGGTGGTGATGATGGCGCCACTTTTTTTGGCACAGGTGTTTCCAGCCTTGGTGCCACCTTGTCCGGAGCAACAGTCCTTCGAGCACATTCTGCCAGAAAGTTGGAGAGAGTCTTAGGTGAAGAGCTGTCCGCCAAACAGCGAATATTTGTTGAAATTGGGATAGAAATTTTGGTTGCTCCAAGCCAAAAAGTGAGCGTGTGTTCTAAGGTGACTACGTTAAGCGAGTGGAAACAACGCAAGCCAGGCCTTGGCAAGGCTTTATTGATTGGAAAAGGGTTCTTATTTGTTAACGGAAAAAGTTGGTAAGCCAGAAAGGTGGGAAGGTGGACAGGTGTTGCGGCGGGGCTGAAGGCATAACTAAAATGTGGCCCATAAAGCATTTAAGGTTCGAAAGGTTATTAAAGGTTTCAATTAAAGCCAATCGTGAACTTAACGAGCCTGTGGCGTGAGGCCCTCGAATACTAACTCCCCCGAGAACTTAAAGCCGAACCCAAACCCAAACCCCTCACTTACGTGGGATTCTCCTGGGCGGTGTAGTCGGCCGACTTGTTTCCATTGCTGTGGCCATTGCTGTGTCCATTGCCATTGCTGGTGGTCACTTCGCTGCCATTGGAGGAATTGTTGTAACCCGTCATTGTGAGAGTAGTAGTGTTTGTTGTGGTTTTGTTCAATCAAAATACACTGCAATTATATAATCAGCCGCTCAGCTGCTGCTGCTGCTTCTTCGGGTTATGCAAATCCTTAACTTTCGCGTTTTAAATTATGGCAAAATCGGTTCGCGTTGAATATAAATATTTTTTTTTTGCTGTTCGAATCAAAGCTAATTTAGCGCTGAAACTGGAATTTCTTTTGTAATCTTGTTACTTTGCACAGCTGACTTTTATGATTTTTTATTTTATTATTTTTTTTATTGCCGCGTCCAGAACTCGATGGTATAATGTACTTCTATATGGTATCTCCTTCGCGATTGCTGTTTGCTTGAGCGTCGCCGATTGTTGAATGAACGTCGCCGACTGATGGACGACGGTTTATAAACTGGAAGGCAAGACGCTGGCAGCGCGGTCGGCGCAGATTCCGAGGCAGCGGTACACAGCGGAAAAAATAGTATTAAATACATAAATAAATAAATAAAAAATGGGAAATAGAGTTGCAAGCAAATTATAATATTTAATTTATCAAGAAAATATTTTAATTATGGCTTTATTATGTTGTTTCTTGTAAATATTGATTCTATCTTTGATTATTTAAACTTTCCTAAGTCAATTTACGTATTATATCTTTATGAACTCTTTATTTTTAATATCGTGTTGCAATAAAAATGTGATAAGTACAACGATTTTACAGCTTATGACCTTGATTTCGTTGTTGCCAAGCCTGCAAGCGATTCATTTTTATCACCAACCTTTACTAATGCAACGATCTGAAGCCTTTGGTTTATAGATTTATAGGATTATAATTTAAGAATTGCTCCCTGCTTTGGAAAATTTCTTTATGGCATCGAAAGTTTGTTTATTTGTCTGGTTTTAGGATATATTTAAGACATAGAGTTGACTTACTAAAGATTTGTTAGAAAAGATTCAACTATACAAATAAAAGATGCTATATATTCAGAAGATTTCTCTTCTATTATTCTTTTTTTTTTTGGTGTACAGGAAAAACAAGATCGGAATCTGCGTGCTGCCTTTGCCCGCGCTGATTGTTCAGCATTCAATTTTATTATATTGCCGGAATTGTTGCTCCTAAACTAACTAATTGATTTGAGCGAATTTAAATACACCAAACAATATATATTTGCGAAGAAGAAAGGCAATACTTTAAGCTACCCATTAGGTAAGGAAAGCTATTTACAACCATAAAAGATTCCGGTATGACTTACAACTGATAATATTTATTATCTTTTTAAATGGATTATTTGCTATTTGAGCAAGACTTTTATCAGCTTTGGGCAAAGTTATTTTACAAGAGGGGACTCCTGACTTTAGATTTTCTTTTGCTTGAATACATATATTATTTTAACCCTGTTATTGTAAATATTTGAATATTCTTGTCATAAACTTAAACAAGACATGGCAACATTTTCCAATTAATCATAAAGCAAACATAATAATCGCGACTGGACTATTTTTAAATATTAATTTCAAAACATGCCACTGGCCGAGAATTTTTTTATTGCGAGATCACTAACCTTTTGCTTATCAGCGGAATAACTAGGAAAGTTTTAACAGATCATCAGTTTCTAACCAGACACCTCAGAATCAACACGAGTCTATCATCTATCTATCGATCTGCTGTAATAGGGTTTCAAATTTAAATCACCCGGCAACTGATTCATATTTCTTCGTCCAACTAATTCATATTTTTCCCTTTCCATAAGACATATAGTAAATCTTTAACCCATTAAACGATTTCTTAAGAAATTGCAATTGAGCATTAACACTTGATAAGAATGCAACATTATTCTATACAAGTTCTTATCATTTACTGTGGGGGGTCTACAAATACATACTTATTGTCGAGTGCTAAGCCATCCAGTGACGATGATCCGAATCTTGAGGACTCAAAGCGGTAAACAACTTTAACGACATGGCGCAAAAATGCATTTGAGCATCCGTTGCATTTGCAAAACAATATTAGCATTTAACGCAACTGATAATTGAATTTTTTAAACCAGAATTTAAGGGTTACAAGGACCTATAAATATTTAGAATAAGAAAATAACTTAATCTACTTTAATTAAATTTAATTAATAATATAAAGAGATTATTACTGATAAAGACTCAGTTTAGGCTAGTCATTCTCATAACAAAATCAGTCCCTTTCGTTGCTAGGTCTCATTAGTTTAATAATCAATATAAGATAGTGTGGGAACTACTATTTTAAAATTACTGAAAATGAGCCTCAAATTCTCTTGAAATTCCAAATAAAATTATTTTGAAACTGCTGCAACACCCCATGGAAATTCCAAGACCTAAAATCTATCATCAGTTTAGAGAAGAGATTGAAAAATTGACCTTTCTATGCCCAAGAAGCAGGCCAAAAAGAGTGGAAAATTCCCAAATGATAAGGAAAACCCCAAACGGAAAATAAATGCTGAAAGATGTTTCCATTCACGATTCCACAGAAGAGTCGAGGAATCCGCTGGATAGCTAGAGTATTTTGTATCTTTCCACATTCGATTTGCGACAGTCTTTCAGAGGTCTTGTGCTGTGTGGTCCAACAAACCCATTAAAAATGCCGACGTTTTGTAAACAGGATTGCTGTGCAACTCAAACAGATTACAGATAAGAGACTTACTCGGGGCGTAAACAAGAAATGCACTTTATATTTAGGTTTATTTCGGAGTATATTTATTAGCACTGTGTTTCGTGATTTATTATTATTATTATTTTCCATGATTTGTAAGATTTAGGTTGTCATTTTTCTGGTTTAGCTAATTGCAGTTGCAGTTGGTGTGTTTCTTATTTTGTCATCAATATTAATTGGCTAGAGTAGCTGTATTTGCTTAGCTGATAGTTGTGTCTTTTCTTTCTATTTTGTTTTTGAAATTATTTTAAAATATGTAAAGCCAATCTGATTTTTTAAATTTATTGGAAAGGGTTAGCTATTGTAAACTTTATTAAAATAGTAATAATATATGGCGACACAAACTCATGCACACAAAGTATATAAAACTAAAAACTGTTATAAAAACTGGAAAGAAAAGCAAAAACTAAGAAGACTTTTGAGTAATTCCTGAAACTAATAATGATTTAAAATCAATAGATTTCCATTGAAATTTTCTCAACAAAAATTCTAAAGAAACTAATTTAAATTTATATCGCTTTCAGGAATTACTTTGCGGGTGGTAAACAAAGTTTGTGAAATATTTCTAAAGAGAAAAGGGGTTTGGAAAAACGCTGTGATGGATCAATCTCTGATTTTCCTTTTATGAAGCCACAAAACCGAGCCAACTTTGCTTGCAAAACGGTAAACTTAAAACAAGTAATTCGAAAATGTTTTAAAAAACCTACAAGCGAACTGAATTATGTTTGAATATCTAATGGGTAATATTTAATAATTTCTCTTGATTTAAGGCATTTGCGGGATTTCAAATGGTTTCAACGTATTCGTGGCAGGGGATTTTTCGGGAATTTCAAAGCCCTGAAGGCTGGCATTATCTGGCTTGATCCCCGACTTGATGTTATATATCGAAATATCCCCCGCTCGGTTTTCTTCTGGTTGGGACGGTTTTTCGCAATGAAAAAGGCACGAATGTGTTCTGTAGGTGTTTTACATTTCGTTTTATATTTTTTTGTTTGGTTGTTATGCGACTGGGCCCCTACTCTTTTAGAATTTCGGGGCAAACCAGCTCAAATACTTTTATCATTTCTTTTTAATTTGATTTAAATATATACGAATTTTTAAACTGGTTTTGATTGTTAGTTATTTTTTTGTTTTTTCTTAAGTTTGCTTTAAAAATGGTGTAAAAAACGCGTACAAACAATTACCCAAAAATAAACTTGAACTGAAAAACATTTTCAAAAAAATAACAATTATCTTGAAATGCTTTTTTGGGTGAGCGCTGTACGCGTGCCCTGCGATTCCGGTTTTCATTATTAATTTGTTCCGAACACTTCCCAAAATTCTCACTTCCGGATGTGTGAAAAAAAAAAATATGATCACCAGAATTTCGGTCGCGTGCAGCGTCATCAATTTGCATTTAATTTTTGCTCAAGTGTTTTGATTTTATTTATCCCTTTGTTTCCGATTTCATTCCAATCAAATTCTTGTGGAATTAAAATGAATAAAGCTGTGAATATATGCCACGAAAATGGGAGAAATATTTTAAATTTTTAGAATATTTTTTAGAATATGAAGGCTCGCCATAGAAATCTTTATAGGTTTTTTAGGCTTCCCTGAATTCAAATTTGAAAGTAGCTTCTATAGATTTTAATTTCACAATTAAATAGGAATCAAAACGGAAAACAACAAGGATTATTCGTTATTAAGGGTGTTATAATTTTTTTCGTAAGTTATAACGGTTGATTTTGTTTTCTTTTTGTTGGTGGCACTGTTTAGAGGCGAGCTTTTCAAAAGCTATATTAAGGACTTGCGACGAGACGAGTGGAGACACATGCGGTGATTATGCGCTGCCGGCCGCCTGAACCCGGGGACAAACACCTGGATGTTGCCCACCTTGGCCACGGCCGGGGTCTTAAAGTCAAATAGAGACAGAGTGATAGAGAGAAAGAGAGTATTCGTATATACGTATGTTGATAATTACTCGGGGGTGCCACAGAAATCGCTATGGCTTTTAAAATAAATTAAAAAGAAGTCCAAAAGAAGGCCAAACATTCCTTATGAAATTTTGTTTCCTACTTTTAGACCAGAATTTAATTTAATTTTGAATTGATCACGATTTCTGAGGCAGCCCTGATTATATGCTAATTGTTTATAATGAAAACAAGGACTAGTTGCTACAATTTTGGTTTTCCTCAATAAATCAAAGTTGGGTGGGACAGTGTTGTGGCCATCACCGTTTGGGTCAGTGTTGAAATCCATCCAGGGCGTTGAAGTTTGATAAGAAAGATATGGGGGATAGGTAAACGTTTGCCGTTTTATTGCAACATTCAGAAATTATAAGATACACACATAAAACTACGTACACACAACACAAAACAAACTAAAATTACGAAATACAAATACTAAAGGGGCTCTACACATGTAAATTATTTTTATACAAAAGCTTAAAAACAAAACTCGAAAACAAAAGGTACACAGTCACGCACTCCACGCAGGCATTCATATCGCTCTTGAAACTTGATTTGCTCTCGGCTGCTTTAACAAATGTTTTGGCTGGACTATTTTTTTGCATTGATTTGGCGTAACAGAAAACACATACATACACTTCCTTTTTAGCTTCTCTACTTAAGTACTTAAATGACTTTCAGGCATATATAGCATACACAGTACAATACTTTAGCGTTAATTTTAAGGGGGGGTGGATAGTACAGTTCAGATAGATGTCTTGACAAATACAATGCAATTGCTGTTACACATATACGTATATCTAGAATTGAATATTATCTCGAATATTACACAGATTAATAATTAGAAAAACACAAGACATTGCCTTAAATGTTATTACAATTTTATATTGTTAATTAATTATCATTCTTTATCCTTTATTTTAGTTTGAAGTAGCTGTTATGCTCCTCAAGTCTGTTCTAGCGAATTCCTTAGGTGTCCTTCGACGCATTTCATTTGCATTCACGCTATTCTCAATTCAAAATGGTTCTTTTTTGGTTTTTGATTGGTTTTTAAAAAAGAATTCTCTTTGTTTTTTTTTTTTTTGTTATGTTTTTATCTTTTATGGTTTTCATTTAAATTAATCATAAAAATCAGTCAGTCCAACGCCTTTTTTGTTTGTTGTCTAGTTACTTAGCTTCTTCTTTTGGTTGTGAGTTCTGGGTTTTCTGTCGGGGACATTTCAGAGTTTTGCCTTCGGTTGGATTTGGAGTTGTGGGATCACTGCTAACCGAGATCTACTCGTACTCTATCGCTCCTTCTGACCTTCTACAATCTTCCTCTTTTCCTTTTTAGAATAATTTACGTCTAGAGATGCTATTTAGGTTTCGATAGGTTAAAATGTAGTACGTATGTATAATAGATGTGTGTGTGTGTGTGTGTTGTACAAATAATTTATATATTAGCATTATATATGAATATAAATATATATATTATATAACCGATAGATATATGCTTCGTGTTCGTATGCATAGACTACATATATACTGCGTATGCTTTTGGTTTTTGGCTACTTTTATCTTATGCTCTTATCAACTAGGAATTCAACTACTACTTCTTTTTGGCCGCCTTCTTTTCGGCCTTGCGTATGGCCTTCTCGCGCTCGCGACGCTCCCGCTCCATGTCCTTGCGCTCCTTCTCGATGTTCGCCTTCAGGTCTTTGAGGCGCTTCTTCAGTCGGTGCTTGTCGTCACCGCACACGCCCAGCGTCTTAAAGTCCTTTGAGTCGAGGGTGAGCAGTGCCCCACCCTCCACATTGTGCTCCTTGAAGACGGGAATGTAGCGCTCCAGCTCGATGCCCATCAGCCAGTGGCCCACCTTTAAGCATTAGAGGATGGGATATTGTTAGTTATTGTAATTGATCGAGGGTTTGTAGTAGCACTCACCTGATCTTTAGTCCATTCGTGAACGGGACCGCCCTTGTAATTGTATCCGGCAGCTGCCGCCTTGCGATCGGAGAAGCTCGAACTGGAACCGGACAAGTCCAGGGTGCGGCTTGGCGAGTACCCAGGCGAGGAACAGCCGGAGGACATGCTGGTGGGCGAGGGCGGGCCTGTGGTGTGGGCGGACGGCTGTTGCTGCTGCTGGTGGAGATGCTGCTGCTGCCAGGGTACTGTGCCGGGCGGGGAGAGTGATTGGGGAACGACTTGTTTAACTTTTAATTCGAAGTAAGGAGCAATATTCGGTGTTAGTTTCGTAGAGATATAGATACAGAGAGGAGAGAAGGAGTAAAGAGAAAAGTCGATGGTTAGTAAGATCGCTGGTAAAGGCTGCGAGGCAGAGCACATGGGTTTGGTTAGACATTCATTAGAGAGATATATATATATATATTTATATATGGGGGCAATGCGGGTGGAAATGTAAACGGATAACGCTCAGTGACAACTCTCAAAACCTTGGCATTAATAGATATTTATATATATATAAATGGTTATAACAGAATAATATATGTTCGATTAGTTTTTGGCTTTTTCAAACAGATAAACATATGTACAGTTCTGTGGGCGTGTGGAGTGATGAGATGATGATGACATTGACATGATAATACGTCTGTCGTTTCTACTAGGGTTAGTCTACGGCCTGATCTGGCTAGAGAGAGATTCGGAGGATTGTGCTGGCAGGTGGTGGATTGATTTGGTTGGTCATAGTTCACCTTTGGGCTGGGCTTCATTCACCGCCTGGCGGATCTCATTGATCAGCGTCTTGCAGTTGATGGCCGCTGCGCTCTGGCTCTTGTTGATCTCCGTGTAATCGTCGCTGGAATGTCGCGAGGATCCATCGCCGAGTCGCCTGGAAAAAGTTCAAAGCATTCGTATAACAGAGTGCTTAACTTTTTAATTCCTACAAGTTCTTAATAAGTCTTGAAAATCGCTTTAATATCCTCTCTTCGGTCTAGTTTCTTGCTGTTTTATGTAGTTGTACTTTTTCTTGGTTTAATACAGGTTTTAAATACTACTTTAATAGTAGATTTTAACCCTGTTTTGTTAGCTATACCAACTACAAATTAAAATAAATAAACACTACTAAAATAAAAATAAAAAAATTATGTATTTTTCCTAATAAGAAAATCACAATTCAAATATTGCACAACTGGAACTGAAACCCACCTCTCACGATCGGACAGCGCCTGATTGAGTTGATCCGTGAAGCTGGAACCGGGCAGTGGAACCTTGCTGCCGTTGGGTGCCACCCTTCGACGGCTTGGATACATCCAGCTCTCCGCTGGCTCGTTCTCCGAGAGCTTGTCGTTGCTGCCCAAGATGGAGTCGTACGAGCTGTTGAGATCACGATTGCTGCTACTGGCCGGACCAGTTCCAAAGGTCGTCATGCTGCCGCGATGGAAGTCGTTCAGTCCATTGTTGTCCGCCGGCGAACCCAAAGCGTTCTTGAAGATCCTCGGGATGCTGCTATTCACCACAGTCTGCTGTGACTGCTGTAGCTGCTGCTGCTGTTGTTGCTGCTGCTGCTGCTGCTGTTGCTTGCTGGGATCCTTGTGGACCTGGGCATACAGCTGATTGATTTGTGCCTCACGTGCCGTCGACTGATTGGAAGAACTGGACGAGGCGGAGGATGTGGAGTTTAGCAGAATGGCTGTGGTGGTGCCTAGATGGCCGTTGGAGGAGGGTGGTAGCCCGCTCACAGCCGCTGGTGGCGGTGGATGATGCTGCAGCAGATTGTTAACATTGGCCAGCAGATGGGAGTTGCCATTGGACAGGCTAATGATGTCGTGGGTGGAGGAGCTAGAGGCACCGCCGCCTGCCAGATTTAGGGCTGAGCCCTCGCCCGTCTCCACGCCTCTATCACCATCCTCGTCGTCGTCGGTATCGTCCAGAGTGCAGTCCGAGCTGCGACTGTTGTTCCTGCTGCGCTTCAGATTGAGATTGCCGTTGGATAGCTGGCCGAGATCGCTGCTGGCGCCGCCGTTGGAGTTGATGCTGCTGGTGCCGTTCGCTGAGGGCAACTGGCGATTGGCTAAACCACCACGGGAGGCTTTTGTTTAACATAAAACCGATTTTGTTTTTGGCAAAGGGTGCGAATTTTTTTTGTTTGTGTTTTTGAAATTTTTGAATTTTTTTTTTTTTATTTTTTGGTGGAGATTTGGTTGTAGTTGTTGGGCAAAATGAGGGCGCAGCGTGTTGGGCGTGGCGTGGCAGTCACAAATGTACAACGAGCAAAGGAACGTAATACAAACATGAACGAGAACGAGAACCAGAACGGCAGACACACAGAGAGCAAATAAAATCGAGAGAAATGGGAAAGAAAGAGAATAACAATTAGCACAAAAATGACAATGACAATGGAGAGCACAAAAAACAAGAAGAGAAGATATAGTAGCAAACAAAAGTCGAGGGAGAGCGCAGTGATTGAAGCTTTAGCCTTAGCCCGAGGTGCAGTTCAAAGGCACAAAGTGAACAAAACAAAACAAACAAACACCTTTTTGCAAAAAAGAAGACTGTCAGAATTTAAAGATATATATTTTTGAGTTTAAAATTGATTTCTTTACACTTTCTCTCCAGTTTTAATCAATATTTCATAATATTACTTAATATCAGGTTCTGTTTTTATTCCTTTTTTAAAAAATACTACAAAGAACATTATTCTCACTAAAGAACTAAACTATATCTTGAAAAGTAGACAGAATGTGATTAATAATTAATAATTAATAAAATAAATTACTTTATTCGGACTGACTTATTTTTATAGCTTTCTAAATAATGTGCAATGCTAATAATCTCACTCAAAATATGGAATTAAAGAGTAAACTCTATGCCATGAATAATAAAATGTTTTGAAAAAACTCAATATATGGGAACGTTCCTTCTAAATACTCTACAAAATATTAAAATGTTTCTGTTTGATTAATGGAAATTGTAATATTTAATTCAAATCTTTTGATATTTCTTTTCTTTAAATTTTGACAGTCTCGGTCTCAGAGATAAGTGATAATATGGGATTCAGTAGGATTCAGTAATATATATAGACTCTGTTAAGAACTCACCCAGATCGATTTTCGTCTTGTTCACCGAATTATCCAGCAGCTCGTGCTGCGGCACAGCCGCATCCAGTTCATCTTTGACCGGAACCTTGCGCTCCACGGTGGCAGTCTTAACACCATCGCCGTCGGGCGATAGATCCGAGATCTCGGTGTCCGACAGCTCTGTTTCCAGTTTATGGAAAAGCGGCTTCGGTGGCGTTTTGCGCATCATTTGGGGAGTCAGCTTCAAGGTGGCACTATCGTAGGGCAGACCGACAGGGAAACCAGCCTTGCGCTGTGTCTCCTGCAGTTCATGCTCCAGATTGATAACCCGATCCTTGAGCTTCTTCACCAGCGCATTGTACTCGGTGTCCTTCTCCTGAAGCAGCTGCTGGTAGAACTCCTCGCGATGGCACATGTCCAGCTCCCGTTGCTGATACTCGCGCACCAAACGCTTGGCCTTGTTGTACTTCTTGTCCAGCGCCATGTACTGGCCCTGCGACTGCTGCAGCATATTCTGCAGATTGGCCGCCTCCTTGCGGATGTTACCGAGCTCCCGCTCGCTTTGGCGTAGCCGCTCGCTGAGCAGCTCATTCTCATTGCCCGTTGTCTCGAGCTTGACCAGCTGGGAAGGTTTAGAAAAATATATTAATAAGCAATACAAAAATATTTACTTCAAATTTTGTGCAATCAATGGATGATGAGATGATCGTTTATGGAAATAATAAAAACGAAACAGAAAACAAACCTTTCGTTTAAGATTTTGTATAATCTCTTCCTTAACAAGGCAACCCATTTCGCTCTGGGAATTAAGTAAAAATAAATAATAAAAAAATAAGTACAGAAGGTAAGTAAATAAAGCAAAACAAGAAAATAAATAGAAATAAAATAATTTTGTTAGTTTCTCTACTTTACTTTCTTAAACTCAAGAACTAAACTTTAAAATTCAAACACAATTAAAAGTGTTTCGAAAATGTGCTCTACTTTTTGTTTTTAGTATCTAAAATTTCGATTTTCAATGATATATATTTTCAAAACCAATTACCGCTTTGTGCTGCATTTCAAATATTATCAAAATTCAGCAAAAAAGGAGAGAGAAGAGAGAACACACAAGAACACACACAAGAGTTAAGAGCACGGTCGCATTAGGGTAATTCCTCTCCGGGGATGCCTTACCTCCTGTAGCAGCCGCTTCAGCGACTCTACCTCCTGCGAATGCGTGGCCTCCACCTCCATGGGGTGTTCAACTTGCACGGGACTCGAGGGTCCCTCGCACACACTCGAATTGGCCGAAACGGGTTGCGTAGAGTCCTCGGAATAGTCGAGGGTCCGCCGCAGATACTCCTCTTGTTGGCTGAGCAATAATATTTTCATTATTTATTGATATTTTATTATTTTTAAAGACAACTAACCGCTTCAAGCGCTCCTCCTTCTCCCGATCCGCCTGCAAACTCAGCCGTATGAGCTGGGCTACCTCTGAGTTCTCCGGATCGCGTTCGCGTCCAATTTGGAATTTGACTAGACCGGAAGTATTGCGCAGCACGGAAGCTGCATACGCCTGTGTAACGCCCACAAGACTCTTGCCGTCCACCTCAATGATCTGATCGTTGACCTGATAATAAAACAACAACATTATTAATATCAGTTAAATAAAGCTTTTTGTAATCAATTTCTCACTTGAATTCGTCCGTCTCTGGCTGCTGCTCCGTTATCGGTGATTGTTTTCACAAATATTCCCAATTTCTCTAGGCCAGCATCGGCACCAACGCCCATACCAATTATACTGAGACCCAAGCCTTCGGGACCCTTCATCAATTCAACGGGGAAGACATGCATCTTCTCCACACGCTTCTCAAGCTCATATTCCGCCGAAGCGGCCACAGGATCAACATCTTCATTCCGGCGATCGTAGTCATTAACGGAGAATGTAGAATACACGTGGATCGGACCGGAGCTGAAGCGTACCTTGGGATTCTTGCGTACAGTAATGGGCGGATATGAGCAGTCGTCGTCGTCAAAGTCTAGGAGACCTTTAAATAATACAAAACATACATTATTAATTATTTATAGTGGAAAATTAGACCTAAAACTCACCCGGCACTTCCATCCAAAAGTTGCCATCTTCGAAGTAATGCACTCCCGCCTCGACAAGTACCTCCTTGCTTCTCACCGGCGGATACTCTGGTATATAGTACTGACTATCGTCTAGTTCGGTTACGCCAGTACTTAAAACAGTCGAATTTGTGGCTTGTTCGGCATCAGCCAGAGAATATGTGGAATTGTGCTTGCTGGAGATGATACTGTCGTCGATGGTCGTCGTCTGATTGAGTGTGGCATCCGATTGCGTGGATTCTACGGACACTATAGACTCGTGCAGAGATTCTCCGCCACCGCCAGTCACATAGGTTTGGTTTAAATCGGAATGTTTAACCTGGAAATCATAGCCGTTCTCGAGTTCTTCGCGTTGCTGAACTGTCACAGAGCTGGCTGAGGTTATAAGCAGATTCTCTAGGCTGCGTTTGGGGGCCTGTAGAGAAAACAAAAGTTTATATTAGATTTATTAGATTTATATTAGATTTATATTCAGCGTTAAAGTTAACCAATCTTCAAGTTTAAAAAGCCAAAGACCCGAATTTCCTGGTCTAATCAAATTGAAGAGCCTTAAATAGGCCTTTTACTCACCTCAAGGACATCCCTTAGCCACTCGGGCTCGTCGTCGTCGTGCCTTGTGGTGGCTGTGGTGGCCGTCGAAGGTGTTGTGGTCGTGGTCTCCGTCTCAGTGCTATCGGCCTTGACAAAGGTAGCATTCAGAGCGGTAGATGTGGTGGCTGGACCATAGCCTACAATGTCCACGGCTTCAACGTCATCCGAGTCCCCGTCAGCGTCACCATTGGCATCAAAATCGGCACGGGCGTGGTTCTGCTCGTTTTCTTCGTCGTCCTCGTCCCGATGGAACTCCTCCGGAAACTCCTCGTCCTCGTCCTCGTCCTCCTCCTCCTCGACAATTGCGGGGACAGCTGCAATGTGAATGTCACGCTGCTCCCCGTTGGCTCCTGATTGCGCTGGCGATTGGCCGGAGGACGGTGGCAAATCCTCAATGAGATTCTTGGTGGTGCTGGTCGGTGATGTTGTTGCTGCTGCAACAACAACGGCAGCAACGGCGGCGTTGAGTATTTGCTCGACTTCCTTGGCCTGTTCGTCCGACAGCAGCGACTGTTGTCTGTGTGGAATAAAAATTACGGAAAAAGTTTAGAATGCGCGCGCTCGCAGTGCTGTGCTAACTCGACGTCGCTCCTTGGGGTGCGAGCGAACAGGACCAACCTGATTTTGCTTTCCAAAATGCTACGCGACGAGACACAGGATGCAGGATGCACGGGACAGGACACAAGAAGCGCAACAACAACAACAACAACAACGACAACAGAACAACAGGCATTTTACGAGTTACGATAAATAAATATAAAAAATAAATGAAAGTAAAATAGAGTGAGAAAAGAATGCTAAAAAATTATGAAATATGCAATAAGGAAGAACAGCATGCAAATGCAAATCATATTTTAAATAATTTAAATACGTAAAATACATACAATTACGTGACGCGCTTAAAGATTTATAAAGTGTGCGCTTATAAATGTAAATAAAATTAAAGTGCATAAAATAACAGTAATTAAGTGGAGAGAAAAAAGAGTGAGGAGTGGCAGTCGCAGGCGTCGACATGAGTGTGCAATTAAAATGTAATGCAGTTTTAATTTACACTACATTCCGGCTATATCCAATGGCATTGCCAGAGATTTCCCATTTCAATTTCGTCAACCTTAAATTGGGTTTTAATTTGTGGCCGCGTTTCGGCAGCCATTTCGATTGATTGATTTTTATAGGCATTTTGGTGGGGACATTTTTCGATAAGTTTTCGATAGGTTTATACTCTTAAATCGGGTATTTATCGGTATTTAGCAGTATTTATTTATAATCTCTGCAGCACACCACTCTTCTCCCACCTCAAATTGCACTTTCATATTAATCAGAACTTAAATACGAATTATATTTGAAAAAACCTATCAAAGTTCTTATAGAAAAAAATTATTTGACCCTAATTATGGTGAATATTTATTCCATACAAATTATTTAAGCTTTTATTGAGTACAATACGTCATTATTAAAACCTGAATTAATTTATATATAAAAAACTTACATTTGTTACAGTTTTTTTGTTGAATAAAATAACTCGAACAAGTCACTCTTTAATTGCACATAATAATAATAATGATAAAGTAAACTTGGGCATGTGAATTGCATTTCAGCGCCGCAAAGTACGCAATGCCAAATTAAACATGCACGCTTACACGAGCACGTAGCTCCCGTACCGGGAAAAGTCAGCAGGGAAAGCGAGGAAAGCCGGGAAAGGGCGAGGGTGTAAAGTTATGTCGCATACGCCGTGTTGCACACGCAATGACACCTGAAGTGAGCAGAAGGCAGAGGCAGAGGCAGAGGCAGAGGCAGAGGACAGGCAGAGCACGGCAGTAACACAGGCACAGGTAGACAGTTGTCAGTTGTTTTCTGGGTGCATTTAACGTTTAAGTGTTTGTCACTCTCACTTGTGCGTGACGTCACGTGTAAGGTAAGGATATCTCTCTCACTCTCTCGCAGTGTTTGTTAATTACTGCCAACAATTGCCAGTGAAAACTACAACGACAAACGGCAACGAGGACGAGAGGGACACAGAGAGAAAATGTCATAGGAAAAGGTAATGAATTTGTCAATTTAAGGAGTAGTGATAAGACCTATAAAGTTATTCACATATTGATAATCAGCATCAATATCCGAGAAGATCCAGCCATATTTTTTGGTCTGTTTAAAAGACAATTTGCTGTTTCAAAGGTTTCTGGATGAATTTTTCCTCTAAACAAGTCAAATTGAATTTTTTAATAATAAAACTATCATTCTAAAGATCAGGAAATAAATTTCAAACTGAATACAATTTGTTTTCCATTTAAAATCTTTTATTTTTGGATAGAAAAAGTCTTTAACTTCATATACAATTATTATTCCTAAGAAACCAACATATCTTTACAATACAAACCTTAAAAAAAAGATTATTTAAGTAGAAACTCTCTCCATTTTCCTTCAGTGTTTCGCAGAACATAGCTAATCATTGAAAATTACACACACTCGCACACACAGCGACAGACTTAGTTGTTGTAAGTGGTTGATTATGTTGTTGATAATGAGAGCCAAGTGACAGACACTGGGAGGCAACAACAAACAACAGTCGGGCAAAGGCACTCCTCTTCGTTTGTCCGCTTTTCCCCCCTTCCTTGCTTTTCCATTTTCCCCCTCAGGTGGGTACTCCTGTGTGCCATGCATTTAAATGAGTTTTCCCGGGCAGCGCATTTATGTAATTGCAATCGCAATTGGAATTTTCACACGCAGCCCATCAGACTGTAATTAGCCGGGATCCCCCCTCCAAAAAAAAAGAAAAGAAAAAAAATCATATGGCACATATTGCCGACAGCTCTGAAGCCAATTTTCTATTTCTGGCCAATTTCGCGAGTGTCCATTGAAAACCAATTGGAATATTGGCGATAATCCCAAAACGCAATCCTTTAGCGGCGGCAATAAAATGCAATTAAACAATTAGCCAGCGATTTGCCACGAAATCTCTCTCTATATATACATATATATGTATATTCCACCATTTCGAGGGGCCACTCGGTTCACAAAAACCAAACAACGAAAAACAATTGAAATTGCTAAAACAAAAATGGAAAACTTATTCAGGAGGATGGATGTTAGTGGAAATTGAAAACTTATTCCCTGGGTTCAAGAGGGCTAAGCGGCTTAGGGAATGCAAAATTTGGCTAGGGAAATGGATATGGCAAGAGGGCAGCCCTGTAAACTATTTCAAAATATAATTTAAATTCAGAAAATGAAAGCAAACAAACCGTTGAAGGATAACTTGACAGCACTAATAGTTTAGCTTTTCTCTCTCTCACTTTCTCTGCATTTTTCAATGATGAACGATGGCCCGCAGCTTTTTCCCACAACGAAAAATAAAAAAAAAGAATTAGCATAAAGTTATGGTTTTATAATTAAAATAAAAATAACATGCTAACGGTTTTTAATTGCTGCGGGAATGTGGGACACACACCTCAGCAGGTCGCCTGAAGCGAGAACGCAGCACAGTTGCATGCATAACCAAAAATATTACGCATACGCCGCGTGTGACGAGCAACAACGATGACAAAGTTCCAACGCGGCAAAATAATTACAAGCAAACTTTAATGATATTTAAATACAACACATATGCTTGGAAGGGAGAAAAATGCCAAAGACAAATGCAATTATGCGACGGCGGGAATTTTTCCGTTTGTTCCGAACAAACAAAAAGCGGAAAGGAAAAGCCAGGCCAAAGCAAAAGGGAAAGCGCTTTCTGTTGCCTATTTATTGGAGCACAAGTTGATTAGGACAACCGCGCCATATGAAAAATGCCATAAAAGAGGGGGTGTCGGGGTGTGTGTGTGAGAGAGCCACAAACAAGGTCAGTCTGCCTGCGCTTATTGTTTCGTCATACATTTTTAATTAATTTAAATAACAACGACGGCCGCAAGGAAACCACAATGCAAATAGCAAAAGCAAAAGCCTTGCCCCACAAAAAGAGCGCCAGGATTAAAACTCACTCAAGAGCCGAGTGGAGTCGGGAGAAAGTCTCTTCGCTTCGCGGGCTCTCTCTCTGTCTCTCTTCGGAGTGAGCTTGCTCGTTCGCTTTTTGGCCATGGCCCACAATGACGTCATGTGTTAGCCTTCCTTCCATTGTTGTGATAAATTTAACAGAATTTATGTTTAGTCATTCGAGAGTTTTACAACAGTTGACGAGGAGAATGAGGAGGAGCAGGCAGCAACGTTTTCGTTTATTAATAGCCGTTGGTTGGCTTGGATTAGAGAGACAGAGTCCACCATCCTCTGTTTCGTCCATTTCATCTATTTAAGTCCAGCAGCACTTTTCAAAGTCACTTCTGTTTGGCAGCAGAGTGAAAATAGTAGTAAAAGGAAGAGCAAGTTTTGAGCCTGGTCGGGAGTCAGTCGTTTATTAAAACCAAGTCAAGGTGAGGCTATGACGCTGAGATAATGCAATGGATTTGGGTTAAAGTTTGGGAATATATAACCAGAAATTGGGCAGTAAGTGGATTACTTTGGAAATATAATTATGATTACATTTACTTTGATAGTTTAGATGAGTTTTATATTTTCTCTAATATATTTTTCAACCAAAAATGCCTTAAAACCCCATTTATAATGTATAAAGAGTTATGTAATAAATATTTATTATTTTAAAAACCTAAAAGATTATTGTATCCCGATTAACTATTTATAAGCAGAAGTTTCAGGCTTCACCCAATTTTCTTTATATTTTTTAGAACAAAACCATGTAGAAAATCATTTAAAAATAATTATTTACTTCAGAGAAAAATCTTCGACTAACTAACTGCCTTTCCCCGACCTTGCAGCCTTTACAATTCCACAGCAAACTTAAAACACAATAATTGTTTAAATAATATTAATTAAATATAAATAATAAACATAATTAACCGAAAAACCTTCAATGACAATTGCCAGATTAAACAACTTGTTAAATCTCTCTGCAAACGACTTTTCCAATTGTTTGGCTGGGTGTCACTTGTATTATTTGTGATTTATTTGCATAAATTGGTGGCCATATCCTGGGGTTAACCCGTTTAGCTCTTAATCATATGCAATGGCCAAATTGAATGCTGGCGAATGTGAGGCGAGCGGCTATGAAAATTGCAAAAACCCATTTTATCATGGCAAACACGTACGTCATGTGTGCACAGCACAACACAAATTCCACAACAGGCAGGAGGAGCTACGAGGAGTCAGGAGGAGACAGGGAGCAGAAACAACAATCAGTCGTCGGGGAACAATATTTACTGCGTGCGCACCAAAGTATGCAGCAAAGAAAAATCACAAACGCAGGATAACGAACGACAAAGGACATGCATGCAGGGGGAGGGAAATCGGGAAATTCGAACGATGACAATGTTGAAAATGACAACTTGGCAACAATTATATTCGAGGGAGAGGAGAGGGGAAAGGTTGTATGTGTGTGTGTGGCCCGCATATGAACAAGAAATGGAAACAACAATGTCAACAGGATCAGCAACAGCAACAGCAGCAGCAGCAGCAGCAGCAACAGCAGCAGGAGCAGCATCAGCAGCTGAGCGGGGTCAGCATGGCGTATGAGCAATGTTCAATTGCAAACTCATTCGATTTGAAGTGGCATGACAACACGACAATACGATAAACTGTTCCAGACCCTCTCGACAACAACTCTCGTCCGTGATCCACTGAGAGGGAAATTGAGGTAATTAAACGCTTGAAGAATCACCAGAAGGGTGGTGGGGGTAAAAAAGTGAAAGTAAAAGAAAACTTTGCCTCCTTTTAATCAGCTTCGTAGCAAAGTTGCCGACATTATTTTTCCGGATCATTCAGAACGCGGTGTGCCAGATGCAAACTACTTAAGTGCTCTGCATACACAAATATGTACAGAGGAACTCTCTGTACACAGAAACTGTTTTTTAAATACAATTTCTTTTTCTTTTTTTTTTTTGGCATAAAAAATTCCATAACTTGCCAACTAAAATTTGAAACTTTTTCAACAACTTTCGCGTGCACAAAATCGTGAAGTAGAGTTAAGTGAATGCCACACTTTCAGGCAATCACCGTGGGTTGTGTGTGTGTATAAAGATATAGTAAAAAAAAGAGGAAAAAACTGGAAGTAGAGGAAATATATCCCAGACAGAGACAACTTCTCTTATTTATCTTTATCGCCAGGGCTTTATCTGCGAATTAGCTGAAACTTCTTCACACATAAATTCCAGTATTTGCCTCAAACAGAAACTTATGCGAGGGAGCGACACTCGAAGTAAACAGAAGTCGTGGCAGAAAGCAAAACAAAGTGCTAAAGGTGCTGCGTGTCCCTCCATAAACCTGCAGTTAGAGAGCTGCTTTTATGCATCGAAGAGGTTGTGAGGGGAGGGAAAGCATTAGTGGAGCCAAAAACGTTACAGGAATCGCTAAGGGCAAGAAATGCTACTGGAAATTGTGACAAGTCGAAGGGTGGGCACCCTTATCAGATGGAAGAGAGAGTTACAGGAGATTATTCATGGACTTTTGTGCTTTCTAAGTTTCTCATTTACTGTTTTTATTGTCTTTGTGTAAGTGATTTAAGGAATAAAGGTTTAAGGCTTTAAAAGATGTAAAAAATTCTATAAATGCATTAAAATAATTGTCATGAAATAATTCCATTATTAATAACATTTTCCCCCTTACAAACCCTCTGAAAAAATCCTAGTTTCCCTTCAATCTCCCCCTTAAAAGGTAGAGTATCTCAAGAACTATTGAAATAAATACCAACAAATGGGCCAAAGCGTCATTCGTGCTCCATTTCCAAGTTGCCTTCAAAAACTTTTGCGTTGCACTTGCAGCACACTTCCTTTTGCCACCCCAAAACCCCCATTTGTGTTGCCATTTTCTGTTGCAATTGAGGGTTGCAAATAAAAATAAAACAAAAAAATACAGCCAGCAAAAAGAAAACAAAATAAAAAAAAAAAACAATAAGGGGGCTGGACACAGGGCGTGCGATAAGCCAAGCACACAAATAAGATTACAACGCCCGAGCAGAAAGAAAAAAAAAAATAATAAAAAAGCAAGAAATGCTAGCACTAAAAACGCGAAACCGAAAACTTTTTTAAATGCAGTCAAAAGCAAAAGTTCAACGTTAACCAACAAAAAGGCGAACCGGAACTGAAATGAAAATAGAAGGCAAAGTTGGAACCGCCTAAAACAGGAGTACCAAAAAGCAAACAACAAAAAAAAAAAGATTATTGAGAAAGCGTGAACGGTGGAAAGTTGCAAAGCGAGAAGCCAGCGGAAAAATCGTGAAGAAAAACTCTCAAAAGGCAAAAAGGGAACAAGTTAACTAGAAAATGGCCAGCGGCTAGAGTCATCCAAAAATGGATGAGGCAACAGGATGCAAGGAAGTTAAGCCTACTCCAATCAGTTTCAGGGACACCAAAAAACATAGGACTTTGAAGGACACTTGAGGAAAATTTGTCAAAAGATTGGGAGGTTAAATATATAAATATTTTTTTTGAAAAAAATTGAAAAATATGAATATTCCTAATATAAAATTAAAAATACATTTATTACAACTATTTTGAACAAATTTCTTGTCACGAAACCATTGCTTGCAACATAAGAATGAAAGAATTCGTTAATAAATTCTTCAATAAAGCATTTTAGACTTCCTGCTAAACTAATCTAAATTTATTACCTTATTTTTTCCCAACTGTACTTCCCAAGTACCCAACAATTACACAGGCCAATGCCGAAAAGTGTCCACAATTGACCAGCAAATTGCCCGAAAATGTCTCCTCCCGCTCACCCAAAGTAGAAAAAAAAAGATGTTGGGGAAAGGATAAAAAAGTAGAGTGCAAAACTCGTGTCAAGGACAAACGTTTTGGGAACGCCAAGCTCAGCTGGGCAGGCTGCCAAAAATGGGTAGAAAAAAACTATAAGAGAAGAGAAGGCAGGCACAAAAGCCAGTGGCTCCTGTTGAGCCCCGCAAACATTTTGGCTGAAAGATAAATGAGAGTTGGACTCGCAGCTGGCCCGACTTTTGGCCAAGGACGACAAGGACATCATCAACACATGGCCCTGCTGCAATTTATGTAAATTGCGGGCTGCCAGTTGGGCGAGCGAGTTGAATGCCAAAAAGCCGAGAGTCCGAAAGTCCGAGAGAGAGAACCGAGAACGGAAATCAGGAATCAGAAAGCGGAGCATTAAGCAATTGCTGAGTATGTAGGATTTTCCTGGTCCTTCTCTGGGAGGAGGTTATTTTTTTCAGCTGGCCTGCAAATGAATTTAAATTTCCATTTCGCATTCGAAAGCTTATTCCCCCGCGGGCCATCAAGTTTTTCAATTAGTTGACCAACTTGCACTCTGTCCGCTGGCAGGCAAATTTCCCATTCCCTTTTTTTTTTTATTTCGTATTGAGCCTGTAAAGTTATGCATTTTATTTCAGTTTATTTCACATTTTTGGCCCATGTGAAAGTTGTTCCAGCAGATACAATCTCAAACATTTGAGAGCCCCCAAGTTATGTTAATTGTGAGGGGGAGTAATAATCATTATGGCCAGCAAATGAAGGGGTTCTCGAAATGTAAATGGGGGGAAATGATTTTGACTTTACTTGGTTCTTGGAGGGTTCCTTTATTAAAGGGGGAAACACTATACTGAACATGTTCGGGGTGCAACAATAGAAGCATTTAAATTTGTATAGCTTTTGGGAGAAAGTAGGGGATGCACTTGGTGTTTCCTTTATTTTATTATTTAATCGATTTAAAGAAGTCAAAGTAGTAAACCTTCTCAGTAACCTAGTACAAAGTTACAATTCCCCAACATTTAATCATTTCTCATTGCAGTCACTTTAATTAATTAAATAAAAGAAAGACACACTTGTAGAATTTAACTAAGCACAGAAACCACTGGCACAATGCAATTCTTATGGCGACCCAGCATTCATTTCCATTTGGCCCCGCTGGAAAAGCGTCATCCCCACCACCGCATTAGCCCTTTCTCTGTGGCTTAAGTCGCCGCCGCAATTTAAATAAGCTTAAAAGCGCAGCCAAGACTAAAAGCAAACTTGACTGAAATGCATTTTCACCCCCTGTGCTCTTTTTACCCAAAAAAAAAAAGAGAAAACCAAGTAGGAAAAGCGAGAAAACCCAGAGAGGGAAAAGCGCCAGGTTCGGGGAGGCGTCAGCATATTGAATGCCAAATGAGCGATTAGCACTTGTCGCCCTGTGTGTGTTGATGCCTTTGGCAATGTCTGCCAGGATGTTGACGATGATGAAGGAGCTCTGCTGTGTGTTTGTTGGTTTTTTTTGTGGTGATTGCGCTTAAATTACACTTAACACAAATTCCATTTGAATAAACTAAAAATGAAATGCATAATAACATCACCAAGGCAGGAGACAAGGGGGGCGCAAAGGCAACACAGCAGCAGATTGCGCATAATCAGTATAAAAAACTCATTAAAAATATTTAATGAGAAAAGTGGCACTTTAAGCGCAGTTTTAGTGTGAAGCAAAGAGGTTGGGGTCTAGGGGGATTTGTGTGATTAAAAGCTAATCATAAAATATATCGGAAAATATTTTTTAGGGGGAAACTCCTCTTTTATTTATTTAAATTGTCCAATCAAAGTCCTGGCTTTATTATATTTATGAGCAAAAGATTAAATATTAATAATGAGAAAAAGTTGGTTAAATTTTTATTTGATATAAAACTATTTAGAATAAATAGGCTTTTATGTCAATCGTTATGATTCATGACCCGCAATATTAATTACCTATTTTAGCTTAATTTCATAATAAATGCCTAGCCATTTACCCTAATTAAATACCACTTTCTCAGCTTGATCTTAATGTAACTAAAACCAATTTAAATGCAGGGACAAAAAACTAATTAAGGACCTTGGTGCCAAATGGCTGAATTAGTGTAATTAACAGTAATCGCCTTCAGAGTGCTCCAAAACTACATATATTTGACAATTGGACCGCAAAAGCCTCAAATGCAATATCTTTGAAATGCATTCAATGTCCAACCACAAAAGCGTCCAATCAAATGCTGCCGGCAAACAAATCATCACCAGGACACACACACACGTTCTCCACGTCTCTACTTCTCTCCTGGCCAAATGTGCCATTAATACATATGCAGGGGGAGTTGTTAATGGCGAAATCTAGGGGACAGGGACAGTTGCAGAAATGTGCCCAGAGTTGGGCTGTAAGTAAGCTCATCATTGACAGGACACTGAAACTGAAACTGGCCACTAACGAGGCTCGTGTGTGCGATTCCCCGATTCCCCGACATACGACAGTTGTCTAATTAAAAGCCAACAAGGCACTGATAATGCCAGCCATAAGGAACACCGGATATGTACTCGCAATGACAGGCCTTCGTCATCATCATTGAGTGCCGGGGAAATGTCATCAGCAGGGGTGAAAATATGGCGAAAAAAATAGATAGGAACTTTGGGAGGGTTTTATTGATAATATTTTGATGAGCATTTAATATTTATATTATTTGGGGAGCTTGGAAACATATTTATGAAATAAAATACTACATAAAAGTATTTTTTTGTAGGGCTTGTACTAAAATGTATTAAAAACAATGAAGTTTTTGATTATATTTGTAATTTTAATAATTCCCTTAAAAATCAACCTAAAATATTCCAAATCAAATTTTACATTAAATAAATTTTCTACTTGAATTTAACTTAAAGAAAAATTTCAAAAATTAAATTATTTTAAAGGAAATTCAATTTAATTTGAAGGAAATTAAATACGAAATGAGTTTTGTAAACTGAAAAAGTCATAAAAAATCTTCACAATTTCCTTGCAACTTCAAGAACACAACTGCAGCTGTAAAAATGGCATTCATCGAGGCAAAAATCAAGTGAAAAATAAATAACCCACGTTGGCAGCAAATATTTAATATTGATAATAATATTTTCCACCTACCAAAAAAGACGCGGGCAATGGCTGTTGACACTTCTTTCTTCCTTCTTCCAACTCCCAGAGTCTTAAAGTTTAATTAAAACTTATTTCCTGAACTCTTCTCGAGAGCACGAAAATGTTAATTAAAACGATGTTCGGCGGAGAGATTGCCTCACACACACACACTTTTCGTGTGTTTTTCCTTTTTGTCAGGTTTATTTTTGCAACGGAAAAACGGATTTCATTTCGCGCGCGTGGAATTTTCCCCGCTTTTCGTTGTTTTATTTCTCTTTTTCCGATTTCGATTTTCGGTTTTTGCCTTTCTATTTTCGGCAGCGTAACAATTTTCCAGCCATGCGACAGGATGAACGAGCGGCGGGCATGTGATTCGTGTCGAGTGGCAACGAAACTGCAGGACAAAACTGCACAGGACACACGCACCATGGAGCGGAAAATGTAGAAAGCCGAGTGGAAAATGCACGCGAGCGAAAGCCAAAGAGAGAGAGAGAGAGAGCTGTGAAAACCGAGTGGAAAATTGTTGCGATACCTCTCCCTGGGACTTTTCCACTCCAAGTTGAGCGTAGTTTGTTTTGTGTGCAAATAAAAAGGACAACAACAGAAAAAAGTCCTGGCGCTCTCGACTAATTGACGTATGCAGCAGGCGAAAGGCACACACATAGAGTACGATACGAGCTGGTTACTATATTGGCAAAAGAAACCACGGTTAAGTGTAATTTTTTTGCCGCGGCTAAAAAAGAAATTGGTTATTTGCGTGCGAAACGCGGAAATTCCACAGCCAGGACGACGATGGCAAGGGAAAGACTACGAACGTAATTCCGGGTAATGGCTCATAATAAATTGCCCAAAAAAAAAACACACACAAAAAGCGTCGAAGAACGAGCGTAAATAAGCGCAAAATGGCGAGCTCTATAAAAAACTATAACGATTGAAATGGGAACGTCTCTCTGGGAGTAGGTGTAGGGAAATCGTTTGAAAATTGCATTTTAATACTGCCACGGGATTCGTGTGAGGTTTCCCTGGCATACCTGGCACCCTCTTCCTCCTCCTCAGTGTACACACAATAAATCAATGGCAAGTCAATTCTGTTGGGGAGAGCAGCCACGAATCGCTCGCAGAAAGCCAGGCCAAGAATAAATGACTGTGAAAATCTAGATACTACTTAAAGTCCCGCACACACAAACACATAAAAACCCTTTAACTGAAAAGAATAACACACCGGCAGACAGAGTGTCAGAGAAGCCAAAAGGTGAGTTAAGTTTTCAGCAAGAACAAAAAATATAGGGGTAAAGGGTAAGGGCTGAAATAAACCATAAGTCACAAGGTATTTTAAGCTTTTTAAATCTTTAATAAAATAAAATACTTTGTCTATAATGCTTTAGATATTTTTAGGATATTAAAAAACCTTTAAAAAAAGTGCCTAAAAGTATTTAATGCTATTTTAAATAAACCTAAATCCAAGTAATTATTTTGAAATATAATTTCGGACCTAAAAACCCAAATCTAAGACTCACGAAATCCCTAAAAATGCTTTCTTTCCGTTTTAAGATACTTTTAAGGCCCGAAAATTTCTACAAATGCACCTTAGTCCTTACAAAAACTGATGACTTAAAGACCAAAGCCAGTTCAATGGCTGTTTGTGGAATAGTTAAACAAGTTTGGCAGCTTAAAGTGGCGCCTGGCTTACACCAACTACTCGGTTGCACAAAGGCCAGGACTTACAAGCAGGAATTCTCTCTTTCTCTCTTGCCACATTCCTTTAGAGCCAATACTTCCGGGCGGAGTCAAAGTCAAAGTCTGAGACGGAACTCACTCTGGATGGACCTTGGTAGTGGCATCAGCAGTTGACAAGCGACAGATTAGCTTACAATTACAACAAAGCTGGCGCTGAAAGGTGGCAAAGCCGATGATGAATAGCACAACTTGGCAAGGAGATGAGGAGAGGATGTGGCAAAATGTAAATATTTGCTCAATATGTGAGCTCCATTCACTAGCAACGACCCCGAGAATGGATGTGAGCTGTGGCTGTGGCTGCTTCTAATCAGATTCTAAGATGCAATACCTTGGATTTAATTTAAATTATTGGATAGAAATAATAAATAGTATGCTAATGAGATAGTTGGTTTGAAAGTCAACAAAAGCAAAGAAGCTGGTTACAGAATTTAGAGAGAAATTTTAAGGTATTGAAAGATGAATTTCGCTTGCATATAAAATTAATTTGAAAACCGTAAAAGCTAATTTAAAATGGTTAATCAAAGACAAAGGTAATTGGATTTAGGAGATATGCAGGCTTTAAATAAAAATAAAATAAATACTAATACTAAATACTAAACCCTAATACTAAATACTTTTAAATACGTATTTTTAATACTAACTAAAAATTAACAACTAATTAGCAAGACAAATACAAATACATGCTACAACATCTATCTATAAATCAAGCCTTATAATTATAAATAAATACAAATAAATATAAAACTTCCATTGACTCACCTTGAGCTCAACAGTCGTTCGGCTTCGGCGGCTGTCATGGCATCCGGCAGGCTATCCTCTCGAGGAATTGCTACAGCTGGCGCTGCGCTAACCACACTATGCTTCATCTGGACCTTGCTGATCACCTCATCGACAACGTCATCGTTTAGCTCCACATCCAGTATATCGCTGCCCTTCAAATGATTCAGTATATCCTCTTCATCCTCACCGGCGCTGGTGTCCGCATACTCCAAGTCCTGGAGCTCCAAGGCGCCCTGTGCCGGCGCACGACGTTCGGGTAGAATGGGAGCTTCCTCCTCTTCTAGTTCAATGACCTCCACATATTCCACTGCCAAGTGTTCGTCCTCTTCCTCCTCATCAAGATCCAGTTCCTCTTCTTCGTGGGCATCAATCGAAGCAATCGGAGCAATGCCCTTAACCAGTGCCGATCTGGCTGGAGAAATGGGTGGCGTGGACTTGGCACTGCCCACACTCTGTTCCTGATTGTTGCTATTTCGCCGCCTTATGGGCGAAACCACACCAACGGGCGGAGAGCTATAGACCCCACGATGCAGAGGAGATCCCTCTACGCTCGAGGATGTCGGCGATTGTTGCAGGTGAACCGAACGCGAGGGAGCCACTGGCTGCTGCTGCTGCTGCTGTTGGTTGGCATCCGGCACATCCGTCTTGATGATGGCATACACTGTGCTCGACTCCTGGCCAAAGCCATTGGCTCCATGGAACTTTCGCTGCATATCTGTGACCTTGGCGGTGTCATACAGCTCTGCCTCGGAGCCGTAAACCTCGCGACTCTCGCTGCCGTCGGGATTGAGGCGATAGCCCACGTCCACGTAGTTGAGGCTGTGTGGCTGCTCTGTCTCCGTTTGGTCGTAGGACGGCTGCAATTTTGCCTTTAGCTCTGGAGTGGTTTCGTTGAAGCCACCCTCGTCCTGGCTGGTGGTTGAAATAATGCTGGGCGGTCTCTGGCCAAGACCAGCGGCTGGCATATTGACCGTAATGCTGCTCCGCTTGTTGGCCACCACTCGCTGGGGTGATCCGGTGGCGGAGCCAGGAATGGAATGTTGCTGCTGCTGCTGCTGCTGCTGTTGGGAACTGGCCGTTGCGGGAGTTTCGTCCACAGATTTGCGACCTGTAAGGAGAGAAGAGAAAATAGGGTTTAATTAAGGGTAATTAAATATTTCATTAATTCCTGAGATATTACGGATGTTTCAGACGTAGGAAGTATCCTCATCAGTGGATTTTAAGGTTTATAGGTTCATTCTTTAAATTTTTATGTAATTTTTGCTTTAATAAAAATTCTTGTTAAATTTCTAGCCCATTTTATTACCGTTTTTAAGGTTTACAAGTTCATTCTGTAGATTTTCTTGTAATTCGAGTTTAAATAAATAATTTCTTATAAATTTGTATTAATTTTTTCTTTAAAAATTTATGTGTCGCCTTGTAAAATACAAATCGATCAACTGAATTAATTTGGTATCTTAACGCCTTCTTCATTTAGCATCCTGACCAAGTCTGTTTGCATGTTGAGAAGCAAATACAATCGCTGCGACCTCTGATTTTTGATCGTCCCCCATTTAGCGTCGTTGCGTTTGTGAGTTTCGGCAAAATCCCGATATCGATTGAGTTCCATCTCCAGAAACTCATTCCTCTCCAAATTCGGTTCACCGCTCAACTCTTTCTTGATTGTAAATAATAACTTTAGCATCTCGTTCCGTACAGCATTTGGATCCTTTGTGTTTGATGATCTTGCAGAAGAACTTACTTCCTTTGGTTTGTCTGAATTGGTTTTATCATTCCTTGGCGGTAGACGTCCTGGCAAGGATTGAGAGCGGCTGCAGGATGAGATTAAACTGCGCTGACTACCACAGGCAGAGCGAGAGCCAAACGAGCGTTTTCCAAAATTCTTGTAGAACCAGAGCTCCCTAACCTCCTTGTCATCGGTTGAGGTCTCAATTTGGCGATCAGGGGAGCCACCGCCTAGATGACGATGATGTGAGCAGCAAGATCCCGCTATATTTGGACCTCCACAGTGGCAAGGAGGATGTAAACCCGAACCTAAGGTCTTGCTACAGCAGGGTTGGGAACAAGAGTGCGAGTTTTCGGGGGATTCCTGCATCCAGGCAGAACAGGCCAAAGCCATGGGACTCATCGAATTCATCGGGTACTGTTGGATCTTGCTCTGCTCCCCAAAATCCACCCAGACCAGCTCCTGGGGAGGTGGCTGACTAAAGATGCCCGTCAGCTGCCTCCGATTCAAGCAGACAATCAGGTGACTCATGTAGGCGTTACGCATGCGCAGATCATAGATCGTATTGCAGCGCCAGGATATCATCTTATTGAGCCAAATGCAAGCTAATGACAGCTCACGGGATTCCTGACGAAAGACCTCGTCCGGCTGGGGCGAGCAATCGAGCATCAGGATGAAATCATTGGAGAGCATAGCCATGCTATCGTCATGGTCTTCATTTTCATGCTCAACTGGTTGTTGGGCCACAACTTCTTCTTCTTTCTTATGGCCATGCTTCGGGTGATGTTTCTTGGCTCTCTGGCCCCTCCGGGAAGGGACACCTCCTCTATCGTAATAGGTCTGCAGTAAGCTCTGGCTACCGGCATTTTTTTTCCTCTCAGTTATCATGAACATGTTGACTTTATATTTATTCGACTATATTAAAATTTTGATCTAAGCCTAATTTTGTCCAAACGTGCCCAGCAGTTGCTCACAACTGAAAACACCTACTAAAAATATTTTGACACTCTCAATGAATTGTTCAAATTAATCGTGGCCGTCTTTATTTTCTTTATTTCTAATTTATTTATTTATACACAAATTGGCCAGGGAACTCACGAGTGAATTCTTTAATGGTTTAGAGCTAATCGCAAAGTTTTATCTATTTTTTCGGCGACTATTTTCAGTGCAGAAGCTAAAGCTGTCAACGCACGCAATAAATATAGAATATATATTCAAGGAGGCAGCTCTATATATATGTATATGTATTCCTCTCTAAATTGGACCTTAGGGGATGTCTCTTTTTTTTACACTACATTTTCTTTTTAATTTTGCCAAGCGTGGAGGCATTTTCAAAGTGCCTGTGGAATGTCTTAGAAGTGTTTGTTAGTTTGCCAATTATCGTTGTGTTGGATTAGTGGAATTCCTTAGTTATTTTCAAATACATTTAGTTTGTTTAGTTTTTATTGTATATTATTTATAGATCTTATTATTACGGGGGGTCTCTGTTGCTACCAACCTCGACAGGCTTGACAAAGTTTCCGCAAACTGAGACACATTTTTCTAAATACACTTTTATCACTTTAATCACTATTTAATGTTTTGCGTTACACATGTTGTTGTGTGTTCACTAAATGGGGGTTTTTCAAGGAATTATTATTGGGTAATAATATAATTAAGCAAGCATAAAATATTTCTAGATGTTGCCAAGTTCTTTTTATATAGTAACCATGAGTAAAGACACGAAATAAACAGATACAACTAAAGAGATTTAAAGAGAAAATTATAATAAACTAGATTAATTAAGGATTTTTCTATATTCTTGTGGAATTTGTTAGCTTTCTCCCCAAAATGAAACTTATCTAAATTTTCCCTATCAAAAAACAAAACTTTTAAAACTGATATAACTTTCTCCCATTTTTCAAACAATTTTAATGGTTAAATACTTTTAAAATTAAATTTTCTAATATCCTCACGTCAAAACTTATTAATTGTACAAATTTTAAGCAAACTATCATCATAATCAGCTAAAAGAAAGCCACACAAAACAAACTATCATAATAATCATTCAAGCATAAACCTCAAAATAGCCAAATGTTGCCATGAAAATTGTCAGACACAAATCCCAAGCGAGAAACTAGAAAGCCTTTTCTAGTTAAGAGAGGAACTATCCAACCATCCGCCGCAACATGATAACAAAGCCAGGATTTTGGCCGTTTTCTGCTGACCACAGGTCCGTAATCGGAGTCCCGAGTCCTGAATCCGAAGTGCAGAGAGAGCGCCTGTCTAACCTCTCCTGGTCATGTCAGTTGGCTCTGGTCAAGTGCACCCTGGCGTATGCTTAATGCCAATTAGACATGCGTGCGCTTTTAATTAAGAGCTGCATGAATACTTAATGCGATGAAATCCGGATTGAGGGGAGGGATGACAGCAGGGGGAGAGGAGAGCCAGCTGCCAAGGCCGATGCGGCGTATGTGTAATTTCTGTTTCGGTTCAAGTAAATAAACTTGATGAGATCCACACCATGAAGCCAAAAATTCCGAAGGTCGCCACATAAACAAACGCAATTGAAATCGATGAAAAATCGAAGGGGAAAGAAAATCACAACCATTACTTGGGTGTGTGTGTATTGTATAATGAGATGCGAAAATTAATGAAAAACCAGGCCAAAAATAAATGCTGCAAATAATACAATACAATACAACAAAAGAACCCGAAAAAAGAAACAAAAATAAAAACAAACAAAAGACAATTAATGTGAAGCGTAACACAAATGGAAAATGGAAAATGAAATGAGAAATCGGAAAGAAAAATGGCACGTAAAAGTTGCATATAAATCAAGGTTTATAAATAAGTTTTTTTTCGCAGTAATTGAAGCCATGAGAAGAAATAAAAATGCATCAAATGCTTCCAATGAATCAAAGGCGGAGAAATCAATTTGTGTTAAATATAAATAAATGAATGTAAGAAAAAAAGAGGGGGGAAAAATGGGGAGGCACTTGCTTTTCACTTTGCCTGCTGACTTCAGCTAAAAAAAAAAAACTTCAAAAAATTGCACATGAAAATGCAAAAATAATTGTTTGAGCAACCACAACAAAGCAACAGCAAATTAGAAAACCTAAAACACGACAAAAAACGAGAAAATAGGGAAAAAAGAAGAAAATGTCAAGACAAAAAACGGAAGTTGCTGTCCAAAAATGTGCCAAAAAGGCAGGCCAGGGAAAGATAAAGGAAGACGACAGCCAGACGAGCCGCAGCATGTGATGATATAGTAGTAAGTCGGCATCATCTGTGTCCCAGTGGTTGTTGGGTCAACTTCCCCCCCAAAAGTCCTGACAATGCAGATATGCATAATGAAAGGCAAAAGGCAAGGAAGCCTCAAAACAAAAGGAGACTGACTCCCTGTGACCAAGAGGGGTTACCACAAAATAGCTGACCAGGCTTAGCTTCGTCTGGAAATTCATTAAAAGCATAAATAAACCCAGAAAATATTTAAAATTTCGGACAAAAATAAAATGGTATGCCTTGCAATATGATTTTGATAAATATTTAAGGACATTCTTTAGCCCAAGGCAACTATTTTAGATTTAGTGAACAAGAAACTGTCACAGAATTTTATTAGGGACATTTTTCATATTTTTCTACATCGAATTTTTGGCATATTTCTTATCCTTGGACATCGAAATATTTTTTAAAGCCTTTAGAATTTATAGAAAGTTATATGTTTTACACAAATATAAGTTCAGTGACATTTTTTATATAAATCAAATAAAAACCTCCAAGAAAAAAATCAATACTTCTTATTTTTGTATTAAACAAGCATTAAATTCATAAAAAACCCTTAAAACTTTTATAATTTAATTTAAAAAGTTTACAAAAATATTAAACACTAAGAAAATAAATCAAAAAGCTGACTGAGATAAAACTTTAAACCTTTCAAGTTGATATTTGGAATGCCAAAGGACATTTCTTAGCTCTTTCCTTAATGTCACAAGGAAAATATATCTCAATGCAAGAAAGACATGAAAAGAAATAGGAATTCCTTTATCCAGCAGCAACAGGCCAAAAGCAAAAAAGCAAAAACAAATATAATAATAATAAAAACGAAAAGCAAAACTATCACACAGAAATATTTTACAACCTCACTGAATGGCGAAAAATGGCAAACACATGACATGAGCAAAAATTCTTGGCTGCTCTTCGTTTAAAATTTGAAAATAAACTCGGCAAAAGGAGAGCGGGAAACACAGCAAAAGTGTCAAATATCTAAAAAAAAAAATTCAAAAAAGAGTCAAATAAACTTTAAACATTTGCTTGTAGACAATGCCAACATTGTTTCTTTTTCGTTGTTGCCAAGCCAAGACAAAAAAAGAAAACTCTGCCACACATCTGAAAATACATTCTTCGAATATTTGTTTGTCGCTGCAGCAACACAAAATGCAGTTCGCTGAACTTTGGAAGAAACAAAGAAAAGACCGAAGAAATGCAGAAATTATCCATATTTGTTTAAGATGTCCAAAAGAAGAGGAAAACTGAAATTATCCATATTTTTCCAGATATCCAAGAGATTTCTTAAAGCTGGACAGCTGTTGAAACTCTCCTCATTTCCTATTGAAGAAAGAGCTTGCAGTTTAAATTGAAAGCAAGGAAAATAAGTAAATGGCTGAACTTTGAAAGAAGCTAAAGAAATTCTATACTTTAGTTTGACATTTTTTATTGTTTCTAAATTATTTCAGGCACTGATCGTGCTTCTTTCTTTTTTAAAAAAATATAATGTAAGCCAGAAGAAAATTCAGAATAAGCACAGAAAATATATTTTATATTAAATACACTTAAAAAACTTTAAAGCTGGAAGATGTATATAGCTTGAAAATGTTCATTTTCAGACTGTATGAATATTGTTCAAATTTAATCGTCTGTCACTGAACTCGAAACTCTATTATTTTCTCTCTCGCTTTACTCTTTTTTAAACACAGCCTCTTCGCTGGCGTAAATTAAGGTCACTCGGCCAGTTTGCAATTTAATGTTTGGGTTCAAATCAATTATGCAATGCGAAGCACTAACATACCTCCTTTCCTAGCTTCAAAATCTCGACAGCACTTTGAAAAATTACAGACCAAAAAGGAGGAGCGGCCCCTCCAACAACCTTAAAGCTGGAGGTTAAGATCCAAACTGACAAGTAAAAGCCAGACCTCACCAAACAATTCGAGTCTCATCCAGACACCGTGGAGAGCGAGGATCTGTTATCAGCATCCAAGGGTGCAAAAAATAAGCCAAATCTTGGACCTCACGTGCCCCTAGAAAATCGAAATAAAAAACCAAAATGAGAACCCACACAAAAAAAAAAGTAATCACGCCCCAAGCTCATGGTTACTATATATGTTTTCTTTCATTGAGCGGGGCCAACGTGCGACGAATAATTTGTTTTGATTTGCACGGTTTCACATTGTCTTGGTTTCTTTTTAAATTTTTAATTTTTACTCTATGTAATATGTGTGCTTGTGTTTTGGGAATTCTTTTGATTACGCGCGCGCCTTGAAATCAGCTTGATTTTTATATTTCAAATTTTTATATTGCGAAAGTTCTTGTCCGCTTATCAACGCGACATCAACTGAGAAAAGATCAGCAAGCTGGCCGGCTGAAAAATCGCTTATTCGGATTTTCGCTTTTTCAGCATCGCTCGGGAGAACCGGAGAGAAACTGGGTATATGGCTGAGAGATCCGAGATCGGAGAAGATCTCTTGCTCTCTCCCTATATATCTATCTATCTTTTCCGACGATTTTTTTTTTTTTATTGGGGCCAGACATGTGGCAGCCAAGTTCCGTTTGTCATGGATGCTTCTCACAGGGTATTTCGGATCGTTTTCGAGGGCCGCCACTTGTCAAGATGCCAGATTGCAAAATCAGCCAAAACGAAATGTTGGGAAAGGCCAGAAATTCTAATGGCGGGGAAAATATCTAGGGAATCAGTCAAGTGTCGAGACGAAAGAAATCGTTGGTTAGTGATAGTCGTGCCTGTCTAATAATAAAATTAACTCAAAATATCCGAGAGAACATAAGAATTTAGTAGAAGTAAAATTGTCTATATAAATTTTGTTCTTTGGAGCATTTACACCAGACAACATTACATTTTTATTGAGGAACGAATTCTTAATAGATTTGAGCATTATTATTTAAATAATGGCAATCAAACGGTAATATTAATTATAATACATAATAATAATAAATATTTATAATATATAAATATAATAAGTTAAGTAAAATAAATTAGAGATTTAAAATAAATGAAAAAATGGTTGCTACAAAATAGACAAAATTACCTATAAGCACTATTTTTTTTGTGATTAAGTAGTAGTAATTTCCCAACGAAAAATTACGTAATTATTTTGTATTCTTTAGTGATTATATATAGGGGTCTATCATAATTTCCATATAAAGTATTTATTTCATTTTTCAAAATTTTCCAATGTAGCCAAGTGTAATTTTTGCTCAACAAAAAATCCATTAAATCCCAATTTTGATGGCACAAAAGTTCAGCACAAACGAACAACGGCTGCAAATCAATTTTATGTTATTTTAGTTTATTTTTTAAAGGTAAATTATGAGCGATTTCTACAGAATTTTCTCCCTGGCAAAATGTGTCACCTGGTAGATTTTTAGATATATTTTTTGATGCCAGCATTATTCAACTCATTTTCGCAATGGACGTCATCAGTTTTGGCGTGAAAAGAAGACGTAAAAGTGAAGAAAATGGCAAAATAAGAAGACTGACGACAACGGCAATGGTGTTGGGTGGTCAAACTATGCAGAGGGAAATGCGGAAAAAGTGAAGGAAAATTGTCGGCAAGTGGCTGTCAAAAACCCACGCGTCTCTTTCATTAAAGCCAAGGATCATTGAACTCTAAGGGGGAAAAGCATAGAAAATCATAGAAAATCATCTGGGAAAATGCTCGGCGAAGAAAATGTTTTAAAAAGTAGCTAACTGGCGCCACCTGTCGTTAAAAAGCAGAAGCTTTCGCTGGCCGTGGTTTGTGCATTGGCTAGAAATATTTTTAGGGAAAAGCTTTTCTGCAAAGAGAGAGGAAAATCTATGGAGAATCTTGCAAATTCTGCCGAGAGTATATTCTGCAGAGAGAGCAAGGAGAGAGCCGGAAAATGCATTTGTTTTTCCTCCGCCTTTGTTGGTATTTGCCGGCTTTTCGTCTGTATACTTTTGTGTGTTTTTGTTTGTGTTTTGTTTTGCGTAGGCGTAGGCGCCTCTTTTCCTCAAAAGACCCTCCCCTCTAATTTTCTTTTCACAAGCAAATTGTCAATATTTGAATTGGTTTTAATTTGTGATAAATGATATTTTCCGTTTGGGATTAACCTAAAATGCGAAGACGACATATTTGTTGTGCCCCCATCAATGTTTCATTGTGATGATATATAAAGCGGAGCACACAAGCTACTTTTTGGCAGGCATAATTTATAGACAGCCACGGATACATAATGTGTGCACTAAGAGAAAAGGAGGTAACTTAATTTATACTCCTTACTATATATTTTAAAAGGCATTTTAACTATAGAGATTTGTGTAAGAAAATCTTCTTTATAAAAGGAAAATTTTACATTTTTTTAAAAGAAGTTGTAAGAGATTTTAGATCTCTAATCGTTCCTTATTTTCATAAAAATCTTAATATAATATGTAAGGTTTTATTCTTATATAATTATTAATAGTTCTTTAATTGTTGTATATATTAAAAAATACCAAATAGAAATCTTTTAAAAATTTGATTGCATACCTCCAAAAAATATATCCATGCCCTTAAAAATCATCTAAACTTTATATTATTATTAATTCTATTTTAAATTATTAAATAATAATTATTTATCTATCCATCCATTTGACTCCCTAGATTCCATAGTGCCTTTTGTAGTGCCTATTTTTCTCCCCCACCTGAAATTACCCCCACTCTGTTATGGCGTCGTAGTCGTAGTTCTTGAGTAGTATTTTTCGTGTTATTTATAAACACTCGGATGTGACAGGCAGAGGCACAAGCCATTCAAAATGTGCCATGCCGGGGCACACACCGAAGCCTAGGCCTTCGTTTTTGACTCGATGTTTCCATTGCTTATTGCTCCGTAGCCCCTCTTTATTTCTTATATTTTTTACCCCCAATGAGGCTATATGCCTCATTCATACTCAGTCGTATGTTCTCGTCATGTCTCGACTCTGACAAGACTTTAAGGGTATAGCTATATAGCAAGTACAGTGAAAAATTAACTAAAACAAACAGGGAAGTTCTTTAATATTAAAAGAAATTTTACAAAGCCATAGAAAGTATATTATAGTGAAATTTCAAACACTATATATTTCTTGAAGGTTTCTTTTCTTAGTTTCCCTCTCTCGTATCTCCACTGTACCCTGCCTTATAATGTTTATAAGACGCAAAAGCCTTATGACTGTGTGTGCAATGCATCAACAATTTGCATATGACTGGCGCTAAGCATATGTCGGGTGCTGTGTGTCAGCGATTCAACAAGAAAATGCTGTAAAAAATAGTGTTGTGTTGGGGCTACACAAAAAACGAGCCCCAGAAATAGACAAATCAATGAAAAGAACAGAGATACAGAGGGTAAAAAGCATAGCTTTAGCTCTGTGACTCCAAAAGGCAGACACAACCTACCCCAAACATGAGCACATAATCCAATCCACTTAATTCCATTGCGATGCAATGGCCTGCACTTGACCATCTTCACCATCTTCGCCTCCTCTGGCGCCCAATGGAATCAATAAATCAAGGTGGGCCACGCCCCCCTTCATGGACACAACACTGCCATTTATGAATTAAAAAGAGCTCAGCTCCAGCATTCCCTCAGTTCGCATCTGCAGATAAGCAATCATCAGCAGCAGCAGCAGCAGCAGCAGCAGAAGCTGCACTCGAGGAGTACTTATTGCCAAAGACAACACGCAAGGAATGTGGTCTTAAAGAACAATTCTGGGAATACCCTTTCCCTTGGAATAATTTCAAGTGTATTTTATATTATAGAGTGAAAAGTTTCAGGTAATTATCTTTATCATCTGTGAAATAATTAATATTTGCAAAACAAAATTACCCAATGGGCACTTTGCCAATATTTGCAAGAGCTGAAATATATTTATTTTTATTTTGGCAACGGGAATAATTGTATTCTATATGTTAATGTGAAAACCCAGACACTTCTTATTACCATAAATTCTGTTAATTAATTAGGGATTGAAGAAGGTTTTATAAGCTTTAAAAATATATTAAGAATATGAGATAATAACTGATCATAGAGGTTTACTGGCTGAGAACTCTTTTAAGTATTATTATATTTATCCAAGCTCTCATCTAACCCCCTAAGATCTCCCTGCTATAGAGTATAGAAATATCTCTTTGGCATGCCAGAAGACTCTACTGGAAAACCGAGATTGAGAACTGAGAAACTGGAGGCTGCTCTGGCGGAAGTGCGGCGTGCAAATTCCAATTTTGTAATCAGCAGCTGGCTGGAGGATGGGCAAAGCAGGCAAAGAAGAAAGCAGGCAGGCAGTCACAAGACTTGGAGGAGAGCTACACCAGCGCTCAACCGAGTGCAACGCATCATTGAATTCTTAATCTGGCATTAATACAATTTTATGTATGGCATAGAGTCGTTTGCTAGAAGAGGCCTACTATGTTGGACTCCAGAGCGGCCGGCGTGTCGAGGGCGGGAATCCCAACAAAATCCGCAAAAACGCTCGCCGCCGACGACGACGACGACAACGATGCCTCGGACCATGAAGATGGGCGACGACAGATTGTGAGCATTGCACTCGAGAGACTCAAGGAGGGTGGGTGAGGAGGAGGAGGAGCAGGATGAAGTGGAGGGCAGGAGCTTGGAATGTTGTCGAGCCGTTGTTGTCGCTGGGGCCCTGTCTTAGCTCCGTAGCTCGTTGGGGGCTGCATTTGATATGCCTGCTGTGTTTGACCCATATTGGAATTTGCCTTCAGAGCATACAGAGTGAGAAAAAAGCTTTTAAATTAGAAAACTTTTAAACAAAATCTGTCTTAAAATAAATCTACAAATATATCTAATTATAGTAATAAGTGTCCTTTAAATGCTTTTAAAATCAAGCCTCGTTTCCAAAATTAAACCACATTTCTCTCAGTGCATAAACAGCAACAGAGTGGATTTTGAAGAGAATGCCAGGAAGGGTATGCAGTTGGATGGGGCGGAGTTGGGGCGGCGCACAAGTCACGATTTGTACGCCGCTTAGAAAAACTTGTAATGAATGTGGGATGCGATGAAATGGAATGGCTTTGCCTTTGCCTGGGTTCGGGATAAGCCAGGGAGCAGGGTAGGGAGGTAGCCAGTGGAGGACAACACAGGAGGCCTGCCCCCCCTGCACACACACACAGCACAATGAAGTCGACCTGGAAGCGCATGTCTGGAAGGTGTTTGAACTCGTTGCTACAAAAGTTCAAAACTTTCAAATGTAGGAAGTTCGAGAATGACCTGAGACGACGACGACGACTGACTGCTCCTCGTCCTTCTGGCTACTCCTCAGTCGAAAGGCACATCAATTATGTCTCGAGCGGAAGAAAAAGGAAACCCACAAATGGAGCAAGTTGGAAATTAGGCTTTCCTTTAGTTTATTTTCTTTAACTAGCTAACAACAAAGTTGTTATGAAGATAAGAAGTAAACTATTTATTTCAGGCATTTAAGCACTCTATAAAAAAAGTTTAATAATGATTCATTAAAAAGTTTGCTACTGTTATCAGAATGTTTTTGGTTGATATTTTTACGGGTGCTTTCCTTGAGAAAGTTAAAAGTTAAGAACTTTATTGTCTATCCATAAATGCAACATGACATCAAGACGTATCCCAATTTATTTAAGGTTTATAAAAACACTTCCCATATTTTCAAGCTTTTATAAAAAATTCTTCCTTATTTATAAACAAATCTCTTCAAAGACTCACCTTCATTTTCGCTGCGTCGCCGCCTGGGAACACTGTTGTAGCTGTGATAATGCTCCATCTCCGACTTCTCCGTGGACTCATTCTCCTGCTTTTCATCCTCTGTATGAACCGGCGACGAGGGACCCGATGAGGCACTGGCCACTGGTGAACCCGAGGCAGCCGAGTTGGTGCTACCGCTGAGTCCATTACCAGGATACGAAGACTGTCCACCATCCATAGATCCTCTCTTGGCCGGCTGCACAATGTACGAGCTGCTGGTAGGCGAGGCACAGGACGAGGGCGGTGTGGAACAATTGTTGCCCAAGGGCTGTGAGTCCTCGATGAGATCTACAGACTTTTTGCGTGGCTTCTCCGGCGGTATGGGCGCCACACCCTGATCGTTGGCATTTCGCAACAGTTGCTCCTGCTGCTCCTGCATCAGGGATCGCTGCATGGCCGCTGTAACGGCCGCAGATTTGGCTGGCGGCGGCGGCGGTGAATCGTTTGCTGTTTTTGTGGGCGACTGGCGTAGCCGCTCCGGATTGAATTTCACCGGACTCACATTCTTTGGCTTGGCCGCTGGTATGGGCGGCAATGGTGGTGACTTCACCGGACTTCCAATCTTTCCACTCCTGGGCTTTATCTCTGGCGGAGCCTGCGATCGCAGCGGAGGATTGGGACTGGCATTGGGCGGAGCCTGGGTTTGCACCTGCGGCGGTTCCATTGCCGGCTTGGCCACCTTTTCGCTGTCCATAATCAGTCCTGTGCCGGGCACAGTGCGTATAATGTCGCAACGATTGAGATCGCTGTGAGTGCGCGTGGTCTTTGTCTTGGTGAAGTGCGATGTCCACTTCTTCTGCTTCTCGATGAGTTCCCTCGAGTTGAACTTGCGCTCTGGCTTCTCCGGCTTGTCCGCACCAGAACTGGCAAACAAGGCGCTCACCGAACCGCTGGCTGGCGCTGGTGGACTGGCCGTCACTTCCTCCGACTTCAAGCGGGATATATTGTGCTGCGGATACTTGACGGCCGAGGTGGGCACTACTTGAGGCGTTGGCGCCGCTGGTTCCACAATAAATTTGTTGTTACTCAAACGCTGTTCGGGTGCAGAGCCTCCATTTTGAGGCACTGAGCTGGCGTTATTATTGTTGTGAACCAGTGAAACCCCAGAGGGAAAGGGTGTCCTTCGCTTTGGCGGCGATTGGGAACGATCCGAAGAGCGTGAAGATGATCGATCTGAGCCGTCACACAGGTTATCCTCGCGAGAACCACTCCTCAGCAGACGGGAACTCACATTCGAGTTGGACTCAACTCCCAGTTTCTCAAACAGAGCTCGAGCGTTATTGAATCTTGCCGAATGGGACTCTGTTCTTCCTCCTTGGACATGGGCAGCTGCTGCTGCGGCTGCAGCGGCATGGGCAGCAGCTACTGCGCTCAGCTGTTCCACAGGCTGGATCTCAATGGGTTTGCGCTGGAAGATGTTGGCTATCTGGCTGACCTTACCCACGGCAGCTGGGGCAGGGGCGTGGTGCATTGGTTTCTCCATGACGGAACTGTAAATGGAAAAGGAGAACATATTTATAAGTAATTTGCATATTTTAGGGATAAATACCAGGGTATTATAACTTATTTTAGAAGCTACTTTCTATTATCCACCAAAAAATACCTGAAATTCGTTTAAATTAAAGTTAATTACTATTTTTATGATGATTTCCTTTGTTAAAGTGTGCCTTGTATTTGATTTTGAGTATCGGAAGCGATATCCCCTATCTCTATCTGTTATCTACTCTACCACTAACCGCACCCTAATGACACACAAAAAACACTGATAAAATCGATGGGAAAAGTTTTTACATTTACGTTTATTGCAATGTTTATTTTGTTACCTTTGCCATTTTCTCACTCATCGATTTGACTGACTGACTTTCGCAACAATTTTCACCTTTACTTTTTCGATGAATTTTTATGATTTTCCTTTGTTGTGCGTTGTTTGTTTATTTTCTGCACATCAAACACAATTAAGGCTCCATTGATGGCACGTCTCAATGCTGCTGCCTGGGCCCTTCTCTACCTTCTCCGGCAGCTATAAGCTATCAGCTATATGTTATGTTGTTCGAAGTGTGAAAGTCGTCGAAAAAGTGAACAAATTTACAGCGATTCCGTATTTTGGCGACTTGACGCGGGTCAGAGAGGGCGGCATTGCCAGCTGGAAGACTGTGTGGGCTTTCTTCGCAGAAACTGAAAGAGAGGCCCTGAGAGACACGGAGAGCTGAGAGTGCGGAATGTCGGGGCGACATTGAAAGCAATTTGCTGCAGTGTGTGTTTGTGAGGGAACTGATATGGTAATGGTTACCATTATCGGCTATTGATTTACGGTATTGGGCTAGGTTGGTTCCCCAGGCTGCCCTACAATCTACAGTTCTCAAGAGAGCCAGTTTTATTATATTTTTCAGTTTATTATATTTATGTTTATAAAATAATTTTGAAAATGTTTGCTTCTCAGCTTCAAACAAATATTTATGATATATTTAATGTTAAACAAAATAACTGACATGAAAATGGATGTTTTACTATAAAAAATTATTAGATTTAAAGCTTTAACAAGCTAATATATTTAACATCAGAACCTGTTATTGACTTATACAGCAAATAATTTAGGGAAAGTTCCCCAATTAATCCCTATAAAGTGCTTTATAATACATTATTTTTATGCCTAACAATATATTCCCATAATTATAGAATTTACAACTTTAATATATCATTGGATTCTGAAATCTCTTATGAGCTTACGGGATTAGTAACCCACACCAGACAAAAATAGCACACAGCCAGCCCCCAAAGTGGCCCCTTTATAATCCTCACAGACTCTATATGTGAGTACATTTCGAATGTGTCAGAAAAAGCGCAGTTTGTGCCATAGACTAAGGCACTATCTATCCGAGGAACTAAGCAGACGACGGGCCAAACTTATCGCAATGTCAATAGGAATACGCCGCCCAACTAGCGTTGCTTTGGCCAAGAAGTACAAATATATATACGCCAAGAGGTAAACAAATGCGTAGATAGTGAACTCACACCCATGTCCACACAATTAGGGAGGAGGGCAAAGAAGGCGCGACCGAATCCGAGACAAAGGTCGGATCTGTACAGACGGAGGCATTATTATACCAGAGGTCTCTACGGTGTAAATAGATGCGGGACAAAAGTCAGATCCCAAGCACGAGACAATGGCAACGGCTGGCTAAGACGGTGAACTTATCTAATCTAATCGAAATGCACAATGCATGTGACCGTGAAGGGAGATAGACGGGGGAGATAAAGATTAAGATGAGATAAATTTAGCCGGTGATCTCGTTGTTTCATACTTCAAAACAAGTAGGAATGCAAGAGTCTTGAAATGGAATAAAAAGAATGTTCAGTTCTTCAGTTTTAAAATAATGCTAGTGTTAAATTTTGAATAATTTTTGAGGATGCATAAGAGAAGAATTTAAGAGAGAATTTATATCAATTTATGTCTGTATTATACTTGCTTTTAAGTTTATATTTTAAGTATAACTTTTAAGTATCTAAGCAAATAAGGAATAGCTTAAAAGAAACCTTTAGGTTTTGGGTATTATATCCCCAAATTTAAATAAAAACTTCCCTTTAACTCTACATAAACCTTATGAGCTTAAGTCTTATAACATTTAATATATATATGTAAAAAATAAGACTTTAAAACTAATGTCTGGCCATTATGGCGTATGAACAAACTATTAAATATCACGTATACGCCGCATCTGCACTTCCCAAGGGAAATTTTCGTTGCACTTTGGTATTATGCATATATTACCAGTGCTAAAATATTTAAAGAGCTCGCAGATTTATTTGTCTGCCGAGCTGATATTGATTTAATGACACGTTTCGGTGACAGCTACAGCTCCCTACCCCACAGAGCTTCCAAGCCCGTCATTATAAATTAATGCCACACAGGGAATGGCCAGGAGAATGGAGGCAAGGACATGAATATGGACATGGACATGGACATGGTCAGGAAAGCTGCTCAAGTGCACAATCCATGCAGCTTTCAAGAGGCAGGGGGCAGCAGGCTACGCTATATATATATAACGATGGCCCCAATGGGTCCTTGTCCTTGGCTTTTTGGCATCAGAAATTTAATCATTTAGTTCACTGCAGGACCTCACATAAAGTGGTTTTAAGGATGTCGAGGATGTACAGCAGTTTTCTGAGAGAAGACTATTTTTTTTATACCTGTTTTTATTAAGGGTATATGTAATAAACACTGTTATTGGCTTTTAATAAATTACTTCATAGGAGTAAAAATTTTAATTAATTTTAAGAGTTCCCTCAAGCTCTTTAAAGACATTCCCTTTGTTTATATTTCGTATTCATGGCGCACATTTACATTATATTCAAATTGTTCTATAAACCCAATTTGTAAAGAACCATTTTGCATATTAGTTTCTGTGCAATTTGCATTATAAACACCCACCCACCCGCCACACAGCTCGCAGCCTAACTGTCCGGGTTATTATTATCATTTGCATAAATACGGATTAAGACACACCATTAAAAACTATAATCATCGCTAAATGGCCTCGATGATCACAACGATAACGATCATAATTTACGCGACTGGCAAATGACACAAAAAACTAGTTTACCCCGTCAAAACCCGAAGCTGCCGCCCCGCTGCTGTGAGTCTCTAATTTCTGCATAAATGTTAATTGCAACCGGCAAAATGTTAAATTGCTCTCGTTAGCTGAAACACGTGCAGCGACGACACACGATCCAGGTGAGAATGGGAATGGGAATGGAGGAGCAGCAGGTAGCCGTCGCCGCCATGTGTTATAATTGCGTCAACATTCAGTCTCTTGAGCGTGAACAAGAAAACAATGTCAACAATGAAATGATGGCCCCCATTGTAAGGGTACCAATGGCAACCCACAGAGGGGAGGGGTAGAGGAGGAGTGTAGGAGAGTGGAGTGTTGTTCCAGGCACAAAAGATTGGTAGCAATTAGTGGAGCCACCTACCTACGCGGCCGGATCTACAGAGAGTACTATTCCATGCCATTATATATACGAGTCTGCATTATAAGGTGAGTGGGCTTCCCCGCTGGGAGGTCTTGGAGTTGGTTACCAATTCCCATGAAATACATATATAAAAACTTGGCGCCAGGAAAATGATTTCTTAATACGATATGGATATAGGAATAGGAACAGCCTTTGCAATGATCATTTTAATGATGATTATCTTGGGAACCAAGGCTGTTGCAGCAAAACAAAGGGTGTGGGGTTAAGTAGAGACCAACTTCTCTTATAGGTCTCTCTAGGAATCTCTTTAAGATCAGAGATTATAAAGTTGTAGCTGATTTTCTAGTAAAACTTTCAATTTAATAAATATTTTACGAGAAAACTTCATTCACAAACAGCTTCACAGAAACCTCCAACAAGATGACAGATAAAATCACAACAAATAGGCTTAACTCAAACATTTTAATCATATTTCCTAAGCTTAAAACCAAACCCTATAAGTCCCCTTACTTCTTAGTATTATTCTCAGTCGGTGACTTAACAAATTGTATTTCTTTTCAAGCCCAACAACCTTGCAGCTCCCCGGTCGTGACAATTGTCTGTGATTGTGAGTTGTTGGTGGACTTTGTAGACACAGACCCACGGACACCTTTCCGCGTAGGCCTGGTTAACAACAACTAACGAAGAAATACAGCCAACAACATTCACTTATTAAACAAGAACACACAACAATTCAAGATGCTTTGATACGGTTACAACACCACATCGCCAGTGCTGAATACGAAACAAGTTGTCGCTGTTCTCAATGTTGTGTGTGATGGTGTGTTGTTTGTTGTGTCTGTGGTTCGTTGGTCTTGTTAGACAAATTATGCCAATTAAACGGTGGGAAAACAAGTTGGCAAGTCTGCACGCGCTGGCCCCCAAGAGTGGGTTTTTCTTCTTTTTTTTTTTGCTCTCCTTCAATTCGTGGGGAGACCTGAAATTCTAAATCCAAACTGGATTGGTTAGAAGTTTAGGGATGGTCAAAAGGAATGTGCGATATATCAATATCGTATCGATAGCTCTAAATTGGCTCCCAAACTTTCAGCTCAATTACAAGTCAAATAAATGGCATTGAATATGAAGAATATAAATCTTTATAAATATTTTAGACATCTTAAATTATTTTCAATTGATTATTTGATTTTATAAACCCTATTTCGTTATCTTTAAATTTTATCATATTTTAAAAGAATTTTAAATACGATATTTTTGTTGATTTATTATCCCTAGTTTAGTTGCAGTTCTTTAATAAACAAACGGGTCTTCAAAGGACTTTGCCGTCTAAATTGAATAACTGCAGCACTTGAAAGCTCTCCGCCAGACTTCAGACTGCAAACTCCACACTCTCGACTCCTCACTCCAGATTCCCCACTTTAGATTCCCCTCCTTAGACTCCCCACTATAGATAGACTCCCCATTCTACACTCCACACTCCAGTTTCCAGATGCCACCAATTGAGATACGTCCTCGCATATCGCAAGCCAAGTGTCTAGCCCCACACACATCGATCGGGAATTCATTTGCATAATCGAGCCGATTGACTTTTATAAGCCTGACAAATGACTGTGGAAGTTGAGTCAGTGGACCGGAATCAGTGTCGCCAGGTTGGCGGTTTGGAAACTTAGTTATTTGTATACACCCAAGGATGCTGGCGAAATTTGCATATTTGAAAGCCAGGTAGGAAAGTGAAGACTAGGGAAATATGTATGTATTTTCAAATAAGAACTTCCTAAGGCAGATTTATTTAGTCTTTAAGTATTTATAAAAGTTATGAGCCACCCAACCTCTATTCACATAAATAGTATATAAACGTTCGCGTGGCTTTGGCACTCACTCTAGTTGTAGGTCCTAAAAGATAATATATTTCCTGCTCATTCAAAACTATAAACACTGCCCTCGTTTTGTGCAAATAAACTAGACCACAACCTGGCGCCACATCGTCCTCGCTTCACCCCCAAATGCTTCTCATGTGCGCATAATTAAGGAGCCCAGGGAACTGCAAACTTCGCTTAAGGATTCTTCGCCGAGTGTGTGAGAGAGCGTGTTTTTTATGGCCTAGCAGGGAGATAGGCCTGGACAAGGAAAAAAACATTTGTGGCCGCTTTGGGAGAGGGTTTTAACACAGCTTATGCTACAAATGTTCCCATAACTAAACATATGACTAGGCAGAAAGTATAAAGCGCTACATCAGCTGAAAGATTACAGTGAATAAATTGTAGTTTTAGTTTGTAGTCAAACCTAAAAAAAAGATCCAAACAAATCCAATGGGTTCTCTGTTAGCTTTCAGGTAAATTTTTCCTATGAGTTATTAAATTTAAATAAAATAAATCCCCTCTCGATTATAACTCTTTAATGAATGCCTTAAAGACATCCAAAATACCACTTTACAAGTTTATTATTAACTCAATAAAAGATTTATTTAATAAAAATTTATAAAAATAAATCTCAAAATTGATAGCTTTATGGCTTAACTTTCAGAGTTAAATAATATCATAAAAACCGGCTCCACAGTTGGATTTATTGCCCTATCATAGTTTAAGTGAACTCACCTTTCTCTTGCCCAACTTGGTTATTCGTAGCTGTCCTTGCTTCCTCCGCTTTGGTGACCACCACCACCAAGTGCTCCTCCTCTTTCCTCGGGGCTTTGCCTTTGTTGTTTGATTAAACCTGCTGCTCAACACCTAAAGCCTGGCTCCGCTCCAAACATTTGTCATTGTGGCTGGCTGGGTGTTTGTTTGCTTCTCTTTTTCTTTTTGTTGTTGGAGTTATTTTTTAGTTTTTTATTTCAGCTGTGAGCCAGGTGATGCTTGGCACTCTGCCTGCTCCTGTTACCTCTACACTTCCTCCCACTCGCTGGCTGGCACTCGACCGTGTCTGTGGATGTGGATGTGGATGTCGTGGTTGTCAGCCAATCAACCCACCGCTGGCCTCATCCGTGTCAGCATTTTTCTCTTGTGTTTTTCCTGTGTGTTTTGTTGTTGTTGTCGTTTGCCTTTTGCGCAAGATGAAAATGCAAATTTCTGCAAAAAACAATCCAAGAAACAAACGCAAACAAATGTTAAGAGAGCGAACGTAGCGTTGCAGTTGAAAGAAATGGAAACTTAAATGATACACGGAAAATTTATTATTTGAGGCATTTGTTGCTTAACTTACTTTGAGTCTTTTGGATTTTATAAAAATAAATTAAGCTATTCCTTTAAACGTTTTCTTTTGTACTAATAAAAAAAAAAAAAAAAATTTAGCTTTCTCTAGTAAACTTTTTTATTAAAAGAAATCTCTCTTATTGATATAAAATTTTCACAGTGCAATTTGTGGTTCAATGAACCAAAGAAAAAAAAAAAACAAATAGCCAAGAGCTGCTGGCCAAAACGAAACCAAATAGAATTGCCACATTTTTAAGGTGGCCCTCGAAGGCATACGAAATTAGTTTGGTCTTTTGTTGGGATGGTTTGGGGTTTTGCCTTAGGGCCTCCTCTCTCGCCGGGAAAATTGAAGGTGAAATGTTGCAAACGGAAGCAATTAGTTTCATTTGGAGCTGCACAGGCATTCGAGGGGGCAAAACATAAAAAAAAGAGACGAGCTTGGAGCTGCAGGCCCAATCGACTGAAACCGAAACTGAAAACTGGGGAGAAAGTTCGCCGATTGATAAACATGGAGCGTGTTTCCAGTAGCCAGGTAGCCGGGAGTCATCGTCGTCATTCATTAGACAACGAAAACAATGTTATTAGCATTTCAGGGTGATCAAAGTGTCGCATTAATAAATACGATTTTTTACAAAAGGTAAAACGTATAAATTGTTAATGGTTTTTGTGACGCCTACGCCTTAACGCATTGTAATTGTCCAATTTATTGTTGTTTTGTTTAGCAATTTCACTCGTTTATAGTGCGTGAGAAATTCGTTTTGTCGGAGTGCCTGAGCATGAAAATAAAGAAATTTAACTGAAAAATGGATGCCACATTAAGCGAGTTACTTGGGGCAGGTCGTGAAGTTGTAGGTGAAACCAGATAATGTCATAAGAAACATAATTGAATAATTGTTTAGAGGCAGAATGTGTGGGATTCGAAGTGAAAGTCAAGGGCAAGTCACCGGGAAAGCAATTAAGTAACAAGTAAGAAAGGTTAGCTGAATTAAGACTATAGTATCTAGGGATTTCAATAAGTTTTTAAGTTTCCATAGACTCTATTTCATATTTTATTAAAACTAAATACCTTATTTCTCTCATTTATATCTAATACTTTCCATTTGCGCACACACATCACTTCAAAAATCCCATTGAATTCTTTTCAACAACTTCTCAACACTCAAACTTCGAAATCTCCACCCACCTTAACTCACTTTGCTAGCCATTTAATCTCTTCAAGAAACTAGGAAAGGCACGTTGTTGGCAACAGCATTTTCCCACTGCCAGCCGCATTTTATTGGTCTATATTGGCAGTAGTTCGCTGGACCAGACATCCCACCTAGCCGGGGCTCTATATAAGGCAAGACAGCATCGCAGCAGACAGAACTCTTCTGGTTAGAAACCAATTTCTGACATTACATGGCCTCAGCGTGGAGCCAAGATCTCTAGCACATCATCCGAGGCCGAGTTTTAGTTTTACTTTGGATTTCAGCGGCTTCTGCTTCTACTTCAGCACCGTAAAAGGTCATGAAAAAGTTGTTTACTTCTTTTCATCTTATGAGAGGCCATAAAAAGCCAAGAAAAAGAAGAAGGAGGAAGCCAACACCTAAACTGGGGTCCATAATAAAACTAAACTAAAACATGACATGGAGACACAACAACTTCAGTGTAATTTACACGGGAAACTTTAAACGAAAAACAGCAAGCGCTTTTGTTAATTTATTTTTTGTATGTTTGTAGTTGTTTTTTTTAGCAAGATTTTTGTAAAAGTTTGTTGAGGGGAAAACTTGATCAAATCTTTTCAAGCGACCTTGATGCCAAGAGCTCTTGAAAAAATAAGCTAAAACTAAACTGTTTTGAAGGGAGAACAAAATTAGAGAGATGGTAAGTACGTTTAGCTATTTCAAGTCTTAATACCCTTTAAGTTTCAAACATAAATGAAATATATATATAATATTTTTTAAATTGGTAATTTACCATTAAAAATAAAGCTATTTTAGGTATACCCTACAAACCAGGTTGCTTTAAAAAAGATAAGCAACTGCTAAAGACTATAATTTATATAATCAAAGATATAAAAAACCAATAATTATAATACCCTCTAGCAAGAGTATTTCCATTTGAAAGTTATGACATCTCCGATAATTATGATCAAAGCCAACGACTTGTTTTCGCTGCCGCTGACATGATTTATACGCATCTATCGCATCGAAACCCAACTCGATAATCACACATATGGACCGCTTCGATCCGATCCGATTGGATTCGATCCGACATCAAAACCGTTACCGCAACGATCTCTTTTTTTTCCTTTTCCATCTTCAATCTCTCTCTCTCTCTGAAATGGCAATAAACCCGGCTAGCTAATGATATGAGAGAAGAGAGAAATCTGATTGATTGTAATTGAATGGCTCGAAAGACAGCCGATTCTAATGCCAAGTTATTGGCACTTTCATCCCCGACAATCTAGTTTATGGATTGCAAATGTCAAGCGGCAATTACTGGAATTACATGCTATTTCTGTGGCTGATTACAAGAAGAGGATGTGTGTGTGTGCCGAGGAGGGAAAGGAGGTAACTTGGTTAACGACGACCTTGTTTCAGTGTTCTACATCGAGAGTCGAGGTCGTTTCAGAAAAGGCTGTCCTGTTTGGCTGTCAAATTAAAGGCCACAAACTTGGTAGTAATTTTTGTGAAATTAAGGAAATAACACTCTTAATCTATGCCTTAATTTATTTATATATTTTTTCCCCCTGTCTAATCTCTTGAGAATTCTTGCCACATCCTACTCTCTTGCAGAATAACTGTCACACATTCTCCACATAATAATTCTACATCTGTTATGCCTTGTCTCCTTAAGTGCTTCTCAATTTCCAATTCTATCTAGATATTTCTCTGCATTCTCCACATTATAATCAACTGAATTATCAGATTGCATGCCCCATCAACCATGGCAACTTGACGTTAATCGTTAGATGGAGAAGTATTTTTCTAATTCACAGTTAAGCCCGGCATAAGCCAACTCTTTATGGCAGTGCGAAAAAAATATATATAGGAAATAATATAGCATGATAAACTAAGGCATGCGAAAAATAAATTGAGCAAAAATGTGGCCCACAAATTACTCGCACAGTGAAGCATGTAAGTGTTACATTAAATGGAGGTGAGGCGGCGATTTTAATTGCCAAAACCTCTTACGGATTTACCCCCCCTGTGTTCGTCATGGTTTAATAATTATCATTACGGCCAAGTTATTGTGGTAGATAATCGCAGTTAGCGAAAAGCCATTAAAGTAATTGAAAAAAACGTAAGAAATGTGTGCATAAAAATAGAAAATACCTTTGGAATAGGTAAACCATTTTCAGGGCGGAACTCCAAGTGCACATGCAAAGTGCCGGTGATAAAAAAAAATACACATATCTCTGTAGGATGAGCGTCTCTAAATAACTTTCACGGCAAACCATAAAAAACGCAATGCCTGTTCGTTTTTCCTCCTCAATATTTATTGTCTCTGCTGGAAAATGGCTTTCCCAAGGTTCCAGACAAAATGAGTTGCGAAAAGCGGCGCGAAAAAGAGTGGATAAACTGGTGAGCATGTTGCATGTCAATTTTAATTTCATATTTTTCCGAAAGTGACTGTCAAATTGAATTTGACTTGCCATTGCAAAGAGCACGTGGCTCCAGATAAGATATTAAGCCATAAACGCTTTATTATTTTAACAGTTATTGATTATGATGAATCAGGGAAAATCACGAGGTGGTCTTATCAACATAGATAACCCCAAATAATCAATAGAAAATCAAGACGGAACATTATCAACTCCCAGCTAAACCTGGACAAATCCCCAAGCGAAACAAGTTTGCCATAAAAATAATAATAATTATTATTATAATAATAATAAATCTTGTCTTGGAGCTGCAATAACTGGTATGCATCCGCCTCGCTGCCTACCCCTTTTTTTCCCTATTGCTGATGGATTGTGGCAATGAACTTGACATTAATAGGGTTTCCCTCTAACTGCCGCCTTGCGTGTTGGACCACGCCCCTTCGCTTTTTTCCATATACTGACCCTAACCAGAGGTGGGAAGAGAAAAGCCGGGACAAACAAACATTTTCTCATGCCTCCTCTTGAAGGTTGGAGAGACCACAAGAGTCAATCTGCCAAAGAGTGCGAATGCATAAAGAATTTTTAATTGTATAACAGGAGGAGGTATGAACCTAGATGCACAGAAAAAAAATTATAAGGTAATAAGAGCCGAAACAATATCTAAGTTGTATAGCTATAATCAAGGATCTATATCAATGTGGAAGTTTCCAAACAAATATATTAAAGCAACCTTTTGGGTTGTAATATTTATTTAAACACTCAATTCTACTATTTCATTTTTCTTTCTGTGCAAAAACACTTTTAAACAGAGAAAGAAAGAAAGAGCACAGCCCATCCACAAAGTCTCTAAAGGCCATATCCATAGATGGCAGGGTTTTCTATAGAAAAAAGACCAAGCTCTGGTTTTAAGCCTTGACTTGTGACAACGGTCAATATCCAGCGCCCAGCAAATGAAATGAAATGTCAACTGCAAATTGAATCAACTTGGAGATAGAAAAACCCACAAAAAAATAAAAGGAAGACAACTGACAAGCCCCAAAGGACACAAAAGAGATTACAACAACCGCAATGTCCTTCCAAAAAAAGGTGTCAAAAAGCTTGATCTAAATTAAAAGCTTTACAGAAAAACAGTGGATGAAAAAGGGTTAACCGGCGAGACAAGTGATTTTTATTAAGGGATTTTACGAAATAAAAAACAAAAAGACCACATTTATAAATGAGATTTTTATAATAAAACTTTATAAATGAAAATTAATGATGGTAAGAAATATAAGATATCAAAAGGGTCTTGATTGCTAAGGTAAAAGTAAATATTTCTAGGACAGAAACCTCGTTAAAGCCACAAATTAAAAACTCGTAAAGAAGAAGAAGGCACCCAGAAAAACAACAAAATTTGAGCCCATGGCCATGACCAAAGGTCTTGACTTGGTGATCCCTTCTTTTATACACCTGTTACCCCCATTTTTCCCCCGCTGACATTTCTGACAAATGACAACAAATGCGTGGCAGACATCTGGTCGTCGCTCTTAACCTCTTCTGCGAACAAATGAAAGCGAATGTCTGAAAGTAAAACGAAAAATATATACAAAAAAAAATTAAATAAGCCGTGGCGAGCGTAGAAACTAAGATCACGGTCGCTAACGAAACTCCCCCGATCGCAGGTGAGAGCGTGACAATGTCAACACATAAAGTAGAAAAGAAACAAAATAAATATAATGAATAAATACAAAAAGCAGTTGAAGCATGGCCAAATGGAATTTAACGCTTTAGCCAGCAAGAAAGCAAAAGTTTAACAACAAAACAAAATTAAAAAACAGACTTATTTCCCCTTTAATTTTAAAGCAACATCTCCCACTGTTTAAATGTGACAAATGATCTGTTATAATAACCCATAATTATTGTGTAAACGCACGTCAGAGCAGATACACTGACTGACTATCATCTATTAAAAATGTCTAGGTCTAGGTAAGAGATATGGCCAAGTGTTCTGCAGCAATGCGGAAAATATAATTTGGCTAATGGAAGTCTCTCGCCTACGCTTTATCGCAATATTTTTTTGTAAACACAAATGCACAAATGAAACTGATATGAATGAGGGAAGTGTAAACGTGTTTTTTGTGTTAATGGACAATTTGGATTATAAAGCTCAATGAACAAACACCTGTTTTTGTAAACACTAATGAATCTATTCAATTTCCATTGAGGCTTATAGAATATAATTACGATTTTTTTATAAATAATAAATATTTATTATCAATGATTGACAAATTCTAAGTGCTGATAAGTTCTAGAGCACTTACAAAATCAACAGAAACTGGGAATTACAAAGGGTTCTCGAAAAAGAACTGATAAATAATGCTTATTTCTTATAACCTACATTTTCTATATGTTTTTACCCAGCTGAGTGGGTTTTTAAGGCATCTGGAGTGCTATAATTCCGAGAAGGAGTTTTAAAACAAAAGAAGACTGAGTATAAAGTCTGGACTTTATCAACTCTGCTTGCAACGTAAACTTGTATTCAAACTTAAACTTTCTGTGTCTAAATTTATTTTTAAAAATTTAAAAATTCCCACGTCAAACTATGCAAAACTCAAAGAAATATCTTCAAATATAAACGTTTTGCCATCACAGAAATACGATTACAGACACATCTCATCTCCTCCAGAGATTCCTTTTACACTGATAGAAAAAAAAAGTTTACTTTCGAGAATTTGTGCATTCTCAAAATTAATTCTTAATATAAGTACGAAAATTCTTAAAGTAAGATTTTTTAGGCTTAATTCAAGGATTAAAAAAATACTAGATTTAAGATTAAAATTCTTCAAGGAAGAACGAAAATCTCAAAAGAAGAACGAAAAATTCTTGGGATGATTTCGTGACCGAAATGGTCACGATTTTATGACCAAAATTCTCGGGTATTTCTATCAGTGTACAATTTCTTCCTGCCCACAAATATATATTTACATAAATCCCCATTTTGTAATCGGTTTCTCGTCTGCAAGTTCAAACATCTCCATTTCACACATTCAAGACTTTAAGCCATTTTAGCACCCCATCATCAAGAGTTCAACGTTTTTGCGACTTTGAACTTTTAAGGTTTTCCGAGCACACACTACGCCACGAAGGATATTTCATAATATTCAAGGAAAATAAAGAGAGAGGAAATTTTCTCAGAGTATTTGCATTGCAGTTTTTCCTTTTTTTTTCTATATTTTCCTCTCTGTTCGTTTTCCCCCTACTAAACACACATATGTCGCGGGGCATAGAAAACAAATCCAACAAATCCGCTTAGAGTGCAAAAAGGCAAAAACTGTTTCCAATTGCTAGAGTAAGCCACACACACTCACACATTTTCCCCCGCTTTTCCCACTCGAGAGTCAAGTGCAGTCAAACATTTAAGACGCAAAATAGGAGAATTCTCTGGCATATTCATTCCAAGACCACGCCAAGTGGGTAATTTACGTACACGATTTGTAAATTGCAGCTGCAATTTTGCTGTTTTTGCTTGAGACTTATGCAATCCTCGTGATTGTCACGATGTCTAGTGCTGCCGCCACCGCAGCGCTTCTGCCTTATCAGCTGATTCACACCAATTAAATTTCAATTTTCGCATAAGGCTTTCCATTATCTCTACAGACAGATAGACAGAGGCACTCCGCCCGCCTCTTATCAGGTTCTCTAATTCATCTCCCTTTTCATTGATTAGTTTCACACGAACTTTGCCACCACCCATAGACAGCTTCTATATACAAATATATATACACATTCTGTTCCATTGTTCGCCTTTATTAAACCCGGGTTTTTGTCTTCCTCCAAATTGTAACCAACTCTTCGCGCTGAATTGCTTTTTGTCAACAAAACAAATTTGATTTATGCGTATTTATCCGTCATTCGTCTTTGTTTGTTTACTTTTAATTGGATCCTAGCTTTGATTGAATGTCTGGCTCAGCTCTGTGTATATTATATATATATCATTTTACATATTTATGTGTTCATAAAGGTTGCTTTCGTTCAAATCTAGAGCACTCGTATATAACTGCTGAGTGGGCATACATTTTTAATGGCAAACTGCAGCAGCAGTGGGGCCCGCACACACTCACCACACACACAAGTTCAAGGAACTCTAAAATGAATTGTTCTTGATTTAAATCAATTTTGGGGAATATAGCTCAGTGGATTTAAATTAAATGAAAAGGGAAATGATGTGCTGTGTTGTGTGGGATATAAATATTTTAAGTATTCTTTTGTATTTATCCTCTAGATGAAGCTGTCGGGCAGGAAGAGCATTTCCTGCATATTTCATTAATATATTTTGCTATATTTTCAAGAAATTATTATCATTTCCTTCTGAAAATTCTCTTAAATATTCAATCAATATTTCCCTTCCTCCTCCCATAAAATTCAATTATCCAGTTTATTTTGTTATCCCGGCGTTCATCTATTGAATCCTCCTCGAATTAATCTCCCATTCTGAGCTATCTTTCAATTGCATTCGCCTGACAATCCTCAAAATGTTCCAATTTGCATTTGGCCCACAGCAATGACTCAAGTATTAGCTTCGATCCCTCGTTTATATACTTTCCCATCCTTTTCATCTTTCCATTCCTGTCACACATCCACCAGAACCCAGGTTGGACCGGGTGTCTTCTGCCAGAGGCAAATTATTGATTTATGGCCACGCGTCGCCCGTCATTGTCAAGATAAAGTGCCATACTGATGTTTGGAGTTGAAGTTGCAACTGGAACGTGCAGATACACAGTGAAATATATATCTTTTGGAACCTAATCCTACTAGAATAGATATTTTATGCACAAAAGTTAATAATATGATCTGAAACTTCTAGTACCAATGTATTTTCGAGTACTAATTAGTTATAACTTGCTGAAATTAGCATAAAATAATTTTACTACATAGAAAACCCTTTATAATATCTCCGGTTAGGATCATAACTATTGATATACCATCTTTTCTGGTATATATGTATTTTAGAGTACTAATTACAACCAAAGTCTTTAAATATAATCTTCTCAAAAGTAATCCCGAGAAATATCATCATCCTAGTATTTCTGATCTGAAAAATCTCTAAAAATATAAATTTTTTTCTCGTGTAAAATTGCAGAATGCAAAATGGAGACTGTAGACTGCAGTCTGTGGGCAGCAGGCGTGACAACTACAAATGCCAAAGGACGGTTGGAGACAAAGCCCAGAAAGAAAGGCAGAATCAAAGTTGACTCAACCTTAAGTAGACACTTCACACTTGGCAGGGTCGTTAGCTGCTGGTGCTGGTGCTGGTGCTGTCCGTCCTTATGTCTGCTCCACCTCTCCATTTTGCCCCGCCTCCATATTTATATACCATCCATTATACTCCCTTCCTATCCAGCGTTCCCAGGCTTCTTGGTTTGCCCTTGCACACCGACACTGTACTTTTCCAGAGGCTGCAGTGCAAATGGAAGCCAAAAGGAACAACCCTTAGAAATGCAAGCTAGCGAAAAAAAGCTTAAAAACACCCAAAGGATGCAGGCACTGTAAAGAAAATTTGTAGGCTAAATTCAGGTAAATTTTGGGACTTGGGACTTTTTGTAAAAATAAAGTTTTCTTTGTTAATTTAATTGCTTCAACAAATATATATTTCCTATAATTTTAATTCTTGATTTTAAGCTTTATTTTTGAAGCGTGTACAAAGAGGAGTAACAGGACCTGCTGCTATACACACAGCGGTAACTGCAAGGAAATCGAATAAAGGAGCAGACACAAAACCAAAACAAAGCGTTGGGTGGAGCCTCACCGAAACAGTTTTTCCTTGGTGCAAAATGGTTGGAAAACTGAACTGGCGGCGGCTGGCGAAAAACTTTTGTCATTATGCAGGCGCAATGGCAGTGCTTTCTCTAAATTTTCCTCTCATCCCAGCACTTCCTCCTCCTGCTTTCACATCAAACCATTTCCTCCTCACATTCTCTCGCTTATCTAGTAAATTGTCAAAAACTTTTTGCCCATCGCTTTTTGTGTTTTATAAATAACTCTCAACAGCTCAGAGCTGGGAACAGAATTCAATAAAACAAAAACTTTGTGGTCGTTGGTCCTGCCAAACAACAAAAAACACACCCCCACGAAAAGGAAGAACATGAAGCACATGAATGCATCCCCCACATAGACATTAGCAAATGAAGCCAATAAATGAAAACCCTGAAAAGGGAAAATGTTTATTTTTAACACGGTTCATACCAACCAAATTAGGTTTAATTCTTGTGGTCAGGTCCTGGAAAAAATGGGGTCAACTGGAAAGAGAGGGCTTGGCCGGAAAATATGAACGAGCAAAGGGAGAGGTGTCCTAAATTAGCTGGCAATTAATTAGGGAGACAAACCAGGCAGACAAAAATCCATAAAGTTATAAACAACAGCATTAAACAGCAGTTTTCCCCAACTTTGCGTGTTTCGCGGACTGAAAGCGAGAGAATATAACCCCTCAAGGTGGCAATGGATGGTGCAATTTACATTGTTAACTAAGTTTTAAGCTGGCCACAATCATGCAATTCTTTGTCAGCTCTATCTCAGCCTCAGTCTCAGCTCTTTTTTCTTTTTTTTCTTGGCTCATTCAATTCAATTTTCGCGGCAGTTGCAATTGCAGCCGTGGAAGGTTGCTAAATTACACAACTAGATAGAAAGAGAGAGGTTAAAAACCGAGAGAACGTCGTGACAAGGTAGAAAAAAAGTACGTTAAAGTAATATTTTTCTTTTTCTGTAATTGGCATTAATTCTTGTTTAATATGCATAAGAAATTGTTAACATCAGAGGCATATGTAGTTTGTGTTTGTAAGTTTTTTAATTTGTAATTTAGTTAAAATATAAACAAAGTTTATGGGATATTTCTGCTTAAACATCAAGCTTTAAAACCAACTTATTTCAGGTACTTAAGTTTTATATATATTTCTCAGGCTTTATCGCTTAGACAGACATTCAATGAGATGTTCATAACAAATGTATGTTAATGCCAAGCGGCATTATGCCTGCAGCCTTTTTACATATTTATCGATCGGTGGAAAAGGAGGCGGTGGATCTGGTGGGGATTGAGCTCTGTTTGAGAGGGTTGACACGGAGTGGCCTCAAGTGGGGCAGCAGCAGCAGCAGCAGCAAACCCACCCAGTGGTGGTGTTGTTATGTTATGTGATTTGAAAGCATGTTTTTTTTTATTCTGTTTCGTTTTTGTTTCGCCGTGGGTTACACAAAAACATTTCAAGTTGCACCACAGGGTCTGTTTTTTTTCGGTTTGCTGTCCGGACAAGTGGACAAAGTGGTTCGCAAGTGGTTGCATGGCCATTACAGAGAGATATACAGAGAGAGGGAGAGGTGTGGGCTGGCAGGGAATTAGGGGGGAGTCGTGGACCACTGCAGCTGTGGGGCAAACTATCAATTATTTAAATGCATAATTGCAGAAGCATTACGTTTACTTTGTACCAAGAACCAAGTTCAATGGAGTGGAATTGTATTCTTGGGATAATCATATGAAACTTTTGGTATTTTGTAATAGATTCTGGTTTTCTTCAAATTATTTTTTGCACAAAATCAAGTTCAAGTTACTCTGCCAACTATTTTATTAACCCCTTTTTTCCTCTACCAAATTAGGCCAACAATTTAATTGCAATCAAGGTTCAGTGAACCCTGTAAAGATCAAATAAAAACCAAGCCACAAATGGTGGCATTAGCTTAATATCGCTTTTCTTCAGACAATAAAAACCGAATTGCCCCAAAGCCATGAACAAACGAATCCAATGATCATTGATCAACCGAAAACCCAAAAAATAAAAACAAAAAAAAAACCCAACAAAACCTAATATGGCCAAATGGCGGTAGCAAAAAATAGAAAGAAAAACAAAAAACTATATGAATAAATAAATGCGACATTTGGCGCGACTGTTCAAATTATTACAGAAATACATATAGACCTGTAACTATTGCTTTGTAGTCGGCGAGTTTCCATTGAAAAGTCGAACGAAAATGCCAGGCCAGAGATCCAAGATCCAAGATCATATGGGCAGAAAATTGAAGTCGTGTGCTAAACTTGCGCCAAATCAATACTGACGCAACAGATATAAGCCAGGGGAGAAATATACACACAAATATAGGAGGGTTACGGGGGGAGGTATAGCTCCTAAACTTGATTTCGCCAGCTGCGCGTGGGTCTCCGAAAGAAACAAAAACAAACGGCTTTGGTGGAGAGATCTGTGATTTCGATTCCGTTCAAAATATTTGGTTTTTTGTAGCAAAAGTTTTCCATAAAACTGCAAAAAATGTGAGATCAAACCAAGCTCTGCATAAAAAATAACTAGTGTCAAATATTCGCTACTCTAATTAAGAATAATGTGTCAGCAAATGATTAATAGAAATTGCAGAGATCTGGGATGTAGCTTCCAGTGACCTTAAAGAGATGTTTCTTTAAATTTAAGGCTCTCAATCTTTCAAATAGATTGATGAGCTATTCTTTGAGCAAAAGGCTAATTAAGTCTCATAGTGGAACCAGACTTAAGCAATTGATTTTATGGCCCAAGTTTTTCCATAAATAAAATGCTCAAATGTGAGACAATAAATTGCGGGCGTAGAGTTCAGTTTTTGGGCATTCTCGCTGGCCATTAACATAATATCAAGATTTATATGAAAATTAACGCTCTTAAATGCCTGATATGCCATATAAATTCGTATATGGTTGTATCTTTAATTAAGAATAGCAGCGTGCTGCACATCTTTCGATGCAAAAGCTTTTCCATAAATGCGCAAAAATTTGAGACAATAAATAAAAGGCGCAAGATTTTGGGCATTCAAGGTGGATTAGCATAATGGCCAGATTTGCATGAAAATTAACGCATTTAAATGCCCGAGCTGTCAAAAAAAAACAAAGAACGACGCCGGATTGTTTCTTTAATTAAGAATAATTTGTTGAATAAGTTTCGTTTTGGCTGCATTTGACTAATTAAATTTATGCAAATGGCGCGTAGGCGAAAGTTTTATGATAGCGGATATGTATATATTTTACGAGTTTTTAAGTCGCCGACAAATTGACGATGGATTATTCTATGGAAATAAAAATTAAAACATTTAAAGCGGAAAGCGCAACTAAAAATAAACATGTGGCAAAGTCATAAAACAAGGGAGTGCGCGGCCCTTTGTCATGTTTTCTTTATTCTCCCCAAGCTCCCCTTCGTTGTGGAAATCTCCCTCTTGAGTGTACTGAAAATAATTCCAAATCGATCATTTTCCGTTTTAATGAAATTATTATAAGAATTTAGTCTTATATTTATTTGGTTTTTTCTTTGAAAATATTAATTTTATTATATTTCAAATATTTTATTCCAAGGTTCATGACATTTTCTACACTGGAAAAAGGATCAATTTTTTCCCAGTGTAGAAAATGACATGAAGCGCAACTGTTTCTGCAGAGACAAAGAAGCAGAAGAGAAGGAGAACAAGAAGAAGAAGAAGCAGGAGGAGCAGGCGGATACAGAGGAGGAAAAGGAACCAAAACACTGGGGAAGTCGTTGGAAATTAAATACGGTTTTGTTACCAGAAATTCCACAACTAAAAATAAACAAATGAACGAAGCCCGAAGAAGATGCAAAGCACGCGACGCACAAAAGAGGGTGAAATTCAAATCCACAAAGTGGAGAAGAGGCGAAGGAGCAAAAATTAACAACAATACCAAGTACGTAGAGCTGGGGCCCCGCCAGCGATCGTTTTTTATTGAGGAAATAGTGCAAATAGAATTGTGAATTCTGCATATTTGCATAAATTGCGGCCATTGCGAGAATTGCAAAACGATTGGCGGACACGAAGAAAAGCGATAAATGAGCGGCGTCGACAGACAGCAAAAAAAAAATAACAACGGATAGCAGCAACTTATCAGAAAACCCACACAGGCACGCGCACATATTAACAAACACACATACATCCAGAACCTAAGACAACAAAACAAAAACAAAAGTCATATGCCTTTTGTTTTGGTTTCTTTTTGCCAAGCTCTCCTTCGTTGCTCTCTCTCTCACACTCTTTGGGTCGCCGATCTGCACTGCACTTTGCCGATCAACGGTTCTTTGGCTTTCGGTATTTCCTGCTCGCTTGCACCTACGCGACAGGCTCTGCAAAACCAGTTATTAAAAGCCATAAAAAGGAGAACCATTTAACTGTTAAAGGTGTCTCAGGTTGCTTTAGTTTTCTTTTTTGCGGGTTGCGACTCTTGCCAGGTGTTTAACTCCGCCAGCTGTTTGTTTGCATGCAAAAAGTATTTTCGTATTTTCTGCAAATTGGAATTGTTTTTGGGTTGTTTGGTGCTGCTTCTGCGCAGGGTAGAAGCAGGACAGCACACACACACACACGCAGACACTCACTTAGGCACGCACACACCCCTGAAAATGCCGCTACTCCAGTGCAATTTATATTTTACTTAATTTAATGTAAAATCAGGAATAAATCCTTTTGAAACAGAATTTAAGTTTAAAACCAATGGGTAGGTTTGCAAGTCGCACCCCTTCCCCCTCTTTGTTTTGCGTATGCTTTTTCAACTCCGGCGCAGCTTCGTTTTACTCTCTATATACAGCTTCCCTGTTTTTTTTTATTAAATTTCTTTGCGCAAAAGGAGTGGCGTTGTCCAGGATTTTTCACACACACAATCACAAACACACCGTTATTGCGTATACATATACATAGTCGGCGTCTCTTCAATTACACTGTTTTCTTGTATGTTTTTCATTCGTTAAACCTTCTTTCCGGCATTTTACCAATTTGCAAAACTCGATTTGGTTTTTGGATGCCTTTTGAGCAAACACACGTATTTTCTCCCATTTACCTTTTAAAGATCTTGTTGTTGTTTAGGCGTTTCGGTATACACAAATCCTTTTTTGCATTTAAATAATCGCGCACAGCGGAGACAGTGAGTTTTCGCAAATATTTCCGACGCGTCGTGTTATTAAAATTTCCTATTTAAGTCGATGCATGTTTATTCGAACAAACATTAGCGATTAAGTTATTCATCGGTTGTTAATGCATTATTTGTTTTGTTTGTTAATTATGCGTTTTTAAAGCGGAGCGAACGTTAACTTTTCGATTTTCAGCTTACGCTTTCCGCGCACAACCGCCTTCGCCGAGTTTTTTTTATGTTATGTTAATGTTAATGTTATGTTTTAATGTTCAATGTTTGTGCCACGACTGTAGTTGAAATTGAGAGTAACAGCGTTTTGCTGCTGGAATGTAACAGAAGAGAGGAACTAATCGTTTTAACAGAGTTTTGCTGCTGGAATGCAAAATTGAGAGGAATTATTCGTTTTAATTTACGGAGAGGAGAGAGAGGTTTAAAGTGGGGCTGTTGATACTATTCAAAAAGTTACTAAATTTTTATTGTGGTATTTTTAACATTTTATATTTTACATTCCCTGTTGGTCACACTAAAGTGTGGGTGTTAAAGCACAGTATCCAGACAAAATGGTTGCGTTCACCAGAACAACATGATCACTGATTACTGATCCCTCAGGGATCGGTGATCATGTTGTTCTGGTGAACGCGTATGATCATTACGCCGTCTCAAAAAACATCGGCTTGGAACCTATCGTTATCTTCCTGCTTCCCGCCAACATTGATTTGAATTTGCTCCTAAGATAATTTAAATAAACAACAGGTAACCGTAACTAAAAAGCAACTGGAGACAATTTAAAATATTCCTAAAATTGTCCAAGTAATAGTTTTTGACCAGAGACCTCATAAAATAATTTATTGCTGAATGTGGTGCCTTATTTCATTGAAAAGGCGTGCTGTCAAATTTATTTCATTCTAATGCAGCACTGTACACTTCATTCTTGCTTACAAAAACAGAATAATAATTATATAAATAATTATCAATTCGTTAAAATTAAGTAATTATAGTGACTGACCACTGCTTTCATTAATAATAATTTATTTTTCCATTAGTTACGTTCTTATTTCTCTATTTTTCATTTCGATACTTCAACCATCGATATAATCCATCAGTATCGCGAAAAGGTAGCGGACTATTTTTACGATCCCTTTTTGGTGATCATGTTTACTAAAATCTTGCAAAAAAATTAGGGATGACATGCACTATCGATAGAAATCCATCAGTGATCAGTGATCATGTTGTTCTGGTGAACGCAACCAATGTTTAATCTTTTGAAGTGTGACCGCTGTATTCACTTGTTCGTTGGCATTTTTCGAGGGCAGTGATGCCAGCATACTTTCTTGAAACCCGCTTAATTTAAAACTTAGGGAATGTCTAACATTTAATGCTTTGTTTTGAAAAATATGTGTCCCTAAGCAAATGGCATGCATTCTAGCGACGCAGCCTCCACTGGACAGCTCCCAAATGTGATAATATAACAGCAATATAGAACACCTGTACAAGGAAACCGCATATCTGAATGTGGGTTTGAATTAGCATGAATGAATCGGTGTCCGGTTCAGGAAAGAGCAAGTTCAGGCTTAATTATTTATTATTTATATTTGTATTATTCCTTTTCAGGTCCTCCCCTCATCTTCGCAAATTAATATAATTGCCCAAATCCAAAAATGTTGTATTTGCCTCTGCCTTAATTTAATTATATAAACTGAATTTACTCTTATAAACTCTATAAAACTAAATTATATAAACTGAATTTACTCTTATAAACTAAATTCGACGTTTTCACGCATTTTTCTTCATGGATCGATCCAAAATTTGAAATATATAAAGGAACTGCAAGAGACAGAGCGAGAGGCATAGGGTTGAGAACAGCCTGTTTTATTAAAATTTTTATTCTTTTTTGCACCCCCTCTGGAAACACCAAACGATAATCTCCTAGCGCCACACACTTTTTTAGTATATTTGTTTTCGTGTCTGGATACCGACCTTTAAAACGGCCGCTCACGAACAGCTGTTCTCAACTATTTGCCTCTCGCTCTCCCTCACGGCTTAAGAACGGTGTTTTCGTGTCTGGATACTGTGCTTAATACTATTCAATAAGTTCCTATGTTAACAGCGTGAGGATTTTTCTGTTATTGAGAGTTAACAGCGTTTTACTTATAGAATGCAACAGAAGAGAGGAATTATTCGTTATTAACAGCGTTTTGCTTATAACAGAAGACTTTTTAAATCAATTTTTTCTTATATTAATTTAAAAACTAATAATAATAATAACTCTCTGTTATAGCCTGTTATTATTACTTATTTTTTAGATTTAGCCTCTTTTAGCTTATTTTTGGACAAAAGCTAGCTAATATGAGAGGTCATAACCTGGCAAAACTGCTTCGATGCACCGAACATCGATGTTTTTCTTATCGATGTTTTCAGAGGTTTCTCGATGTTTTTGTTGAAAACGATGCATCGATGTTTGACGAACATCGGTTTCCAATTTCACGAAATTAAAATGGAAAAGCTTAGGAAGCCTGCAACTAACTTATATCTTTAAAAATAGCTGTTAAGTATGAGAATCGAGCAGGGATTTGGCTATTAAACCTACTTAAACCACTCTCGATGCCGCGACAAAGCTAATCAGCTTGTGGTGGTGCCAGTAAACTTGTTTTTAAGCTGGATGCAAAAATAAAGAACTCATAAAGGTGCATCTAGCTTGTTGCCTTGGGGAAAGCTTATTTTAATGTTCATCTAGCAATTCTCAGAATATCACAAAAGAAATTTCAAATTTGTTTAACGATTAAAATCATTATCGATAGTTGTAGGTCGATTTCACTCCACAGCTGTAGCAAAACAACAATTTAAACCGCGCCGGCGAATTGTTGCATTTATTAGAAAAAACAACGAAATATAAAAAAACAAACGATGCGAGTACTAACAGAGCCCAATCATACCATTTCGATGCCCGAAGGGATCCATTGCTACGAACTATGCGGCAACGAGTTCGCCTACAACCTTTTGGCCGTGGCACTAAAAGACCGCCTGCGTCTGCTGGTTGTTGGATTGCCGGTAAGTGGTTGAAAAACAGAAAGCTTGGGAAGTTAATGAAAAATATACAAATATTGACAAACAGGAGGAGATCGTCGAGTTTGGGTACACACATCTGGTGGATCTGAAGCTGGACAGAGATGGAGTTGACAACGTTGATGAGCGGCGGTGCGTTAGTGCCATTGCTTTTTCGCCGGACACATCGCTCAACTGCACGCCCAAAAATGTGACTCTATGCGCCGCCCGCTTCGATCTTGTGGACATCTTCCGTACGGATCTGGGCCAGTTCAATACCGTGCATAAGTTGCGCGGCCACAAAGACTATATTAACGATATCGCCTGGGTCTGTGAGGGCAGTCTACTGGCCTCTGTCAGCGATGACTTCACCTGCCGCCTCTGGAACACGGCCGACGAGCAGAATGTCATCACCTTCCGCCTGACATCCGCCGGAATGTCGGTCAAGGCCCATCCCGATGATCCCAGCAAGGTGCTGGTGGCGGAAAAGAAAGGTTAACTTAATCCCTTAATCCTTATTCTGCATAACTACTTAAACCCTGTCAACTCTCTGCAGGCATCATCCGTCTGTACAATGTGAACAGCAAGCAGGCCGTCATCTCGGTGCAGTCGCCCAAATTCCCGCTCATGTCCGCCGATTGGGCACACAACAACCGGTACTTTATCACTGCTTTGGCTGGCGGCGATGTGGTTACCTGGGACCTCAACAGACCCGTTGTGCCCGCCGATGTAAAGCAAGTGCATGAGGATGGCGGGCGGTCGGTCCGTTTTGCTCCAGGAAGCTCAGAAATGGTCCTCGCCAGCATTGGACGACCTGATGTAACGCTTAAGGTGTTTGCGGCCAAATCAACGATGCCATTGATTGAGGCCACCCTGAAAACGTACGGTGGAGTGGCTTGGCACCAGAGATTGCCGTACATAAGTGCCGTCTCTGACCGGGACCTGCATTTCTGGAAGGTGCAAATGAAGTAGATATATAAAAAAGTTTCTTAAAAACAATAAAGTGAAATATATTTTTATAATTATTGTTATGTTTATTTATCTGTTAATTTATCCTGCTTTTTTCTTATTCCCCCGCGTGCCAATTCTATGCCCAAATTTATAGTGTTATATTTTGGAGGCGTCATCCTTGAGCCTTGTTCAACTTGTTGACAATTTGTAATGAAAATCTCATTGAAGTGGTATTGTTGATCGGGTGTCATGTCAATTTGATTCCCATATGTCCAAAGGAATTCTGCCAGAAACGGCACAGCCTCTTCCTTTTTCGCCATAGAGACACGAGGATTTCCAAAAACATTAATTATATGTGTCCTTGCAGATTCAAAGTCCTGTTGGCCAATGGCTGGCCACACAAGGCTTCCGATGATGACTCCCAGGCAGCTGATGAAACAATAATCATTAATTCTACATGAAGATTAAATAAATTGGTAACTTACCACAGGTAAAGTGTCGGATTCATCTTGCAGTTAGAGCTCTCAATTTAACTGTCAGTCGAAACTAATAGATGGTCCAATGAATGCTCCTTATTTATAGGGGCTCTGGCTTTGCTTAAATTCCCAAAATATATAATAACTTTTTATGTATTGGTTGCAATGACTTTTAGTAAATTTAAGCCGAAACATAAAAGTTATCAGCACATGACTTTTTAAGAATTCTTTAAGAGAAATGGGTCATGATTCCATGATTTCAAAATAGGTAAATTAATAAACACAAAGTCAATTCAATATGCCAATTATTCACGATTTATTTCAACCAAATGGTCCTTAATAGCATCAATATATTACTCCTTAGCTCCCGTTGCTTTCTTAATTCCCTCAGAGGCCAGCTCGATGCCCAATTGTATGACGATCGCCTTTAGAAGTTTTGTTAACCAACCGCCTTGAGCCGGCACACCATCGATCAAAGGTTGGTTGGCCCTTTCCGCATTGTATTGCCTCACAATACTTTCAGCTCGGGATCGTTGTTCGGTTGTCAACTGGATCTGATCGGCGTACTTGTCGAGAAAGTTTATGAAGAAGACGATATTGCTATCTCCAACGGAATTAGGATTAGCATTTTTGTAGACATTAACCACGCGTGCTTTATCAGATTCAAAGCCGCGTTGAGCACTGGCTGAACAAGCAAGGCTTCCAATGATGACCACCAGGCAGCTGGAAAGAAATTATCAAGTCAAATAATTAAAAAAACATTGAATTATAATAAGTATTTTGTTGCTCACCATAGGTAGATTGTTTGATTCATCTTTGGCAGTTCTCGATCGACTCGAATACTTGGTCTTAGGAGTGCTTCCTTTTTATAGGAGGCTCTGTGATCTGAAAAATCATCACATGCCGGACAGGGATCATGGGTCCCCACTCTTATCAGCCGAGTTTAATTTCTTGCATTCCAAGAATTGATAATTGTTTTGATTACAAAATTTAAATATAAGTATTGCAACTGACAGATGATTTATATGATTTCAACTGAAATCTATCAAATATATGTATTTATTAAACCCTATAGTTTTTAGATAATATGTTCTTGGAACTATTTTTCTCGGAACTGTATTAATATTAATTATTGATTTGGTTTTATTTATTCTATTTAAGAGTTTAGAAGAAATAAGAATTTGATACGAACTTCAACAATGTTTCTTGGCATACTTATTAAATTTGTTAAATTTTGATGACGCTAACCGCTAAGGTTAGCCGGAGCGCCCAATTGCGGGCTGAATTAACTGCAGCAAAGGTCACAAAGGGGTTCCTGGTATTCCCCATATGCCTTAATAAAGTATATATAAAAAAACTTTTTATATATTTGTTTCAATGTCTTTTAGTAAATTTAAACCGAAACATAAAAGTTATCAGCACATGACTCTTTAAGAATTCTTTAAGAGAAATGAGTCATGATTCCATGATTTCAAAATAGGTAAATTAATAAACACAAAGCCAATTCAATATGCCAATTATTCACGATTTATTTCAACCAAATGGTCCTTAATAGCATCAATATTTTACTCCTTAACTCCCGTTGCTTTCTTAAGTCCCTCAGTGGCCAGCTCGATGCCCAATTGTATGGCGATCGCCCTTATTAATGAAAACCAAAGACCACCTTGAGGCGGCGCACCATCCACCCTTATCGCATTGTAATGGCTCAGGATACGTTCTGCTCGGGATCGTTGTTCGGTTGTCAACTGGATCTGATCAGCGTACTTGTCGAGAAAGTTTATAAAGAAGACTACATTGCTGTCGCCAACGGAATTAGGATTAGCATTTTTGTAGACATTAATCACGTGTGCTTTATCAGATTCAAAGCCCGGTTGGGCACTGGTTGACCAAGCAAGGCTTCCAATGATGACCACCAGGCAGCTGGGGAGAAATTATAAACTCAAGTAATTAAAAAACATTGAATTATATGTGTTTTTATGCTCACCTTAGGTAGATTGTTTGGTTCATCTTTGGCAGTTCTCGATCGACTCGAATACTTGGTCTTAAGAGTGCTTCCTTTTTATAGGAGGCTCTGAAAAATCATCACATGCCGGACAGGAGATCATGGGTCCAAACGCTTATCAGCCGAGTTTAATTTCTTGTATTCCAAGAATTTATAATTGTTTTTAGTGAGGAATTTAAATATAAAAAATATTGCAACTGACAGATGATTTATATGATTTCAACTGAAATCTATCAAATATAAATATTTATTAAACCCTATAGTTTTTAGATAACATGTTCTTGGAACTTTTTATTCTCTGAACTGTATGAATATTAATTGTTTATTTGGTTTTATTTATTCTATTTAAAAGTTTGGAAGAAATAAGAATTTACTACGAACTTCAACAATGTTTCGTGGCATACTTATTGGCGAAATCGAAAAATCAAATAAAATTAAATCTTATCAAAATATTGCCGCGGGATATAATACAAGAAACATATTGCTTTTTTATAATGTTATCTTTTTTTCTGAATGATTTTGAAAAAGATTTATCTTCAACCCTTTAAAATGAGAAACACGTTTAGGCTAATCTTGGGAGATGGTTCGATTTCTGAGGTTATGAATCTATAAAATATCATGAATAAAAACAATTGGTTAAATTATCTTCCGAAAATAATCTATTTTATAAATTTTCTAAGTTCTCAACAGATTTTCTATGGCAACGAAAGTATGTCGGGTTTACGTGTTTTTAAGAAATGTATTAAATCTATTGAATCGAATGTCAAAAGCGTAATAAATTTAAAAGATCGCAGATGAAAGGAATTTCCTCGAAAAGGGAATATACCATGGAATGTGAAGCGAAGAACCAGAGCCTCTATAAATAGTGAGAACTCTTAAGATCAGCTTTTAGTTTATACTTTTAAGCAAAACGAGAGCTTCAGCCATAAGATGAATCCCACAAAAATATACTTGAGGTACGCTAACTAATTGTTATTTTACTATAGAATCCCTAAATTCTTAATACTCATTTTGGCAGCTGCCTGGTGGTTATAATCGGAAGTTTGGTTATGGCAGCCTGTGCGCAAGGCGACAAGGAGACTGAACGGACTAAATTGCTTAAAATCTACAAAGGTATTGATGTTACCCAAGTTATATTGTCGCGGCATTATCCTGAGTTAATGGAATATTATGGGAAAAACCAAGAGCAGATAAAATTAGCTGCCGCAAATCGAGAAAAAGTCGATAATGCGTGGAGGAAATATAAGACAGACCTTGACAATGTGTTGGAAGGAATAGGTCCTCAAGGGTTGTGGTGGAGACTTATTCCTGACTTTGCGGAAATTATATTAGAGCAAACCGGACTTGTCACTACGGAGCAGCCCTATTAATTTTATTACAAAAAAAATCGTTTACAGATTTTAAAACCAATTAAAATAGAAAAATTACAATAGAAAATTACTTTTTAAAGTGATCATACCACTGTTAAAAGTTTTAAATTTACATGTTATGAATTTTGAAGGTGCTTCCTTTTTATAGGAGCTATGTGATGTGAAAAATCATCACATGCCGGACAGGGATCTTTGGTCCCCACTCTTACCAGCCGAGTTTAATTTCTTGCACTCCAAGAATAGATAATTGTTTTGATTACAAAATTTAAATATAAATATTGAAACTGGCAAATGTCTGGTTTAAATGATTTATATGACATATAAGTATTTATTAAACCCTGGTCTTTTTAGATAACATGTTCTTAGAACTTTTTATTCTCGGCACTGTATTAACATTAATTATTTATTTGGTTTTATTTATTCTATTTAAGAGTTTAGAAGAAATAAGAATTTAATACAAACATAATACAATACTTAATATTTAAAACAAACAATGTTTCGTAGCATACTTATAGTATTTTATCAAAATATTGCCGCGTCTTCTAATACAAGGAAAATATTGCTTATTTAAAATGTTATATATTACTTGTGAATGTTTTTAAATATAATTAGAGATTATTATATTTAAATATCATATTATATATTATATTTAAATATAATAATCTCTAAACCTTTAAATGAGAATCACGTTCAGGCTAATCTTGGAAGATGGTTCAATTTCTGAGTTTATAAATTTATAAAATATCATGAATAAAAACATTTGGTTAAATTATCTTCCTTAAATAAACTATTTTAGAAACTTTCCAATAACGTTCCCAAAATTTGTATATGCATGTTCTTAACCGATTTTCTATGGCAACAGAAGTATGTTGGGTTACGTGTTTTTAAGAAATTTATTAAATCTATTGAATCGAATGTCAAAAGTGTAATAAATTTAAAAGATCGTAGATTAAATGAATTTCATTCGAAAAGGGGAAAATACCATGGAATTGCAATACCATGGAATGTGAAACGAAGAACAAGAACCTCAATAAGTAGTGAGGCATCTTAAGATCAGCTTTTAGTTTATACTTTTAAGCAAAACGGGGTGCTTCAGCCGTAAGATGAATCCAACAACAATGTACTTAAGGTAAGCTAACTAATTAATATTTTAATATAGAATCCTTAAATTCTTTATAACTTTTTGGCAGCTGCCTAGTGGTCATCATCGGAAGTTTGGTTATGCCAGCCTGTGCGCAAAGCGACAAGAAGACTGAACAAACTAAATTGCTTAAAATCTACAGAGGTCCTGATGTTCACCAAGCTTTATTGGCGCGGCATTATCCTGAATTAATGGAATATTATGGGAAATACAAAGATCAGATAACATTAACTGCCAAAAATCGAGCAATAGTCGATGAGGCGTGGAGGAAATATAAGGCAGACCTTGACCACGTGGTGGAAGGAGTAGGTCGTCAAGGCATGTGGTGGATCCTTATTCCTGCCGTTGCGGAAATTATATTAGAGCAAACCGGACTTGTCACTACCGAGAAGCCCTATTAATTTTATTACAAAAAACTCGTTTCAACTTTTTGAAACCAATTAATGGAAATTTAGGAATATATAAGTAGAAAATTAGTTCTTAAAGTGTTACATGTTTTTAAATCCACTTGTTAAGAATTAAATGATAAATGAATTTTAGAATTTTAAAATGGAAACCAAAAATATAATAAATAATAATTTAATTTTTTTTCCTATTCAACTACAACTGCTGCTAATGATATCATTTTCAATTATTTTTTAATTTTAATATTTTTTAATTTTAAATTTGTGTCCACTACTTAGTATACCCACCACTGGCCACTATCGATATACCTCACTCTGCGCAGTGTGCCCGCCCGTTACCTATCGGTGTGAAGCGTTAGCGCCGCAGTCCAGTTGGCAGCGCCTCCTCGAACCTGGTCACATTTGTGAATTCGGATTGGAAAAGAGCGGAGGTGTCGAGATTTTGCGTCGGTTGAAGAATTCGCCTCTGATTTTCAGTGCACTGCAAACCGGAACTCGAGTGAAACTGAACAAGTCCTGCTGCGTTGCCGTTTGTGCAATGCAAATGCGATAAAGCGCCGATCGCTGTGCGTGAGAGTACGTAGAGTTGTGGAAAATAAATAGCAAGTCCTGCGCGAAACGGGGAAAAGAGCGAGTGGCAGATTTTTTCTGTCTACCTACACAAACACACACATATCCATGCGCATATACCGAGTGGAGCTGTGTGTGTGTGCGGGAGCGCCGCAAAATAAAAACGGTTAAATCAAATCAATTGTGCAGTGTGTGACGAAGATGAAGCAGAAACCGAAGTGAAGCTGAAAATGTTTGAATGCGAAAAAGATTTTAAATAGTGCTGGAAAATTAAAAAAAGAGCCGCGCCCCGTTTGCTAAACGCCAACACATACACTTACAAACCCAAACATACACGCACACACACTTAGTCACATCAGTGCGACGACGGAGAGAGAGAAGAAGAAGAGCGAGAAGAAACAGAGGCTAAAAAGAGAAAAGTTGAAAGGCAGCAGCAGCAACAAATAGTTTGTTAATTGCACGGGTTTTTTTTTTTGGTGTTGCTGTATTTATTTAACGCGACAAACTAAAGTAAATAAGAGTATTGAAATTATAAATTAAAGTAATAATTGGCCAACCTTCCACTCTTCCTCTTCTCAGTGTATGTGTGTGTGTGTTTTGTGTTTTTTGTGTTCGTGCTCCTTTCGCCGTTTTCATTTGCATTTCTCTCCGTTTTCGCGAAGAGCAGCAAGCAGCAGCATCAAAGCAATTCTCCAGATCCAGAAGACAACACAACACACGAAATAGCAAATCAAAATGGCGCACCAACAGCAACAACAACTGGCTCCATCGGTCAACTGTTCACTGGACGATATCGATCTGACGGCCCTCAAGGTGAGAATTCACTATTTTATCTCTCTCTCCAAGGGGGAGAATCCGATCTGAGAATAACCCCCCCCCATCATTCTCCATTTTACACTCTTCATTCCCCCCATTCTGTGTTCGGTGTGTGCCCATTAGCACGCCTCGCCCAATTAACGGGAAAGTGACCCGTAGGTGTGGCATCACTTGCCGTCCAATTTCCGTAAATAATGTGATCTAATTTGGGGGCCATCAAATATCATTAAAAAAAAAAACGGTTTAATCCTTTTACACATAACAATCGATTTTCTTAGTACATTTTCCTTGAACTTATTATTTATTTGCTTGCGATTCGATTTTTTTATACGCTGACATTATTTTAAACTTGACTTTTCACTTAAGACTATTTTTTACAGTTTCCATTTTATAAATAAAATCTATATAATTTGAGGTAAAGCAGTTAGTAAAAATTCTTCATGATTTTAATCAAAAATTTGTAAATTTAAAATGGTATTCTATGATATTTAACTTAGAATGTAATTTAAATTTGGGTTATTCCCTGAAAACTTAAAGAATAACGAATCATAAAGAACCCCTGCGTGAAAGATGTTCGCTCGATACCCCAGAAAATCTTATACAACCCGATTCCATTGGCCTTTGGTAGTCGGCAATCGAACCCTTGAAGGCGGCTTCCCCCACATTTATGCAAATTTGTTTAAAAGTACAACAAAGCGAAAATTCCCTTTGTGTGTTCGGCCTTTTTCGCACTTTGCCATGGCAACCCACATGGACCCCTGAAGAAAACTCAGCGCCCCCCGTAGCAGCAATGACTAATAATCGAGTTGATAAATGCATATTGGCATTTCGATTTCATTGCCCTGATAGAAAATCAGCCGAAAACCACCCACAAATTGTCACCCACCCTGGTTTTCATATTCGAAACAGGGTTATGTTGTATTTGTGGTCATTTCAAAACTTAAATTAATAATTATTTTAATTTAAAAAACCTTTTTTCAATCTTAAACAACGATTATTGAAATAATTCTACTGATTCATAACATTCTCTCAGCTTAAAGCCAATCTATACTGAACTCTCATAGCAAAACTGTTAATTTCAAGGTATTTCATAGTCGTGGCACTTTAAAAGGTATATCTTTTCTCTTTTATTTTTTGGGGGAGAGTGGGGTTGGTGCGCAACTTTTGACCGGCCGGTGTCTCATCTTCTCTATGTTTTTTTTGTTTCTTTGCCTTGCGATTCGTTTCGTTTTGGTTTCTCAATGAATTTGTTGAGTCGCCCCCCTTGAGTCGCTGGTAACCCTCCCCCTTTTGGGCGCACGCACTTGCTAACTTGTGCCGCATGCGTTTGTTGCCTTTCTCTTTCACCAAACACTCACCACTCTCACCACTGTCGACTGTCGACTCGAACTCGGAACTTCCAACTCGGTGGAACTCACCACATTGGGGCGCCTGCTCTTTTGCGCACCCACCGAAAGTGAACTAGTGTGTGTGTGTGTGTGTGTGTGTGTCCGTTTGTTGACTCTGCCGGAAAGTGGGTGGTGCTGGGCGGGTGGGGTAAAGGGGTGGCAGTGCTTGGGTCGTCGCCTCGCTGATGTATAAATATATCTCTGTGTGCATGTGTGTAGGCCACAGTTGTGGTCAATATAATAAACCTTAAATAGAGGCTTTAAAAAGGGTTGTCATTAAAAGAAATTTGTAGGGAAAATAAATATATATTTCTCTCTAAGACAGTAAAATTAGTTAAATATGCAAATAAGTGTCAGATCAGGGTTTTGTATCCTATTTTTCCTATGTAAATTGAAAAGCATAGGTTTATAATAAAACTCTTTAAAAACAAAAATTTTTAACATTAGCTTTAATAACACTACAATTTTTAAGGAAATAAAGCACACGAAATTATAATAATAATATATGTAGTTTTTAATGTATTTATCTTTTAGATACAATCTAAGGAACTTTTATTAAAACCTTTAAATTTCCAGGGATTTTTAAAAGAACAAAAACATTTTTAATATTTAATTTACGATGTTAAAACGTATATTTTTAAGCTTAACTGGCATCCCAGGTCCTCTTATTTTGACCCCAAGTGTTGGATCCCGAGTATGTCTGTGCTTATATGAAAAATTGTTCATAGTCGATGCACAGAGAAGCCGAAGACGAGACAAAAACGAGACAAGAATGAAGAATGAAAATTGTTTAGTTTACTTTATTAAAAGGCAGCAGGCAGAGGCGAGCACAACATGCGTGTGTGTTGCAGCAGACAGCTTCAAGATGATGATAATGATGATAACAATGGGAATCATGATGATTCCTTCTCGTCGGCTGCCAGGGAAAACGAGAATCCAAAGCGAAATTTGCAAAAATGAAGGAAAATTGTTGTGTGGTGTGTTGTGTGTCTTGTTTGAAGTGTTGTTTTTATTATTGTTTCTGCCTGTTTGGCCTTCTCTTTTCTTTGGCAAAAAAAAGAGTGGGTGTAGGCTTCGGGCCCCCCGTCGCCTGCATGTCTGCCATGTTCTGTGACCTGTCTGTGCGTGGCTTTTAAAGGTCATTAAACACAATGAACCAAAGAGCAGAAAAAAGGGGGGAGAGCGCGAGGTTAAAATATGTCCCGAAATAGAAAACCAGAGAAAAGGTCAGAGTCCTTAAAGCACACACTTCTGTGCTCTTTATGATTTTCTCCTCTGTATTTTTACGAGGCTTTCCGTTAACTTCTGCTGGCTTTATTATTATTCCTGCGATAAGAAAAGAGTTCCATTCCTTTGGTAGCGATAAGATTTGACGCAAGAAGTGCATTCATCAGCAAATGAATTTCATTAATAATGGTATTTCTTTCTTTTTTTTAATGGTTGTGCTTCCCTTTTTGTTTGTATTGGTAGTGCAGTTTCTTTAATTCTTCTCCTCTGATAAGCATTCAAACATTGCCGTTCGCCTCGGTTTTTTTTTATTTTGGTGTAAAGCTCTTTTCATGTCTGATTTTTACACTGCGAAAATGTGTTCCAACATTTTTTTTAAATTTATTGTGGCAAACATAAATTTCTTTTACAAAAACGACCTATTTTTGGTTGATTTTTATATCTTATAAAGTTATTATCTTTTTGTTGAAAACTTTAGATTACATTTTGTAGTATCACATCTTTATTTACCGTGTATGTGTTTATTTTAATCAACATTTATTGCATTTCGTTAGCTGCGATAAAAGCGTGTTCGCCCACATTTGTTCGGTCGGTTTTCCATGTGTCCGCCGCCGTGGCGGTGCTGCAATTTGCCGAAGGAAACAGAAAACAACGCTAAAAGAGTGGAAAAATATCCACACACATGTTTGAGTTTTAGTGTTTTTGTGGGTTAAATCAACATTGGCCCCGGGAAAATACTTTTTATAGTTCGGGTCGGGTTCGGGAAGAGGCCGCCTCATCATCATCATCATCGTCTCTCTGAGTGTCTGTTTATAGAGGCGAATTTCCCCAGAGCATTGGGAAATGCTAGCCACCACCCTGTAGTACAATATTCCGGGACTGTTGCTGTTGAAATCGCTTCGATTTTTGGAAAATTATCAGCTCTAATCACTGCTGATACCTGAAATGTAGGTAAATGGGTTTTGTGACGTCAGCATGGTGTGCATTCCTAATTGAATTGGCCCCAAAGACCCACGGGCCCACACAAATTAACCCACTAAAGAGATAAGCTTTGTGGTTCACTGAGGAAAATGATAGGATGTGGAGTTAATAAGGGAACAAAGTTGAAATAGATTGAAAATATCCAAAGATCTTAAATAAACTCCTAAAAGTTAATTTTGGTTTTCTTTATTGGTATCTAAACTAGTTTTTCATCTAATTTACTCTATAAAACTGGTAGTAAAACAGTTTTAAATTATTTCCGCCTCATAAACAGTTGATCAATTAATTTAAATATTTATTTTTCATAGTGGAACCTGCACTGCATCTGCATAAGCCAGCACTCCATGAAAATGCATGGGCGTCCTAATATGCAGTCAGTCCTGTTTTTTAGTAGCCACTCTCCTGCTCTTTGCATTTTTATTTATTTTTTTTTTTTTTGCTGCTAACTGGGCCAAGCCTTTCGGCTGGAGACAGAGAGAGAGAGAGAAGGAAAGAGAGGGGTTCTACGCTTTTGGACTAACAAACAAACAAACAAAAAAACAATGACAACAAACAAAGCAAATCATCAACAAAAATTCCAGTTTGCCAGGCCAAGCAAAACTGTAATAATAAAGCAACTAACCAAGAAGACAGCGATAAACTTTAAAGATAGAAATATAGCCTTAGAAAAAGATTATATTCCTATATTCTATATAAAACTAAAGCTCAGACTTGTTTAATTACTTAAATTTAAATTCTGTTTATAACCGAGGCAGGCTCCACTGTACTCGCGTTGGTCTGCATCTCGCTCTTTCGGCCTCCAACGGGCTGTGCTTAGTTTTTTTCGTTTTTTTTTTTAGTTGTACCCGTTTGGACAAATACGAAAGACAAACAAAAGGCAATCTCATGGAGGAAATAGAGGGAAGCACGGGAACAGGGAAAGGAGATGTGGGACTTTAAGGTGGAAGGGGAGGGGTACACATGTGGCGGCAGCTGGACAGTTTTTCCAAAGCAAGCAGGAATGAGCAGCAGCAGCAGCAGCAGCAGCAACAACAACAAAGGCAGCCTGTTTTGCCTGCTAAGCAGTAACTGCTGCGACTAACTGATAACTGTAAGAAAATGTACACAGTGAGAAAAAAGTACAACTAAAATAATAATAAAAAATAGTATAATAATAATATATTATAATAAAATATAATTTTTTCCGGTCTTGATCTAGCCATGTTTCAGAAATTGTAGTAATTTTATCTTTTTCGAAAAGCCTTATAAAGTAAAACTTTTATTTTCTCTCAGTGTACAATCGCTGACCGCCGTCTAAAATTTTTTCTAACGGCTACCTGCCCGCCGGTTCGGCCCCCCTTTTTCCTCCTCTTGTTTTTGTTTTTGTTTTGCTTAACATGTCAACGTTAATGAGTCATGAAGCTGGAGCAGAGTCCAACAGCAGATTTGTACTTTTCTCCCGTCACTTCCTATTTCCCTCTCTGCCCCTCTTTCTCTCTCTCTCTCTATTTCCCAATTCTCGCTCTCCAGTGAGTTCATTTTTCGTGAATTTTTAATTGATTTTTACAACGTGAAGTAATCAGCCATAAATAGCAGTAATTGCCGCCACAATCCCGCACTCTCCCTTCCCCCGCTCAGCGTGTTCTCTTTGTTTGTTCCCTTTCCGCCTTCTCTTTCTCCCTTTTTCCCCTTATCGCTGTATGCCCTTTGCATGTGTTTGACACACTTTTTGGGGTTTTGGGAGTTGGGGGAACAACAAGGGAGAGAGAAAGAGACAGGGAGAATGGTGGGTTGCAGGCATAAATCTACTTAAAGCGGCTTCCATAGTTCTTCAGTTTACCACCAACATTCCCCATCCCCTTCTATATATTTTCCCCTATTTGTTTATTTGCCCTGCACTTTTTTCGTATTTTTATTTTACTTTTTCTCCTCTCCTCTGTTGACGCTTTGTCTTTTGGTCTTTAATTCCTTTGGTGTTGCCCTGGAAAAATGATGAGGAAAATCTCTTGGGGGGGATGGAGGTTGTAGGAAAAGTCTGCGGTCTTGCTTTTTGATGGGAATTAAAACTTAATAAAGATGACAGCTTTATGGTATACAATAAATCAATCTAGTTGTGTCAATTTCTTTTAGACATCGAATATACGCGGATATATGTATGTGGGGATTATCCAAAACTTGTATGACTTCAAATCAACCTCGTTTCGAGTTCCTCAACTTTACTTTTTGTGGAACTTTGAACAAACTGAATTTGGAGCAAACTAAACTGCACTTTAGTAACTTCTCTTCTTTGGAATTTGTTGAGGAGAACACTAAATAAATTCTACACCGAAAGAATTTGCTTAAAATTTCACGAAAATCTGAAAACTATTATTAAATTTTAAATATTAAATCAAACAATTGCTACAAATACCTATACTATCATTTATCAATTACCTTAATTAAATTGGAACATTCCAAAGCCTGAGAATAACCCAACCAATCTTATATAATTAATGAGGAATCAATCGTGTATTGCGTGACTAGAGTTCCTTAAATCTTGTGTAAATATTTGTTACCCTAGGATAATAAGGAAATAACGAAAATAGTTTATTAAACGATAACCTATATTTAATCGATATTTATTTATTTCTTGGTCTGTACTTCTTGGCGCTGTCCCTTAATTTTTTCCCTTACATAAAGCTTCAATCGAGGTTGTCAAAAAAGTCAGTTACCTGTTGAAATGCCGGGCGATGTTGTAGTTTGTATTTTAATTGGCATTTGCCTTACCTTACCTGTCGTTCTGGCTGTCGTCTTTGTAATCCCAAATCCCCCAAACCTGCGCTCCAATAAAAATAGAAAGCATTGTGTGTGTGAGTGTGTTCTCTCGGGCTGTTACCTCCTCCTTTTCCCCAGCTTTTTCACGCCCCGTGTCATGGGTTGCGTGTCAATGAACTCGCATGCAATTTGTATGGCTTTTTGGGATGGGTTTGGGGAGAGGGAATTGGGAATCGGAGTCGGGAATCCGATTTGGAATTTCGAAATTGAGGATTTTTATTTTTAAAGCGGTGCCTCGGCGTCTTGTCTCTCCTTATTTGTATTGTTATGCCTTAATAATTTGTTTACAAACAACAACAACAAAAACCAGGGAAAGAACGAACTGGGGCTTGTTCGTGTTTAAAGGTTGTTTAAGTGGTGCCAGAACCCGCAAAGAGGGATTCAAGGGGTTTTCGAGTGTGTGTATTTGTAGTTGTGTTCTTTGTTTGTTTTTGGCAGCTGGCAAAAACAAAAACAAAAACAAAAATACCCTAAAACTCTCAAATAAAATAAAAGGATTTTATTTTGGGCGTTTCCCGCATTGATTTTCCCAAGCAAATCTCTTATTACTCTTTCTCTTGTCTCTTTCCAGGATCCAGCTGGCATTTTTGAACTCATCGAAGTTGTGGGCAATGGCACCTACGGCCAGGTCTACAAGGTAAGTCGCTTATGTGTATGTTTACTATAGATATATGTATATCTCTCTTGCCGGGACTTTCGTGGCTATTTTTAAGGCCTTCTATCTCATCCCCATACACAATTCGTGTTGAAGTCTTTACGGCTTTCTTTTCATAAGCAAATTTTCGCATATTCGCCCAGTGCGAGGGGAGAGCAATGATCTCAGATGTTTTCCTTCTGAGAGTCACTTAGTCTCTTTATAATTAGCAATCGTTAGAGTTTATGCTTGACTGCGTTTTGCTTTAATTTTTTTTCTAACTATACCCTTACGATGGGTATTTGTGGCTTATAGATCTTTAAGGTCTTGATTAATGAGAGATATAAGAATTGTTTTTATAATTTTACGGGTATTCTTATATATACTATACTATAACTTTAAAGTTTGTAAAGATAATTTGTTTAAATTTGGGATGCGGTTTTAAATTGCGATTGTAAAATGATGTATTAGGAAAGATGTTAATTTAAGATAAATTTTCATGAAAAACTGGCTTTAGCTGTTTATATAAATCTAGAAGACATTTTATAAAGATTTTTTTAAAAACTTGTTTTAATTGTTTATAAAATTTTATATAATAGAGTATAAACTCTACCCTATCAAAACTATATTTTTTCCTTTGCGTATCTCTGTCTTGGTATTTTGCGGATGTTTAAAATGTATCTGAGTATCTGTATCCGTGTGTGACGCCCAAAAAGACAGGCGGTCTCCCGTTCTGGTCGCTTTAATTAGTTTAGTGTCCGCTATGTTGTCTAATAACTTGCAGCTAACATAACCCAACAACAACAACAACAACGAGAAATGACTACAAGCCAAACTACACAAAAATGCCGACAACACGACGACCGCGCGACTTCTTCTCACACATTAACACATTTTTCTGGCTTTTTGCCTGTTGGGGTAATAAAACAACAACAACAAATACAACACCAGGAATCATCATCATCATCACCATCATCATAATAATCACAGAGCAAAGATTTGAAATGCTTGTGCCTCTCTTTTGCTTTCGGGGGGAAAACAATGCCTTGACTTTGTGCTTGCATTTAAATTATAAGTTTAAAAGATACAACTATGCGGCGGCAGTACAAAAATAGACATTGCTTTTGTAAATTACCGTTAGCCGTTGGAAAAAAAGTCTGAAGAGAAAAAAAAAACTGGGAAGCCGAAGCCAAAAGATTGAGGAAAAACTCAGGAAACTGAAAAGTGTGGCATGCGCCGCTTGGGAGGCCAGTCGTAGATGTTGCATGTTGCTCTTGTTGTTGCTGTGTTGCAGTTGCACTTTGTGGGGGTCGCCGGCGGCGGCAATGGCAGCTCCGCTGATGAATGCAACCAAATTGAGTTGCAGCCGCCGTCGTCGTCGTCGTCACCGCCTGGATTTGCCTCAAGTTGTTGTTTATCGCCTCTGCCAGATTCCAAAGTATTTTTATATCCCTCGAAGTGGGTAATTTGATTGAAGCAATGAACCGTAGCTTTGCTTGGAAATAAACCAAATTCCTCTTCTGTATTTTTATTTAAGATAGATGCAATAACACTTTTTATTGAGTATTTCTGGTGTTTTTTAGTTTCTGAGGGGATTTTATGTTTTTTTATCAGATTTTCTATGTTAAAAAAATTATATGACAGTGTTATATATCATTTATTATATTTTAAAACAGTAAATAACCTAGTAAAAGTTTTCTAAAAATAGAAGTATTTAATTTAACACATCTTTAATAAGTCATAAACTGTTAAAGATGCTTTTTAAAATAATTAACACAGTTCCAGGTTTCTTATAATTTCACCATATTTGACTTTGAAGCTGTTAAAGTTGTTGTTTTTATATAAACTTTGTGCTAACTGACTTAATCATCATGAACTTTAAATATGTGAAGAATGAGTAATCAAACGCGGAGAAATATTCAAATTTGACTAAGTAAATTGATTTCCATATCTACGTATATGTATATTCAATTTCCAGGAAAGACCAGCTCTCTTTCACATTCCCCTATATAAGGCTGTCTTTGCCAGGCTTAAGCTTTATCTATATATTACACCATTTCATGAAATTTCTAGCCGTCAATCAATATAGGAAATATATTTTTAATTTCATATAGATTTATGACCCACAAAATTTGCCTAAAGAAATGCCTGTCAATTGGTTTTCGCCTACACTTTTCAAATGAGTTGAGGTTTTTTACGGGTTACCAAAATGGGAAATAATTTTTAGATGAAATTTTGAGTACACCGAAAATTACAAGAATGATAAATAATATTTAAAAGAATTAAATTGTTATTATTTTGCGTTAAATTTGTAAAATGAACTTTATAAAAATAAGAATAATTTAGTATTTTTTGTTCTATATCCGAAAACAACCTTCAGCTCTGTCATATTTTGTATAAATTCTCAGTATTTCCTACTTTTCGCTCTGTGTACTCTCTACAATAAAATAAAAACTTGTTAACTCAACTCGGCGACGACTTTGACGCTTTAAGTAGTTCATTATACTGCCTCGGCCTGCACATCTGTGTGTGAAATTAGCATGAGTAATGCTCAGATACTTTCTGTGGCCATAGTATCTAAGTATCTGTATCGTTGCGTCTGTATCGGTATTTGTATCTGCATGTGACCAGAACTTGAGTTTGAAAGTAACGGATGGTAGCCATCCATCCGTCGTCCACTTGCTCGGTTTCTGTCTCATTTCGTTGGCATTTATTTGGCTGTGGTTTTAGCTGATTGACTTGACTGACTGACTGACTGGTCAACCGGTTTACATTCGCTGTGGCTGCTAATGCTGCTGAGCCTCGATTATGGCCACCTTCTTTTTTCCCTGTTTTTTGGCCCCGTCCGTCAGCTTATCAAACGTCACAATGTTGTTGACCAATTTTCGCCATTTGGCCTGTTGCCTGCTTAATCATAATTTCAGTTTGGATCGATGTTTATTTTTTTGTTTTTGGGTATTCCAATGCGAATTCCACTCGAAAACGATCTTTGCTTTGGCGTGACTTAATTTTATTTCTGCGAATCTGAATCTTTTTTCGCTAAGCTTCTTTGATTTATGTTTGCCTTGCAACGCTTTGTTTAATTTGCGTTTATTTGTACGCCTTTCTTGTGTTTGTTTTTGTTTTGGGGGCACTTCCGCTTTATTAATAACTTGATACTGCGCTTCTGAAATGGCCGTTTATCGCTGCTAATAATAGCTAAGCCCAACTGTCACTCTGTGAGTCACTATATAGTATTATATGTTACTGGTCAGGAGGAGGAGGGGGTGTTAGGGAGGTAACCAAGCCACATGCGGTTCCAGGGAACACGTACAAGTGCAACGTGTTAACGGCTTTCTGTCATGTGTGCACTGATTTTTATATATTTTTCTTTCTTCTATTTTATTTTTTTGTATTTTTTGGTAGCGGGGGAGTGTCTGACTTTAAACGTGGTCAACTGGAAATTGTGCAAAACGGTCACAAAGTTCATAGACAAGGCAAAAGGGAACTTGGATAAGTTGGTAAATGCAAGAAAAATGAACTTTGTCTAATATATATTTGTATGTATATTCTTAGTTACTCAAACTTGGTTTCTTTGTTGAAAAGTTTATGGTGAAAAAAAGAAAGAAAACTTGAACAAAACTTGGTAGATAAGAAGTCAACAAATGAGTAAACTTTTATGTCTATCAAGCATTAAAACTAATACTAAAATGGATAGTTTATTAAACTATTTATTTGTATTTTATGTCTCAAGCATAAAAACTAAGCCTGTTATAGGTTCAACTAATTAAATAATAACTTAATGCAAACAAAAAACTGGTCATAAATGATGATTGAGTATAGAAAAGTTCTACGAAAACTTGATTTTAGATGGATTTCATGCCCCAAGGCATTAGTTGTATAGTTTGTAAGTCGAGTATAAAAATGTTAACCAAAACTTCTAAGCAATTTAAACCAAATAATAACTAATCATAGAAGCTTGTTAAATTTTTAATTTTATTAGCATTTAATTCAACACTTAGGCATTAAATTTATGTCTAAAAGAGCTGCTATATAATCTCAAATCATTATTACTATGTTTAATATGTTCCCCGCTAATTTAATGCTACTTAAAGCCTCTTAAAAATGCTCAAGAATTAATTAATCTTCAGTGTTAATCTGAAATCAGAACTCATCGTTCCCAAGTCAACATTTGTAGTCTATTCTGGGATGATATAAAATCGTGATGGCAGGCAAAAATAAACACACAAAAACCCCAATTTCCGCAATGTTTATAAATGTTATTTTTGGGGCTTGGCTCCCGTTAGGTTTCCCCCCCACGCAACCAAACAAAACTACGACTATTAAACACAACAGAAAATCAACCAGCAAACACACACAGCCCACAGTTGTCGTGTAATTAACATTTCTCATAGCTGGGCGAACTTTGACCCAATTATGGGGAACGTGAACGCGAGGGAATGGATCGCGCGGAACAGGAGAGGCGGAGGCGATGGCGATGGACTCCAATTTTGAGACAGACGACAAGTGCAGACGGAGCAAGACAATACATATTTATGAGCGAGACATGATAATAAAGCACGCAAGCAAATAAATGGGAAACGACGGCAAAATAAAAAAAAATAAAAAACTACTTTGCGCAGGCGCAGCCAGGCAGAAAGCACCACAAGAGCAGCAGGCAAAAAACTGCAGCAGTCAATAAAATAAAATATAAAAAAAGAGGAGAAAAAACACGACAGGCAAGCAACGACGAAACATGCAAAATACATTAAAGCCAATATACAAATCAAGCAGGAAGCATCAGCCACAAGTAAGCCCCAAAGCGAGCAATAGGAAAAACACAAAGGAAAGAAACTACGGCAGACAGGCAGACTTCAGAGCCATAAAAAAGACACAGCAATTAGTGCACGAGTACCCCAAAAAAGCATAAAAGGCTCTCTCAATGTCACAAAATAAAAATATATACAAAGAAAAAACTAATTATTACGCAAATTGTATTTGTGTTTGGTAGAGACTCCTAAACACATTTAACAAAACACAAGTCATTGACACGTTCCCAGAGGGTAGATACACGGGAAGAAAATTTAGTCAAGGTGAGGGGATTATCTAGAATATTTTACTAAAAAAAGCCGAATCAAAAAAAAGGAAGTAACTTTAAGGATTAGAATAATAAAAATTCGATACATTTAAATCAAAATAATATATTTAAATATATAAAAAGGATTAGCATATATTTATAATCTCAGTTTGTTGAGTGTAAAGTAGCCTCCTTTCTCTTTCTCTTTTTTTGTTTTTGTTTTTCTTTGCAACTAAAAATTTAAATAATGCTTCTATATTTTTTTTGTTGTTTTCTCACTCATTTCCCCTGCATTTTCTGCGCTATTTCTCGCTCATTGTATTTTTAGAGGTTCACTAACTTTGCGTTGCTCTGTTTTTAGTTTTTAGTTTTCGGTTTTTCTGGCTTTCTGCTTCGCTTTGTTCGCTTAATTAAATCTCTAGCCCTGACACTTTTTTCATTGACAAGGCAACCTGTGTGTTGTTTCCCTTCTCTCTCTTTCTCTCCCCGAAAAATAAATAAATAAATAAAAAAGAGAAATAGCCAAAACAATAAATGGGATTTTTTGGGCTTACGTTTTCGCGAGTCGAATTTTTTGCTAGCCCAGCAAACCGCCATGGGAAAGTCATCCACTGGAGTAAGGTAGAAGTAAAGGTGAGAGGTTTTTGGGGTACTATATATACAAATATATGTTAATATCGGTGTGTGTGTGAGTGGGCACCCAGTAACGACCTTGGGAAGTTGCTCTTCTTCTTTAACGGCGGTCGAGTTGGTGTCGAAGCTGCTAAGTTATGCATTTTTATAATCTGACCAAGCGTGGGTTGCTGTTTTTTTGTTTTTATATATATATATTTTTTTTTTGTTGGCTTAAATAATATATGCATGTTGGAAGTTGAAAATTTATCACTTTCGAAGGCGGCGTGTGAAATTTTTGTGGTCTGTCTGCTCCACCAACAAAGTGAAACCACAAAAAACCTACAACAAATAAAACTAAAGTGTGTTGATCAAAGGTCGGACGGATTTTTGGCCAAATAAATGCTGATTTGAGGCTCCCTTTCATTTGCTAATTGGTTAATTTAGAATTCCAGGAAAAATTGAGGGGGTAATATTATTTATATATATTTTTTAGAAATATGCTAAATGGGGGAATCCACTTTTGTTTATTTCTATTAAACTGGCAAAATGATTCATTTGGAAAAAAGACATGTCTGTCTTAGAGACTATAAAAGCTAGAGATATTACATTTTTTAACCTACAACGCCTCTACATAAATAATAAAACAATAAAGGTGAAATCTTCTATCTCTCTTACTCTGTTTCAATATTTATTAAATCAACAAATAATTTCCTTGTACTCTTTTGAAACACCTTGTTTACAAACTGAAAATAACACATTTTCGCTATATCTTGATGGACAATTGACCCACTTTTTCCGCACACTAAAAACTTTCAAACCAATATTACCAAATTGCCGCCCACTAATCAGTAAATGAGATAACTCTCGTTATCTTTACGTTTTGCCATTATTCAGCAATTGCGCTTAAGTATGTATTATATTTGCCCGTTTTGGTTACAAGGTTAACACTTTGGCAATACTCAAATATATATATGTATATAATATGTGTTTATATTTTAATATTTATGGTTTGCCGGTGGCTGATTAAATATGCAAACATTTCGCTATCCACAACCCCCTTTTGATTACTCAGAGATTTCTTTGTGGATTTTCATTTCGGACGCCTGCCGCCTGCCTGACTTTGGGGCATATTTAGAGTTTTGTTTAGACCAGGCAACAATTAATTTATGAGTGAAAGTTTTTGTTATTTTGCATGCATAATTTGCTGCTGCAGCGAAACAAAGAAAAGCCTTTGTCTGGAAAAGATTCAAAGGCAAAACGGGGAGTTGAACTTATCTATAACTAATGTACATGTAATGTGGTATATAAGCTTCTTCTATAGCTGCTGGCGGCTGCGGCGGCGGCGGCGGCGGGTCCCTTATCTGCATATTGACTTACAATGACATTGTCCCATGTAATTGTCCACACAATCGTGGGGCAAATAATGAGAGGAACGAGTCTCGAACCCGTTGACCCGCAGTCGAGTTGTTTCTTTCAAGGGACAACGACGACTCTCCCTATCTTTCTGCTTAATTCATTTAATTTCCAATTACCGAAATGGTTACTTCAATTTGACAGCCCTTAAGGGACACCACGCTCGCTCTTCTCTCTCTCAATTAATTAGAATATAAACTCGGTACACACACGCCCTGCCCTTATAAATGGGATCTTTTCAAAGGAAACCGGAAATTGTTGACACGCAAAAAGTGACGTCATTATTGCCGCCGCAGCACATCATTCTCTACATTTTATATTTGTTTTTATTATATTCCTTCCTCACACACATGTGTGTGTGCTGAAATATTATCTTTTGGCACAATTTCATCGTCGCTGCTTATCTTTTGGCATATAAACACTTTGGCTGTCGGCTGTCAACAATTGAAAATAGATTCAATGACTCAATTTTCAAGGTATATTCCCCACTGATAAGGCATTAATTTGCCCATGCAAATTGTTGTCAACTAATGCTTGGGTAAATCAGATGAATAAAACCTAATTGTGCTGGTAATTTGATTGAAAGCGGAATAGGGGATATAGAGATATGATTTTTGTGGTTTGTAGAGGGAGAATGATAATAAATATAGGGGAAGAAGTGTTGGGAATTTATTGAATGTATTTCGGAAATATAAAAGGGAACAGAGGGAGTTTTTATGAGTGATTTTATTAATTAGAAGACCTAAATATTGATTTTCTTTTGGTGTACTGTGTGTACTACTAGAAGTTTTCATATTCCAACAAATTTCCATTGGAAAACTCAATTTATTCTTGAGTAATTTTCGTCTAGACAGCTCAGACATGAATTTTTAAAGAAAATACGAAAATTACATTTACCTTTGGCACTTCGGCTCTACCAAAAAATAACTGGCACATCAAACAACAAAACTTTTTGCTAACTAGGTTAACCAGGTGAAGGAGGCAACCAACCTGCCAATAACACAAAATGGAAAGCTTTTTCAACACACTTTGAACTCTGTTTTTCCTGGCGTCGCTCGCCCTCGCCACTCCACTCGAAATCACCTCACTCAGACACACTCCTCTCGGGCTAGGAAAATTCAATTTAATGAAAATGCAGCCAAGTGCTAAAAAGCCTGTTAAGTGGTTCAATGAAGGAGCGCAAGAGCGAGCAAGCGAGTGAGTCAGTGAGTGAGTGGGGCCAAATGCAGCTAACCTTTTGACCCACACACCGTCGACCTACGGCGATTTACTCGACTCAGCTGCGGCTGAGGCGGCGGTCGAAAGCAAAATCAAAAGCAATGTAGCTCTAAACGCTACAACCGCTCACCGAAAATGGGAGGCGACCCCCATATCTGTGATAAATTTAAACAAAAATCAAGCATTTCAAGCACTATTTCGCCTTCAATTGCTGTTTTATGAGCCAGCTGCAAACACTCGGCAGGCCAAATGAGAGATACAGAAACCAACTACAGGGGAATGTTGCTGAATTTATATTTCCTGAATGGATTTATTGAATATTAAAAAGGGGAGGCTATATTTGGAGCTGAATTATTTTATTAATATCATTTTAAAATTAATTGAAATGTTATTAAGAAGGCAAGCCAGAATATATTTCAGTTTTATTGATAGAACTTAAAGAATAAATAATACCCATACTCATTTTTCTCTTGCAACTATCAGAAGTTCCACTGTAACCCACTCGCAGGAGGGTTAGATTTCAAAGTTTTCAAATTGTTCGCTGGCCAACAGCAAAAAAAAACTTTGATTACCCGAGTTAATTAACGAAACTAACAACAATTGGTAATTGATGAGCGTTAGCCTTCCCCGCTGCCCCAACCGCTGCCACCTCCTGACCCGAATGCCCCACCTAATCACCTTTCAAATGGAGTCTACAAATTTGCACACTGATCAACTGGCATCTGAAAAAAATAAAATGAAAAAAACAACAGAAAACATGGTAAAAACTATGCACAAATGTTGCGTAAGTTGGCCAAACGCAGCTGTTGCATTGCAGCTTCAAAGTGCACTTAAAGAAAGTTTAATAGGAATATAAATAAATATGATAAAAAAACATTATCAACTTGCTTTTTTATAAATTTGATCGATTGGATCTTAATTCCCATTAGAAAAGTATCTATTATATATACGAAAATATCAAAATTTGTGATATTAACTAAGAAATAATTATAATAATTATATAACAGCTTTTATTTTGTATATAAAATGGGACCCCGTTGACTTCTAATATTTATATTTCGAAAATATATTTTTCCCTCTGTGGAAACTTCCAACTCGAAGCCACCAAGCTCCCAGGTGCTGCAGAGTTCCAAAACTCTGTGGGCCAGTGGAGCAAGTGGTGGAGCCTCCTCTTCGACGCATCGTATGGGGCGTGGCTGCTGTGGTTTTCCTATTCGTATCTGGATCTCGACGAAGTGTTGTAATTGAATTGCTGCTGCGGCGTGTGTGGGAGCTGAGCAAGATTTCCACAATTAATATGCCCACAGAGAGCTCAATGAAAGGTGGCAGAGGCAGAGGCAGGCAGCAGATGAAAAATGTAGTAGTACAATGCGGTTTTTGGTTTCCTTGGGTCTTGATGTGGTTGGAACACTCTTTGGGTTACTTAATAGCACCGACAGGTGGGTGGTGGTTGTGTCGATGTACTGGAAATTAGCAAGGCAGCCGGTTGATTGCTTGGATTTGCATGGAAATGGGGGAAATGGAACAGGGGAAATATGATTTACGGGTTCTACTAAGATTTTAATTTATGAAAGGTATGTGGAGAGTTAATTAACTGAGAGATCGGAGTTTATATAGTACACTGATAGAAAAAAATGAGAATTTTGGTCATAAAATCGTGACCATTTCGGTCACGAAATCATCCCAAGAATTTTTCGTTCTTCCTTTGAGATTTTCGTTCTTCCTTTAAGAATTTTTGCATTCTCAATTCAAGATTTTTTAAATCTTATTTTAAGAACAAAAAAAACTATAAAAGATACCAAAAAAAAAAAAGTCAATCCCAATAACTCGTTTTTAAGTGTTAATACTAAAACCGTATGATTAATGCCAAACTACACTTTAACTAAACATACATATGTGTGAATTAAGAGTCCGGGTTCTTAAAGAATTAAATCTGTAAATATAGAGTTATAAAATTGTTATTAAATCTTAAACTAGTGTAGAGAAATCCCAAATAAACTTTACTTACAAATTTTTGCGCGCCGGGATAGGGCTCGAACCCGGGTCCCAAGAATACACAGACCCTCCACCTAGCCACTCGGCTACTGAGGCAAACTTAACTCTAATGCCGAGAATGCTTATACATACGATTTCAAGGAGAGAGCAGAAAATATATGAATCTCTCCTCTCTGAGCTAAAAATAGATCTTTCAACAAAGAGTGAGACCACATTATGATTTCCATTTTTGTATAAGAAAGAATGAGACAACAGTAGTATGCACTCTCCTCTGGAAAAATAAGAATGCCAAAAATCTCAATTTAAGAACTTTTTTTCTTGATATGAATCCTTTTTGGTTTTGTTTTACGATTATTTGGTATTTTTTTGAGAATATTTGGTCTCATTTTAAGTTTTTTTTTTAAGAATGTGAAAAATCTTAAATCTAGTTTTTTTTGGTCTTGATTTAAGCCTAAAAAATCTTACTTTAAGAATGTTTTTACTTATATTAAGAATTAATTTTGAGAATGCACAAATTCTCAAAAGTAAACTTTTTTATTTCTATCAGTGTACAGAGAAAAGTTTTTGATCATAATTTGCAACAGCTAGAGGTGTCTATTTAGAAGTTAAAATTTTATTTTAGTTTTAACTATGGAATTTAATTTGAAAATAAAAATTTAAACTTCAAAAAGCTTTATTATTTTGGGGATTATTTTGAGTTAAATAATAAAAAAAAAAATTTATATAAATAAACCATTTTCTTTAAAGCTCTATTGATCTTTGCTTTCGGCGACCTATTTTTCCACCATTTCCTTACTTTTTCGAGTCCTCCTCTCTCTCTCTATGATTAATCTAATAAAACATTTTCATTTCCTCCTCGTTTATATTCCTTTTAAGAACACATGTCTGCCCCGTTGGATTTCAAGTCTTATCGCCAACAAAACAGAGAACAGAACTAACTCTATCTCTATCTTTTCCTATATTTTTTTTTACTATTCCATAATAGTATGCATTACTCTTTGCTGGCCCTTTCTACTTTTTGTTTCTAGCTAAAAATTTGCCTTCCAAAAGTTAAGGCAGCTTGAAAAACATGTCCAAAAGTTGATCTTTTTGGGCCATTTTACAATGCCATGTTTGGTGTCGAAAAGGGGGGGGGCGAAAGCAAAGGCGCAGGCACTTGACTGCATTTTTTCCTCTTATGCAACGCCAATTTCCGAGTCGAGTTTATACACTTACATACATATTTATATATATATTTTTTGCTCTGCTCCCTTATCAGCAAGCACAACAAAATTTTAGTTTTTGTTGTTTCTGTCTGTCAGTTTCAGCTGCGAATTTTTTCATACACTTTTTTTAGTGCAATTTTTGTCAACAATTTTTACCCCACAACTTGCATAGTTTGTGAACTAATGAGGGGGGATGAGGCGTTGTTACTGGAGTTTCCACAACAAAAAGTTTGCCATGTGTTATGTCTTAGGTATACATATAATGCGATCGTGTTTATATATATGTAAAAACTTGATGAGAACATTTTTTTCTGTTGTTTTGTTTTTTCTTTGCCTGATTATGCAGTTATTTTACTTGTAGATACAATTGCACATTGTCCAGAGGCTCTTTTGTTTGAAGAAATTAAGTAGGAACTTGTTTAATTTGTTGTTGAAATAATAAAAAATATCTTTTTTGGTTTTAAAGATTTTACAAATATTAAAATAAATAATAAAGAGTAGAGATTCGGTTGAATCTGCTGAGAAATTGTATTTCTAAAGCCCCTAACGAGACTCGAAACCATGACTCAAGGTTTTCTTATATCTTCTGGAAGAATAATTTTCTGTGAGATATTCGTTATAATACCGTTCTAGGGATTTTGGGTATTAAAAGTATAATATTGGAATGAGTACCTTCAAATATTATTACTCATTGATCGAGTTTATATATCAATTAATTTGTTGATTAATTCTGAAGAATAATATGTATTATATTTCACTTAACCTTAATTGTTTTTGCCCAAAATAAACACACAAAAAAAAACCATAAGTCATGGTAGTGTTATTAAAGTTCTGTAATATTTTTCCTATGTAAGCCGGTCCACCTTACTGCCCCAAGTATCAGTATATTTGTGGCATATCATCGGGTTGATTGTTTTATTGTTTGGGTTTCTTTTCACGCTTGATTTTATTTTATACTCGCCTTGGCGCCCTGTAGCTGTATCTGTATCTGAGACGGTGATTGTGCCAGTGTCAGTGCTTGATATCCATCAGATACTCGTGCTGGAGACCTGTGTGTGTGTGTGTGTGTGTGTGTTTGTATGGTGTAATCATAAACCATCTCTGTGCATAGGTAGGCAAATCCAAACCCAAATCGGACCAGACAGCTGCACAACTCGACTCCATACACATACCATTGTTGACTTTACCTTTGAAAACATTTTCACATTTTCGATTATATTACATATTCAGCGATTTTTCTTCTCGCTTTATTTTTTCTTCCCATTGTCGGCGGCGGAACTTTATATGGCAAAAGGCTTGTCGTCGTCGTCGTCGTCGTCGTTGCTGTCTTTGTTTATTTATTTCTGCGGATTGTTTAGCTCTATTTGCTTTTGGGCTTTTAAGAAGAAACTGGGGGCAGGCTGTCGGCGAGTATCTGATGAGTGAGAGTGCGACTACGACTGCACTCTGAGTAATTCACAAACACTCGGTTTTCTTTGTATTAATTGCGGCAATCATCTCGCTGCTTTGATAACTTTCGGGTGAAATGGGGAATCCACTTAAAAATCAGAAAAGTTAAAGAAACACAACTTCCTGTTAAGATCTTTCAAAAGCTTTTTATTTAATTTCTTTCTTTGCTATTATTTTATTTTTATGTTAGCCCCGCCTAATCGATTTCTCTATGCACACTTTCTTATTTTTTTCCACAAGTCAGGCTCCATTAGTGCATGTCATTAATTTGCATAAAATCTGCTGCAGCACAGTTAGAATCTGGCGATGCCGAAGATGATGATGATGATGCGATGATGGCCAAGACATTCTCCAACTCCTCCTCCCGCTCTGGGATATTCCATATAGTTTTTAATAACATTTTGATAGAATCTAGCCATGGTGTAACGCCTCGTCTAACTAATCAATAAGCGGAAAGAAAATGACAGGTTTTTCTTTTGCTATAAGAATTATGGGAATACCCTATAGAGAAGAGAAAGTTGTATGGTTTATCAATGAAATAAATAAAATAATAGATATGTTATGATATATCTGAAATTAAATTGAGATTAAATACATTTTAAAGAAGTTGGTTTGTGATAATATTAAGGAATTTCCTATTAGTTTCAAAATTTCTACTAAATTCACTCCCAAAAGTATTATTTTATGGTTTTACATTTTTATGTGAAATAGAATTAATAGCTTTTTTATTGTAACTAATAAAATGTGTTATTTATATGATAAAAATTAAAATTTCTGAGTTTAAAAACCATAAACCTCAACTATTTCCTAGAAATTTTATTAACAACTCAACTTGAAACTCCTAAAAACCCCAGCCAACAAAATTGTCAGCTATAAAAGCTCTCCAAAAATATTGCCATCACCTTGCAGCTGTTACAGATACAAATCTAAGAAAGATAGAGTTTCGTGGGTTGAACATTTCAAACTAGTAACCAAATTGTAATCACTCGCTTAAAGTGAACATCGAACAGCCCAAGGGGCAACATTATTCTATACCAGAGAGAAGCAGCATAGTCATCGTTGGCTTGTCCATCCTCGTCGTTACCGGCTGACTATCGTCGTCACTTAAATCGTTATCATCTCTCGTTAAGCATTTTGATTTATGGATGGAGCAGCCAGCAGCAGCAGCACCAGCAACAGCCTGTGCTCGTTCGCTGCTGCTGCTGCTCCTGCTCACTCAATTAAAACTGTATTAAATGTAAAATGACTTTAAAAGCGGCTTAGGAGACACGACAGCAGCATCAGCATCAGCAGCAGCCGCCACGAAAGATGAGATGCTGGTTGTTAGTTAGTTTGAGCAAGAAGCTAAAGTCTCCGTAAAACCAAGAACCGGTCGGTCAGGACAACTCAATCTTGGCCGGAAGAAGAGCGGGGCGGCAGCCAGAGAGAAAATATATAAAAACAATTTGTGAGTTTTGATTAAAGTGGCAAGTGGCTAATTGAAACTAGTTGGGTTGGGCCAAAACACTTGGACTAAGACGTGACTGGAAAGCTTTAGGGATATAATTGGAGCTATTAAATCTGTTCAAGAGAAACTGCAGTAAAGATTGAGTAAAGATTTTAGGTTGAAGAAGCTTAAAATTTGAATAGATATTAACCTGCTTTAGTTTATCAGGGTTAAAAAGAAAGTCTACTTAATATTTATACTCTCTTAATAATTGAGTTTTTAGACTTGACTTCAGTTCTTTTTAAAATAAGACTTTAAATATACTTTGATAAAGTAAATATTTATATTAGAGCTACTTTTTGGATTAAAATGTAAACTCTGCTTCGGTATATGTACTTCTAGATCTCTTATAGTTCTTCCTTTCAGTATGCACATTCTTTTTTTAGTCACCCCTTTCCTTCCAGGCCTTGAATTAGTCACCTTCGTCACACTCTTGAATAGATATTTGTGGCATGTTTACCTTAACTACTTGACACTCTGATTGAGCAGACACATTACCCCACTTGAGGTTGATGCTCTCCTCTCTGCTCTGCTCTGCTCTGCTCTACTCAGCTTCAGTTCCTCTCCAGACAAAGTTCTCTGCCCTCCACTCTGGTCGGTCGGCTCCTGGACTCTATTGTTTGATTTTATGGGAGTCGATGCCGATGATGATGATGCTGTTGATGTTGCTGTTGCTGTTGCTGTTGTTGAGGTTGTTGTGGCAGGCAGGCGGCTTTTGTTTACTTAATCACTTTTTATGCGTCGCAGTTTGTTGACGCCTCACGGGGGCAGGGACTTGTAAATACTATATAAGAATATATAGAAAATATATATAGCTTTGCACTAGTCAATACCATCGTCTTGTTGTCGTCAAGTGCATAATGAAGGCTGCTGAAGCTTGAAGAGCATTAAACCAGACCCAATGTCGCAATGAACCGAGTTCTGGAAATGTCAAGCCACAGTTTGATCTTATTTTGAGCTCGAGTTTAACTTTTCTAATATTTTTTATATAATAAAATATTGAATTAAGAAATTTCCGCTTTAAAAGAAAGTAAATACATTTTAACATATATAAAGATCAAGTGGTTTTTAGTCTTTTTTTTCACGTATTTACTAACTGAAATCCATTTCTTTATCCAATTTACAGGGCCGTCACACGAAGACTGGTCAATTGGCTGCCATAAAGGTGATGGACGTCACCGAGGATGAGGAGGAGGAGATAAAGCTAGAGATCAATGTGCTAAAGAAATACTCGAATCACCGAAACATTGCCACCTACTACGGTGCCTTTATCAAGAAGTCGCCGCCGGGTAAAGATGACCAGCTGTGGCTCGTGATGGAGTACTGCGGTGCTGGTTCGGTGACAGATTTGGTCAAGTCCACCAAGGGCCAAAGTTTGAAAGAAGAATGGATTGCCTACATTTGCCGCGAAATTCTGCGTGGCCTGAGTTACCTGCACTCGAACAAGGTCATCCATCGTGACATTAAGGGCCAGAACGTGCTACTCACGGACAATGCTGAGGTCAAGCTGGTGGATTTCGGTGTCTCTGCCCAGCTGGATCGCACGATAGGACGGCGCAACACATTCATCGGTGAGTGTTCATAATGATGAGTCACCTGTCTTGTCCTACCTGCTAAACTGGCTTTCGTTTTCTCCGCCTTTAGGTACTCCCTACTGGATGGCCCCCGAGGTCATTGCCTGCGACGAGAATCCCGATGCCACATACGACAACCGATCCGATCTGTGGTCGCTGGGCATCACCGCCCTGGAGATGGCTGAGTCACAGCCCCCGCTCTGCGATCTGCATCCGATGCGAGCCCTCTTTCTGATTCCTCGCAATTCGCCGCCGCGACTTAAATCGAAGAAGTGGACCAAGAAGTTCCAAAGCTTCATTGACACGGTGCTAGGTGAGTCACATAGTATGCAATCCATTGGAACTGGTAGCTGGTGTGGGGTCAGAATTAAATGGAAAATTGCTGCAGTTGCTGCGAGCTGCTTATCGAAGCCCAATTTTTCTCAGAAACCGACTTACGGAAGAAAGAACCCATATCATGTTTAGCTTGATTAAAAAATCGTCTAAAATATGCATTACTTTCGCGTTAACCTTGGAAAACCCCATAAAAAACGCCATACTAATCTCGTTTTTCTCTCTCTCTCTCTCTCTCTCTCGAATTACAGTGAAGGACTATCACCAGCGGCCTTACACCGAGAACCTGCTGAAGCATGCCTTTATTAAGGACCAGCCCACAGATCGCCAGGTGCGCATCCAGCTGAAGGATCACATCGATCGCTGCAAGAAACGCAAGCAGGAGAAGGAACGCGAAGACTATCGCTACTCGGGCTCTGACAACGACGACGATGAGCCGCAGCTGGCCGGCGAGCACAGCTCCATTGTCCAGGCACCGGGCGGCGATACGCTGCGTCGCAACTTCCAGCAGATTCAGGAGGGTCGCATAGCCGCCGAGCAGCAGCAGCAGCATCACCTGATGGCCCAGGCTCAGGCTCAGGCGGCAGCCGCACATGCCGCCGCCCAGGCCCAGGCCCAGCTGCAACAGCAGCAGCAGCAACAGGCCGCGGCAGCAGCGGCGGCGGCCGCCCATGCAGCGCAGCAGGCACAGGCCGCCCAGCAGCAGCAGCAGCAGGCGCAGGCCCAGCAGCCACAGGCCAATCGCCAGCAGAAACCGCCATCGGTAAGGGATAATGACTATAATCCAAAAATTAACATATTAAATCAGTTATATATTTCCGTACAGCGCCAGCCGATCGAAGAACTGGGTCCGCCGGCACGCCCGCCACAGCGCCTGATCGTGGTGCCGGATCCGCCGCACGCCAATCGGCCATTGCCACCGACCCCCAAGTGCGGGGAGCCGGCGGGACAGACGCCGCAGCAGCTGCAGCGCAACTCGCAGAATAACTTCAAGCCATCGGTGCGTATCGGGCGAAGATTAGCGGCAAGAAGAGGGCAGGGCTGAAAATAAGAATTCTGTGAGGCCAGCCGATAAGGCAATCGGGAAATCCGATCTTGTGGGGAGGTCTCTGGAGCAATGACTTCTCCAGTTGAGACTCAAAGAGTCGGGGGGAATCTATACATGAAGGATGCTTTCAACCCAAGCCCCGTATACCACCCGTATATACATATATATTGTAGCCCCCGTCGATAATGTAGTTAGATTTTTATGTTGCCCATATGTGAAGCCATGTAAATGTTGAATACCATTCTTATCTTATCCTAATTTATGTATATCTCTTTTTTATTTTCATGTTATATGCGCCTACATAATCTATAAATATACTTTATATATGCATTGATAAACCTGTATACTATATATAATATATATGTATATATGCGTAACTCTCGATTTATGATTTGACTCATGTGTACATCATCCCGTTGCGCCGTTAATCCAACGTATGATTTCCGAACGACACTTGAACCACACACTTAAAATCGAACACACAACAATCATGACTACAACAACAACAACAAACAACAACAACAGTTACCACCAAGGAGACCTGAGGTATGTCCTACGATTTTAAGTTTCTCGAAGCCTGTTTGCATCTTTTTCTCTTTTTTTGTTTACTTGCTTGAGTTTTTTATGCTATTAAATTTTGCATACATTTAAAGCATGAAAAGCGTTGCAGGAATAGGAAATATTACAAACTTAAAAACCTTTTAAATAAAATGATTACCTTTTCTATTTTAAAAGTTTAATTTAATATTCCTACAACGCTCTTCACATCGATTGTTTTCCATGTATAACACCCTTAAAAATCCTCCCCTGAGAACCCCCCTTTTGGAACTTAGTCAAAATTTATTTACCATTCTTATGGAGGTACACAAAACCTTTAGCATAACTCTGAAAACCCCAAAATCCACAACACCCTTTTGCACGTGCCACACTTCTCTTAACTAAATTTCCAAAGCTAAAAAATATGGAGAAATCCATATGACTAACCCCCCAAAGAACGTAGATCTGTATTTATATGGAGCATTGAGCATTTCCTGTATGATTGATGCGTTTCTAAAGCCATTTCCAACAACCAAAGTAAAATGCCGAAATGGAAATGTTGTCTAAACTAACGTACGAGTAGATAAGAACTAACCATCGACGCTTTCTAACCCTATAACGTTTCTCTGTGTAACGCTGATCTCTGGATCCCAAAGCTCACAACACTTTCTGTTCGCCTGGCGTGTTCTGAACGTTTTTTTATCTATAAGGAAAGAAAACCAATCTAATGCTCTCTTACTTCTCGTTCCCTCCCAACAAATCAAAACCCGATCAACAAATATAAATAAAAACTACCGTGGTATAATGTGCAAAAAAAACTACACAAAAACACACAACAAAATACACGAAACACCACAAACCACACACACAACACAACACAACACACAAAATCCTCCTCTGCCCCTGAAACGAAAACAAATGTATTGTAAAAACTGTAGGATCATTTGGATGTGTTAGCAGCACAATTAAATGAATTGGGCGTGGTCTCCTCCCAACAGCCGCAGCCACAGACAGCCGGGATCCAGGGATCCCAGCAGCAGCAGCAGGCGCAACCGGAGGCGCCGCCACGGAATAATCGTCAATCGAGCGGCCTGTCTTCCAGCGGATCCGCATCGGGCGGTTCATCCTCAAAGCCAGCTGCAGCACTGCCCCAGCAGGGTAACAATCATCTTGGTCAGCCGGTGAATCCATTGGATCCGCTGGACAGCAGCGACTCGGATAGTGAACCGGATGAGCCCAACGATCGGGCCAGGAACGATGGCACACTGCTGGCCAGCGATCCGCCGAAGCCGCTGTAAGTACGAGCACAAAGAAGGGGCGTGGCAGTTTGCAAAAGCAATAAAATTGTACAAATCAAAAAAGATGCAATGTAGCAACAGTTCACAAAAACACGGGGACCGTAAAATAAAGTTTTCTTTTAATATTTTAATTATATTGAGAATTTATCTTGCTTAAAATTAAAAAGTAAGCATAATTTGGGCTAATAAGGGTTCCTTAAGAATCCCTTTTATATTCAATTAAAACCTATAACTTTTTAATAACATTTTATATGAAATTTTACTTAAGAATTATTACAAATAAATTTTGATCACATTTTGCGGTCCCTGATTAGTAAAACACCATCATCTCTCTTTGAATACTAACCCAACTCCACAACATTCTTGTCTCTCACCTATTTAAACACTCCATTGATTACCCCTACCTATACCACCACCTCCCACACCTTCTGATACACCTTAAATCCACTCCCATTTCATTTGCATTGTCACCAAAAACGACGATTTGCCGCCCCTTTTTTCGTTTTCGATTTGTGTTTTTCTGTGCTTTTGTTTTTTGGTTTTTCGTTATGTTCAGACCCGAATTTTCATATAGGCCTGGCTTGGGACCGGTTTCCGAGGACGCCAATACGACGCCGTTGAGCCACGGCAGCGGCGGACCGCCTAATCGCCCACTGCCCCCCACGCCGGATGATGACGACCAGGCCGGAGATCGCACATTGATTATGAAGCGCGTAAGTAACTCTCTCTCGAGATATATTCCAACCCATTCGATATCAACTTCTTTATCCTCACATATATATATATATGCGTATGAATCTTTCTTTAGTTTAGTTCAGAAACTGTCCATGCAGAATGGGCAGCTCTGTTTTTAGTTCTTAATTTTGATTTTAACTGATGAGATGCAAATTATTAATCGAAGGGCTAGGCAGCTGATTTTTAGGAATCGGTGGCAATTGTACAAAGAATTGTAAACTAGCTTTTGTAGGGTTAAAGGTCTGCCAACCCAAAAAAAATAATTAAAATAAAAACTAAAGAATAAACCTAAATTAAAACGCGTAATATTGAATAAGTTAAACCTGGTTGTGGTTCTCTTTAGCGAAGAAAAAACATAGAATGAGTTAAAAAATATATATAATTTGATTTCCTTACTAAATTTATTTGAATTTGAATTAATCTTGATTTGATATATTGATTATATTATAATTTATTAGTAACTTAATGGCGAAAGCAGTGTGAAATCTTTTTCGTGAATTTTACTATCTCTTGTGTAAATTTCTTTTCAAAATTTATTTTCCATTTCACTTTATTTTGTATAAAAAAATCTTTTTTTTGTATATTTTTGATTTGAGCCATGTGTGATGTTGCATCTATGTATGAATATGAATATATAAATGCACTGATGCATAGAATGTGTCTGACACGATCAAAACATTGTACATACATGACTATATATATATATATATATATGCACTATATGCACAAAACACCCCATATATAGTATAATATATATATACGACCGGAACAAAAGAAGCAGAAGCAGAATTCATGAAAAACTTTCCATGCTGCGGTGGGTTTTTTTGTGGCAGAAGAATCCCCCAACTCTCTTTAATCCGCTGATCAACAAAAAAATTGGTTTTATTATCAACAACACAAGACATATTTTCTCTGTAGAATTTTATCTTGTGGCTTGGTGTTATATTTCGATTGTTTTTTTGTTGATTGGTGTATTTAGAATGCCTCTCTAAGTATGCAAAAATCCGACCAAAACTTAACCCAATTCTTCTCTTGCTGCGTACTCACAAACAACAACAACAACAACTACAACAACAACAACAACTCCCTGAAAACAAACAAACAAAAAAAATCCCTGAAATCCTGAAATTCCTGAAAATGAAACCGACACAAATAGAAACTAGAGCAGAACAACATTAATCGCCTGCAAAAGTCTGCCTCGACATCGCATGCCAATGTAACGCCGCCATCATCGCGTATCCGCGGTGACCAGGACTCCCGTCTGCTGAGGGATTGGGACTTTGATCGCTTATTCCCCAAGAATGCCAATGGACCGAGAGGTAACAGCAATCGTGGAAGCGAGAACAGTAGTCCCACCACCACGGCCAGCCTGAGCAGGAGCTCGCAGCTGAGCACACTCAAAGTGGACACAAAGCTGCAGCGTGCCAGTGTGGCGGAGGCCATAACGAGACCAGTGCCACGTGGCTATCAGCCGCTGAAGGGCGCCGAGCCGACTGCCAGCCAAAGTATTGCCAAAGATCAGGGACGAAGCCCCAGTTCCAGTTCCATACAAGCGCACAAGCGCCAGGATTCCGACTCCATGCTGCCAATGAACTTTGTGCGGGGCTTTCGGCGCGAAAACTCGGATTTCTTTCCAATCACAAAGCGCTACTCGGCGGTGCTGAGTGGTGGAGGAGGAGGCGGCTCTGGAACGGGAACAGGAACGGGATTGGGCACCAGCTCCAACCAGCAGCAGCAGCCAGCTAGAGCCAGTGCCATGTACCAAAGGAACAGCATTTACAACAGCAGCCTTACAAGCAGCAGCATCAGTAGCAGCAAAAACCAAAAGGAGAATGCTGCCTCCACGCCGGCAGCAGCCCAAGCAGCCAAGGGAGCTGCTCCCAAACCTTCCAAGTCGTTGGCCTTCAACTTCCTGCGACCGCGTCGCGAAAAGACTGAATCCGTCATTGTGCTGCAAAATGCTGCAGTTCGTGCACAGCGCCAGCAACAGCAGCAGCAGCAACAACAACAGCAGCAGCAGCAGCAGCCAGCGCAACAGCAACAACAGCAACAGCAGCAGGTAAACGTTCTCAGCTCGCACAAAACAACAAGAACAACAACTACAACCGAGAGAGGCAAACATTTTATTCCAAAAATGCTGCGAAAACATAAAAAATCACTTGCAAACAAATGTTATTCCATTTAAATGTGTTTTGTCTTGGCGCCAGAAACGTAAACCAAACCCAAACAACCTAAAAAAAAACAAACAAGGCAACAAATTGTTGAAATTTACCATTTGCATACGCACACCATACACACACACACACACACCTCACACGCACACACCCAACCACCCACCACGCACTGTTAATAAACATTAAACTAACGGCTCGTAAATAAAAAATAAACAGCTGGAAATGTAACAAAAAAATATAAGAATAATCTGAGGGAAAGCATACATATAACATATAATTAATGTATTTAAATGTTCTTTGATTGCTTGAGCATGTTTTTGGTTTCATTTTGGTTTATTTCCAATTATTTAATTGCATTTTCATTTATTTATCAATCCGCGCCCAACGCCATCTCCTAGGAACTAAGCTAACCGCAACCTAAATTAAGTCAACGCTACCTACGCTCGCTCTCTCTAATACGCTTAAGAACTCTGTGATTAACAAAAGCCAATCTATTAATGCCTTCCAACTGGTAGAACATCTGTATATAATAACTCTATAATGTCCCCCGAAAAGAAAACAAAGCAAAAGTATTGAATCGAATGCTAATGAGATCAAGTTTTAATACTTGTAGTAGTTCAGGTTGAAGCTATCCTAAACTTCTTGTTTATATGTTAATAACGGTGTCGATGAAGATTTACGATTTAAAGGCAGCTCTCTCAGTGATCGATTAAACAGCTCTTTTGGATTTAGTGCTATAATAAAAGTATATATTTTAATTATAAATAAATTTAATTGGGTTTCTGAAGAATGCTTGAAATACTAAATACTTTTTGTAGAAAGTTAAATAAGTAAATGATTTTGGCAGAGACATCACTAAAAACAGGAGGAATTATGTAAAATATTAAAAAATATCTTGGGATATACAAATAATTTTAAAATTTGTATGAACACCAATTTTAAAGGCTTTTAAATATCTTTTTGATTCCTGTAAAGGTGCTTTAAGCATTCCCAAGTAACTAGTTAAACTTTTGTTAGCTTAGCTAATTTTTATTAATTATAAACTAGAAAAAGAAGTGCTCTTTCTTTAGAAACTCTTTCTCTTTGCCGCCTCGTATGTAACCTTTGTAACTCTGCTCTGTGTATCATCTCTGTATATAAAACTCTATATTTGCTTTCGCTCAAAATTGTTTTAAAGCTTTTTTCTCTGTACAAAAGACCAATTCGAAATCAATTAGAAAAGTTTGTTGGTTTGGCAAGTTAATAATGAAATTAAATAAATGAATAAAAGAACCGCGAGAGTGTTTTTTCCAACTTGAGCTCACGTTTTGCCTGCTGAAGATGCTGTGTTTGCTAATTATTTAGTTTAAGTTTAGTTTCTAGCTTTAAAACAATTTTGAAACTATGAGGAATAGTACCAAGATGACCATTAAATGTTATAGTTTGTAAGCTCAAGGAAACCCACATACACACAATACACACCACTATCTGTATATGTATCTATATGTATATCGAATATGAAGAATCCAGTAAAACCACAAGGCTTAGTAGTGTCGGGATCATCATCCATATAGGCAACAACAAAAACAACAACAACTACCTCAAAATGTGTCTCATTGGCATTCATATTTATATTTTGTGCTGCTGCTCCTTGAATCTTTTATGAATCTTTATGTTCTCTCTTGTACGTTCCTTGAATCTCATTACGTTTGTTACTTTCCGTTTATCCTCCATTCTATAACCCATACTCTGTCTCTCTCTCTCTCCCACCACCTACTCGTTTCCTTATTAATTTCATTATAAATTTTGGTTATAAACAAAAAAGAAATCTTCAATGTTCTCATAATATTCTCATTCCTTTTGCTCCCAAACAGAACCGAGGAGGAGGCGGCGGCGGCGGCAGCGGCGGCGTAGGAGGTGGAGGCGTCAGTGGCAGCAGCGGTGTTGGTGCCGATGGTTTAGGCACTCCTGGAACCAGAACCAGCAGCGTCCTGCCCGATCTGCTCAGCCAGGCATCGCCGGCAACGCCACCGCGTCACGATAAATCATCCAGTGAGGAGGTGAGTGTGTAATATATGCCATTTATCAGTTTTAATCGATTTTTCATTGTGTTTTCCGTTTGTAACCCCCTGTGTCCGTCCACTTTCGAGTTTTATTTATTTATTGTTTCGTTATATATTTACGTTGTGATAATAATTCGTTGTTTTTCTGTATCGTTGTCTCTGTATCTGTTTAAAATCCATTGCCACAAAGCGATTCATTCGCATTGTCTTTGTTAGGATTCATGGCTAGGACTTGAAGTTCTTCCGGAGTCATAAAAAATATATGGATTCATTATCAGTCATTTGGTTATCTTTATTGATTAAACAATCATTATATTACTAACCTGAGTAATAATTTCAAGTACTTCACAACGAAATCCATTGAGAGACCTTAAATTACCTTACATTTATGATTTTTTTGATTTAAAGTCCCCATTTCTAACCCTAACTATAAATGTGACTAATAACTAAGAAGAAAACAAGAGTATCTTTGCAATAAACATATGTATTTCTTTGACGTGGAGTGCAAAGTTCATTATGAAGAGTGTTAAACAATAAATTGGTCGAAAAATATAATTGCATGAAGCATGAAATGATGTACCAAAAATAAATAAAAGAAAAAACCAAAAGTACCAGAACCAAAATGTTTAAACCAAAAATTTCTTCTTCTATAATTGTGCTTTGTCTTTCCGCAACGTTTGAGCTGATGGCCACTACGATATATTCTAACCAAATTATAAAAAATTACCAATCAAATACAAAACAAACAAAACATTATAAATAGTAAGTATGAAAAAAAACAACAACCAACCAAAAAACCCTTCGACAATAATCGCTCCTAATTTTGTATAATATTCTGTCTTCCAAGAATTACCCCACAAAAAAAATTATGAAAATACTTTTGTGTATAGATTTTTATTTTATCACCAACTCTCTCCCACTTTCATCACATTTTGTGTGTTTTCTTTTTAAGTTAAGGGATAAGGAATTCGTCCTGTGTTTACTATTTTCTCATTCCACCTTATATTACCAGCACTAGGAATGTCTTTCAGTTTATATTTCTCTCTATGTACAAATCTTCGATATCAGTTTATCATTTTATAATTTTTTTGCAAGGAATATCTCCCATCCGATCCACTGTCTTTTGCGTTGTATAGCAGTTCCGTCTTAATGTCCACTTTAACTAACATATTTCGCCTATAATGGTTACAGTCTCATCTTTCCACACACTATATACACACACGCATAAAAAACACACAAAGAAAATATTTAAAAATATTTTGAATAATTCACACAAAAATCTAGTCAATTTAAAAACTTAATCATTCATTTGGAGTTAACAAAAACATTATTCCAGTTGACTAGTATAAACTGTAATGTATTTTCTATATAATTTAAATAATTGGCCTCTGAGGGAAAGACTAATCACATTTTGAATTTATTTTTTTATATTTTTTCTAACACTTTTTCAATATTTTTCACACACTAGTAACAAATCAATGAATGAGTTTTGGCTACACACTTTTAATTATAATTTAAGCATTTTGCACATAACACACACACGTACACACCACACCACTCTGTAATAATGCCCTCACTATGCACAACACACAAATAAAAACCCAGCATGTGTAAATTATTTATTTTATTTAGTTTTTAGTTGAAAATCTCAAGACTAATTGACATTTTTTCTTGCACTTTTTCTATTTTTCTTTTCTCTCTATATATAAAATAAAAACAAAAAACCCACAATAAAAATATCAAATAATAAAACAAAAACCTATAAATAATCGAAATAATCGAAACCAAAATCGATAAACAGTATCAGGCGGCCATTAGCTCATCCGTGCATTCCACGCCATCGAAATCGTTTATCGCTAGCAGCGGAAGCGGCAGCGGCAGCGTCGGGGCTCTAGGCGGTCTCGGCTTGGGGGGCGGTACCGTTCTTGGGGGCGTGATTATTAGCAGTAATAATCACTCGCCACAATCGACGATATCGCTCGCCTCGTCCTCGTCGAATTCACGCCAGAATTCGCCAAAGAATTCGATCAGCAAGACGCGCTCCTCCAGCAGTATTACTAATCTCTTGCACAAATCTGCTTCTTCCTCCTCCGCGAACCTACACCACTTGACGCCCTGCTCCTCAACGTCCTCGGCCTCGCTCTCGATCTCCAACTCTAATGCCAATGCCAACAATACACCGCTGCCCCCGCACGCGTACGCTCTGCAACAGAAGCAGCGCAGCTTCCTGACCTTCGGCTTCGGTGCCGGCGGCTCCGGTCCATCGCGTCGCGAGTCTCACGTCAATGTCAATGTGACGCCCACCTCTCACGAGGCGGCCAACGATACGCCCGAGATCCGTAAGTATAAGAAGCGTTTCAATTCGGAGATTCTGTGTGCGGCGCTGTGGGGCGTCAATCTGCTCATCGGAACGGAGAATGGTTTAATGTTGCTGGATCGATCTGGTCAGGGCAAGGTAATAATGAAATACATATTATCACATTTATCATATGGAAATACTAACAATAATAACTTCTTTCCTATTAACAGGTCTACCAGCTCATTTCGCGACGTCGTTTCCAGCAAATGGAGGTGCTAGAGGGCCAGAATATATTGGTCACCATATCCGGAAAGAAAAATCGAGTGCGCGTCTACTACTTGTCCTGGCTGAAGTCGAAGATCTTGCGAACCGATGGCCTGTCCGATGTGAGTCCTTGGAACTTCCATTAAGTAGTTAAAAGCAGTTTCTAATTTTTAATTTTTTTTTTTTTTTTTCAATTAATGTAGCAAGTGGAACGTCGCAATGGCTGGATTAACGTTGGTGATCTCCAAGGTGCTGTACATTTTAAGATTGTCAAATATGAGAGGATTAAGTTCCTAGTGATTGCATTAAAAGACTCGATTGAAATTTATGCATGGGCACCCAAACCATATCACAAATTTATGGCATTTAAGGTGAGATTATATTACATTTTTAGATAATTTTGTATAACTAATATTTTATTGATTTCTTAAAGAATTTTGGTGAATTGGAACATCGCCCGCTTTTGGTCGATCTAACAATTGAGGATCAATCGAGACTGAAAGTGATCTATGGCTCCGCCGAGGGTTTCCATGCTGTTGATTTAGATTCAGCTGAAGTATACGATATCTATCTTCCCAAGCATGTAAGTTTTGTGGGTTATTAATTATAAATTGTTATTAATTAATTAATTGTTAATACAGACTCAGGGTGCAATCATTCCGCACTGTATTGTGGCGCTTCCAAACTCAAATGGCATGCAACTGCTGCTCTGCTATGACAATGAAGGCGTCTATGTCAACACTGTGGGTCGTGTCTCCAAGAATATTGTGCTACAGGCAAGTTATTTGTAAACTCTCCCTGTAATTCATTGTTGCTAATATAATATTTATATTTGTTTAGTGGGGCGAAATGCCCACCTCAGTGGCATATATTGGCACGGGACAAATTATGGGTTGGGGCAATAAAGCAATAGAGGTGAGTGAGATCTAACACAATAAGTTCTATATTTTATATTAATTATCGTGGCTTTCCTATCGTTTCTACAGATACGTTCCGTTGAAAGCGGCCATTTGGATGGTGTGTTCATGCACAAGAAGGCGCAGCGCTTGAAATTCCTTTGCGAGCGCAACGACAAAGTATTCTTCAGCAGTGCCAAAGGTGCTTCATCGTGTCAAATCTATTTTATGACGCTCAACAAGCCTGGCATGGCCAACTGGTAATCGATGATCTTGGCAGCCTTTTGCTCAACCCAGCAGTCAGGCAAATCCATAAACATTTTCTTCTTATTTTACAAACCACAAGAAAAACAAAAAAGAAAAGTATCTAAAAAGCGAACACACACACACACACAACATAGAGAAGAGATAATTAGCTGATTTAAGTGAAGAAGAGTGCTTATGAAATTCACCACGACAAACAACAACGTTTCAATTAGTAAATGTGCTAAGAGAGCTCAGAAGGGAATCGACGAGCCTATATATATATATATATATATATATATATAAAATAATCTACTTAATATTTAGAGAGACGAACGAACACACATTGCAAGCTCACTCGCCGAGGTTTTTCGTGAGATCTGAAAAGAACAGATAACAGAAACCGCAGAAAAGCAATTTATCCCTTATCCCTTTCGGTGTATGTATATTGACGTTACATAAAAATGATCCCAGATTCATTTCGAATGTCGTCTTAAGTATGTTGATTTTCCGATGATTATGATTTCGCTTACAAGTTAAACTTAAGTTGAAAACAAGCAAGAACATACGAGTATATGTATCGAAGAGAACGTCGCATATATAAATATATATGTAAAAAAAATATATAAATAAAGAAATAATAACCATATGCAGTTAGTTTTTGTTCTTGATATTATCAAAATAGAATTTATTTGTGCGTTTTTCTGATAATGATCACACATGTGTTAGTGCAGAGCAAGGAAATAGCGCTCATTTTATGGAGAAGAGAGAGAAAGTAGAAGGAAAAGCGAAGCAAACAAAACCCACATAAACAAAAAACGCCATTGTAAAAACTAAGTGATACAAAAAACAAAAGTAAACAATTAAATAATTGATTAAATGTAAAATAAAAGCCGAACAAGCAACACAAACGGAAGCAAAACCAATCAAGCTTTGCAACAATTAATGGAAATAAATAAACGCGCACCGCATGACGTTTATAGAGGAGATATACACTCTCCTTGATAACCACAAATTGGAGGAAATTAATTACAAAACAAATAAAAAACAAAACAAGAAAGCGAAAAGGATGATAACCTAGTTAAGCTGCATTTTTTACTGAACTTTTATACAGAGCAAAAAAAAAAGAGAATCAATATTGATGAATGATCGATGAATTGATGAGGGAAGAGTAAACCAAAATTCTATAAAATCGTAGCATGTTACAATTTGATAATCATTAACGAACCGAACCATTCATCTCCGCTTGTTGTGCATTTTCCTTGTGTTTCTTACAAGCTTTCTCGATATCAAAAGTGGTCACGTTGCAATATTTATATATCTCTATATCGAACCATTAAAAACTGTAAAACTAATTCTGCCTTATTTTGTGTCGTCCCCAAGCACTTCTCCTCTTCCACACACCATACACACACACACACACACACACACACACCCTTCCTCCACACACAAAAATGTCTCATTAAGGAAATGAAAAGTATGTTTAAAATATTGTTTGTGTTATATAAAATTATTGTATGCCCCATACCCCCGTATTTAATAATGTTCATCGAAGCAAAATGGTAAACAAAATGCACTAAAATGCAAATCTAAAACAAGAAAAAAGATGAGTAAAAAAATTAGTAATAAATGCTTACTTTATTTCTAAAATAAAACAAGTAAAATGATACAGAAATGAATGTAAATCTAATTATTATATATATATAATCTCAAAATTAAAAAACAAAACAAAAAAATAAATGTAATGTGTGTTTAATTTCATTCTGAAGTATGGGATTGATATTAGTTTTAACGACTAGATCGGCTCTTCTTGTGATTCTTTATTTTGGCAAATTTTTTTAAATATTTTTCTGATGAAAATGTACAAATATTTATAGTTTTTTCACTGATTCAACGAATTATTTAACTTGTTTTGAATATTTGGATATTGGAAAATGAATTAGCAAAAAGGCACAGAAAGAAAGCAGGCTTAGACATTTGGATCAGAACAGTATTTACTAGTTATCTACATATGTAAGATACATTTATTTAAAAACAAATTATAAAGTCAACCAAAATTTATGATATTGCCAAATCAAGTACGCCCACAGGCCCTAAGAGTCAGAAAACCTGCTTAAATTTGTTTCGAGTGTTGATTGTAATTCAATTCGACATTATCAGCGGCAAGATGAATCCACCAATATACTTATGGTAACAAAAAAAAAAGTTGTAAAAATGAAATATTATATTTCAGTAATAATTTTCCCTCAGCGTTCTCTTGATTTTCATCGGAAGTCTTGGCTGGACAAACGGTAGCCAAGGTGACATAGAATTTGCTGATGAGTTGATACGATTGAGAAATGTGTACGGAAATAAATCGGGTGATCTGGTTAAAAAGCATGAAGCTATCCCTACTCTAATGGCCTTCTACGAAAAGTATGCTGATCGGCTCAAAATGACGACCCACGTTCGAGAGTTAGCCGATGACGTTTTGAAGGTATACAAGGCGGTAAAGACTAAGGAAATGGGAATTTCGAATCGTTGGCCAAGCCATTTTTTGCGAAAACTAAATATTATACTAAGGGTGCTATTCAGCCAACCGGTTCCATATCCTTACCAGAAAAATTATATAACTGAACCAATGAAACAAGAATATTAAGTAATTTGACAACTGAGTAAAACAGGAACTTGGCTTCGTAGCTGAAGCATCTCTGAAAGAATATAAATATTAATAAAAATAATAAAATTATCCTTAAAATTTCGGAGAATAATTAAAAAATTAAATAAATAGTTGGGATTAAAATAATGATAATAATATTGAGAAGCCTGAGTCTTGTCATTTATACTTCTTAGGAAGTTTGAATAAATATTTCTGAATTTAAAATAAATAGTACGACCGATTTGCGAATTAAAGATTCTACAAAACAGAAAACCAAAAATTGTTGTTAATTTTAAAAACGAGCCTATTCGCACCCGACTTCTTCCGAAATTATTTCGGAATACCACGGAATTACCTCTGACCTGGGTCTAAAAAACGCATTGATAAGAGCTAGAACCTCTATAAATACGGAGCTCTCATTCGGCTAGCTATTAGTTGCCACATTAAATCGAATTGAGAGCTGCAGCAATAAAATGAATTCAAGAATATATTTAAGGTAAGCTAACTAATTATTAATTTATCATCGATTCTTTAAATCCTTAATTATTCTTTGTCAGCTGCCTGATGGTCATTTTTGGAAGCTTTATGTGGACAGCTAGTGCCGACTTTGATTCTGAAAGAAACGGTTGGTGAATATTTATGGAAATCCTAGGGTTCATGAGTTCGTCAAGGAAAGAAATGTCCCTCTTCTGGTAAACTTCCTGGAGAAGTACTCCCATCAGCTTGACCTTACACCCATTTTACGATTACAATCAGATGATGCGATGAGGCATTACAAGCAGGAAAAGGCCAACGAAACTTTGGTGGATGGTATGCCGCTTCAAGGTGGCGGCAGCTCAAAGTTTTTTAAAAAATTGTTTGAGAAAATTGTTATACCCCTACTCATCGAAGCTGGTAAGGAGGGTATTAAGAAAGCGATGGGAGCTAAGGAATAGAGATCAGTAAGGGCTTTCAAGTACGATGGCAAATTTTATTGTATATAATATATAATAAATAAGGTTTAAATAAAATGTCAATAATCTTTTAATTTGAAGACTTCTTATATTTATATTTGTATTATTTTTAAGTAGATATACTTTACCTTTGACAAATCAAGGCATACTAAATCATAACTAGATAAAAAAAAAGTTCGATTTATAAATCTGTACACGTTTTCACATTTTTATTAATTAGTATAAACGCTTATGTTAAAATTAAAAAGACTGGGTAATATTATAAATATATATTTCCAATATTTAAATAAGGATTTAAATTTCAAATAGAAATTTTATTTTAATTTCGATTACCTTTCTTACTGGATTTAATTTTGTATATATTTTTTGTAAACTTTTTTACAATAGTACGCTACCTCTTCGCGATACTAATGGATTATATCGATGGTTAAAGTTTTGAAAAGAATAATATAAAAATAAAAACGAAACCAATGGAAATATAAATTAAAGGTAACGAAAGCAGTGACATCCTTAATAATCTTTAATATTTTGTTATTTTTAATAAATTGTTAATTATTTATTATCTTAGCAAATTATCTGAGCCAATTCAAATCAATGTTGGCGGGAAGCAGGAAGATGACGATAGGTTTCAGCCAAATGTTTTACACGCGTTTTTCATCACTGCTTACAACTGTCAAAAAATCGATAACGGATCCGAACTATCGGCGTCATCGATAGCTCCATCGGTGTTTTGACAGCTCTACTTCCCTCTCTTTCTTTTCTTTTCCACCCGAAATTTGGTACGTCTCGCATCCGCTCGTGGAAAAAAAAATTAAATCGCGCAATTTAACAATGTTTATCGCATCATCCAAACGAAATGATACAAAAACCGAGAGGGGCATGACTTGCAATTGCAGATGCGCCGGATATTTCGTGGCCTGTTGCGATGGACGGGCGTTAAATGGCGACTTTTAAATAGACGACTTGGATATTAATTGTGTTTCCATTGTTTTGCAGCAATGGGTCGCGTTATTCGTGCACAGCGTAAGGGCGCTGGTTCCGTGTTCAAGGCGCACGTGAAGAAGCGCAAGGGAGCCGCAAAGCTGCGTTCCCTGGACTTCGCCGAGCGTTCTGGCTACATTCGCGGCGTTGTCAAGGTGAGTGGAAGCTGCCCCAACTCTACAGGGCGCGGGGAAACAGTAGCATGTAACCAACCCGAAAAAAACAGTGAAAATATCCCCATATTTGATGTTATTTAATTTCAATCTTATTCTATAGGACATCGTCCACGATCCCGGCCGTGGCGCTCCTCTGGCTGTCGTCCACTTCCGCGATCCCTACCGCTACAAGATCCGCAAGGAGCTGTTCATCGCCCCCGAGGGCATGCACACCGGCCAGTTCGTGTACTGCGGCCGCAAGGCTACCCTGCAGATCGGAAATGTGATGCCTTTGAGCCAGATGCCTGAGGGTACCATTATCTGCAACCTGGAGGAGAAGACCGGCGATCGCGGCCGATTGGCCCGTACTGGTGGAAACTATGCCACCGTTATTGCCCACAATCCGGACACCAAGAAGACCCGTGTCAAGCTGCCTTCGGGCGCCAAGAAGGTTGTGCCCTCTGCCAACCGCGCCATGGTCGGCATTGTTGCTGGCGGCGGTCGTATCGACAAGCCCATCCTGAAGGCCGGTCGTGCCTACCACAAGTACAAGGTGAAGCGCAACAGCTGGCCTAAGGTGCGTGGTGTGGCCATGAACCCTGTGGAGCATCCCCACGGTGGTGGTAACCATCAACATATTGGTAAGGCGTCCACCGTCAAGCGAGGCACCTCTGCCGGTCGCAAGGTCGGTCTCATCGCTGCCCGTCGTACCGGTAGGATCCGTGGTGGCAAGGGCGACAGCAAGGACAAATAAGCACTGGTTGCGGCAGTCCGGCGTGCAGGAGCAGCAGCGTGAGATCATTGGGCCGGTGGCGCTAGCAGTGGTGCTGTTGTGTGCAGCAGCGCTGCTGGAGAGAATGCTATTCTACATGGAAAATCTGTATGTTGTTGGCATACACTTGACACGGCGGAATAAAACTTATTTGTAAAAAAATATAAACATTGTATTTGTCTTGAATGTTAATAATAATGGTATTTAATGGATCTGGGTGCCTATACCCATGTATGTTATGGCTTTAATCCCTCTGTCGGAGTTTGTAGTTTGTTTTGGCAGTTCCTTGAATGGTTTTTGATTATGAATTTTGTTGGACTTCTGCACCTGCTTATTTATTTTTTTAAAATGATGGTAATGTTAATAAAACTAACAAAGCCTCGAAGCCCTTGAGTAGGGCTTGATAATAGATAAAATATTGTGAAGTTACCTTCTTTTAAAGATAGCTTTTTAACTTTAGAATACATAAATATACATTTTTTAAGAAGTTTTATTGATATATAAAATATCCGATAGATTTTCGCCGAACAATAAAGTTAACAAAATGTATTATGCACTAGAAAAACTAGAGAATAAATGTGGTTTAAATATACCAGTTCTTTTTATTTATTTAACAATTTATAAATAATATAATTGATTTAAAAACGAATTAATAGGGAATAAATAGGGATATTAATAGGTCATTTATTAGGTTTGCACAATATAATTGTATATTTTGTAAAGGTTCTAATATAATTTCAAAATATGAAAGTGTTTTTATAGAATATTATTAATTTCATTCGTAATCTAATCTATAATTTTGTAAATAAATATTACAAGTTTGAAAACCTAAAGGAATTCCTTAAAGAGAACACAATATTTATTTTTTGTATACCATAAGTAATTCTTTGATTAATAAATTATAGCAAATTTTATCCATAAAAATACAAGTCATAATCAAATTTGGTATTTTAGTAATTCAGTATATTTTCATTTCAGACGCACAGTCAGACTGTGATATCGATATTTTGATATATTCCCGATTGGCAGAGTTACGGCTAGAACTAGCGTACAAGCTAAATTATGATAAATATAAAAAATAAATGCTAAAAAACATGCTATGGCAAAGAGTTATTATTATTTTTAATTTTTTAATTAATATAAGAAAAAATTAGGCCAGAATTTCTTTAAAAACAGCACAACTTATTTTCAATTTCATTTTTCGAGCTAGATTAGTGTGACCAACAGGGAATATAAGAAACACATTTAAAAATACCACAATAAAAACTTTAGAATTTTTTGAATAGTGTCATCAGCAACACTTTTTAAGTTAAAAAAAAAAACGGTGAAGGCTGGTGCGCGGAGTGAAACAAATCGAATTATTATAAACCTTAAACGATAATGGATCGCACTTTCTACGAGGGCTGGCTGATTAAGTCGCCGCCCACAAAGCGAATTTGGCGAGCAGTAAGTTGAATACAAGTGAAAACCCCTTCAAAAAAGGAGATAATATGCTCCGAGTGAAAACAGTTTTCTCCCTTTGAAGAGAAAGAGAGAGAACCGAGCTCGGATCGAATTGAGGAAATTCCTCCAAGTGATCGGTGAAATGTGAAGACCGCAAGGGTTAACGGTAATGCAAAGGCCGGAAGAGATTTCCGCAATCTCGGCATAGTTAGCAGTGTTGTTGATTTTCCAAAGTCCATATCGGCGACTGAGTCACGAAGAAGACAAATAAACGGAACGACGGATAATGGCAGTGGCATTTTTTTTTTACAATTACTCTGCGCCTGTATTGGTGGGTGCCTGCCCCGAGTGTGCGTGTGTGTGTGTGCGTTTGTTTGCCGTGGCTGTTTTTGTCATATAAAACTTAATTCATTTTTAAGCCGAGGAGGGGATCACGGCAGTTGATTGGAATGCAAACAAGCTAAAACCGCAGAGAGACGAGGCGGATGGAAGCAGTGGCATCGATAATTGCAAAATGTGAATGAATTTACGATGGCTTCCTCCCTCTCTCCTCCTCTGTTCTCTCCCCTTTTCACTCTGCTTCGTTGAGCGCGCGTGTGTGTGAGTGTGTACTTGCCTGCCCTGGTGTGCGTTGTTTATGTTTGCTTATGGCGTGGGAACGTGTTTTGGCGCTGGTCTAAATTTACGCTTAATTAATTTTCCGTTTAATGTTTACTTAAGGGAGCTGGTCCCTCGTCCCTGTTCACCGCCCGCTGCCCCCACTCATCCTACAGAGCCGCTCGTGGATTAAATTACCGCCAACTGTTGCGTTTAATCAAATTTATTTTCCCCGTATTTTCTCCTCACTTTTTTTTGAGTAGAAAGACAGCACAAAGGGAAAGAGAATCCATGCTGCTGTGTGCATGTTTATGTGCATATGTTGCTTGCTTTTATGTGTGCATCGGGTACAAAAAATCAAAATAAAGCAACAACGGGAACCGAAAAACAATGACGCACTTGTCTTACTATCTCCTTGTTTTTGTTCATGTTCTTTTTACTAGAGATGAGCTTATATCGTGAGTGGAGTCGTGTCACGAAGTGTCTACAACATTCCAAATTGTTTTGTGAATATTTTTGAAAAGACTTTTTTTCTTGCTTTGATTCGAATTAGCCAAGCTGTTAAATCTGGGCGAAACAAAGGTCTCGCGAACAAACTCTTCCTTTTCTACATCTTTAAAAGTCGGGAACCTTATTTTAATGTTCTTATATTCTTTTTCTTATTTACTCAAGTTGTACAAATTTTACAAAAATTCTTTCACAATATCATTATCATTAAAATCTATATCAACCGACATGTTTTTGAAAGTGCACTCTTAACTCACAGGTTCGATCGGCTTTGTAATTATTGGGACACAAGTATCAATTAAGGAAATAAGTTTTCTATAGAAATCTAGACGAGGAATACATCCCACATTTTGTTCAGCGACCTCCTTGTACTGCCTGAACGCTCTATAGAATTCATAACGCTCTGTTGTCGTCAACTGGAACCGATTGTAGTACTGCTCACAGAATTCTATTAAATCACGGGAATTTTTAAACTTGGTAATCCGGTCCGCTCCATCGTTTCCATAAATATTCCTCAATCGTGTCAATTCAGATTGGAACTCCTCATCTCCTTGCGCACTGGTTGTCAAAGCAAGGCTTCCGACGATGACCACCAAGCAGCTGACAGGAATAATAAAGGACTTTAAGATACAAGGACTTAATTAATAATTATAAACTTACCTCAAGTAAATTGTAGTATTCATCTTGATTCCAGTGAAAGTCGAAACTAATAACTGATTGAACAAGTGCTCCATTTTTATAGGGACCCTCTGGCTCTTATCGATTCTCTTTTAAACACTGGATCAGGGGTAATTCCATGGAATTCCAAAATATAAATCCCCGACCTGTGTTACTTTATGCATAGCCCAGTTTGTTTAACGACTTCTAAGTAAACATTTTTCGGCTAACTCGCATTTTTAATGAAATAGTTTTGAAATTTTAATTGCTTTTTTATTTAAACTTTAAATTTTAAAGTACAGGCAAGACCACTATGATGCAGTTTTATTTATTTTGCTCACATGCAGTTTAAATATTTAAATATTAAACATAAAAAAATGTTTTTAAACCCTTTTTATTTAAATTAGTTGAAACAATTTTAAATTAATTTTATAAAAAGGACACACAAATTTTTTCAGGATATTACTCATATTAAAAACTTTATTAACCGACCGTCTTGGTGATTATTGGGCCTAAAATTTCTATAGCTAGAAAAATAATTAGACCTAAGCTACCTTGAGGAGGCAACCCTTCACTATTTAGTTGATTGGCCTCCTTGTACTGCCTCAACGTATTATTGGCTTTTTGTCGCTCCTGTGGCGTCAACTGAAACCGATTGGAGTACTTCTCATAGAAATTCACTAGTTCAGGAGCATTTCTATGCTTGATAGCCCGGTGAACAGCATCGTTTCCATAAATATTCCTCAATCGTGTCAATTCAGATTGGAACTCCTGGTCACTGTTAGCACTGGCTGTCCAAGCAAGGCTTCCGATTATGACGACCAAGCAGCTGTTAGAAAAAAAGGACTTTGAGTTACAAGGCTTTAATTGACAATTGAAAACTTACCTCAAGTAAATTGTAGGATTCATCTTGTGGCTAAAGTTCTCGATTTGAATGATAGTCGAAACTAATGTACAAGTGCTCCGTATTTATAGGTACTTCTGACTCTTATCGATTCTTTCTTGAACAATTTCATGGTAATTCCTGGAAATTTCAAATATTTTTTTGCTGATAAATGATATTTATTACATTTCGGTTTGATTAATGGAATCTTCATTCTAAGAATTAATATTTCATTTTGTATATAGTATTTTGAAATATTTTAATGAACAGTTCCATTAATCCATGAACTTTGTTACTTTTAACCTTAGCCCAGTTGGGTTTTTTTTTACGATTTCTAAGGAAAACTCTTTTAGTTCAATTACATTTTTAATGAAATATTCTATGATAACTGATTTAATTAAACAGTCAAGCATTCCAATATTTAAATGGTTTTTAATAAGGTATAGAAAAACCTCTTTGATGTTACAGTTCAATTTATATTGCTTACATAGAATTTGATTGTTGGATATGCAGTTTAAACAATTATTTCAACTGAATTACAATGGAAATTGAATCAAATACAGTAGTTTTAGAATATTAGTTTTGAGGTCAGAGAAATTTGATGGAAGTCAGCACTTTTTGTAGTATTTAACTATATTACAAGCAATGATTGAATCCAAGACTTTATCTTATAATTGCAATCTTGATTATGATCTTGAATTCAAATGGTTTCCTGCTGTCTGTTATTGAATATATTATTGTGAATCACTTATATTGATTTAATATATATTTCTATTTATAGGTACTTCTAACTCTTATCTATTCTTTCTTGACATGGATTCTTTCCATGGAAATGCAAAGTATACATTTCGGTTTGATTAATGCGAATCTACATTCTAAGAATTAATATTTCATCTGGTTTTTTTGCCTGTCCATTAATCCATGAACTTTGTTACTTTTAACCTTAATCTTTATGTTTGCAATCATGATTATAATCTTGAACTCAAATGGTTTATTGCTCCCTATTGTCATTATATTTTTTTCTAGACTTTTTAAAAGCTGAATATTTTATAAATATTAAAATAAAGCAACTACGGGAACCGAAATAAATTACTCACTATTTTAACCATCTCCGTTTTCTTTTTGTTGTAGATATGCGCTTGTGCAGTAAGTGATGTTGAGTCACAAGGGGTCCATAATTTTTAAAATTGTTTTTAAAAACCCTTTTTTCTCTTGTTTTGGTCTGATTTAGTCCTGCTATAAGCGGTACAATGAAGTCGAAGAAGATCTTGCTGTCTCTTTCGACATAATTAAAAGAAGCTACGAATTTTTTATTTAGATATTAACATTTTTTTAATGTCCTTTTTTTTATTCAAACTAGTTGTAACAATTTTAAAATGATTATATAAAAATGAAACAAAAATTCTTTCACAATATCATTCACATTTAAAACGATATCAACCGATATTTTTTTGAATAAGCAATTCAGAAAAGCAATCTAAACTTAGTTGTCAGGTTTGATCGCCTTTGCGATTACTGGGCCTAAAACATTTATAACTAGAGAAAAAAGTATACTAAAGATACCTCCTTGAGGAGGTAAATATTCCCCATTTAGTTGATTGGCCTCCTTGTACTTCCTGACCGCATTATCGGCTTCCTGTTGCTCCTGTGGCGTCAACTGGAACCGATTGGAGTACTTCTCATAGAAATTCATTAGTTCAGGGACATTCCTATACTTGGTAAGCCGGTGAACGGCATCGTTTCCATAAATATTCCTCAATCGTGTCAATTCAGATTGGAATTCCTGGTCCCCGTAAGCACTGGCTGTCCAAGCAAGGCTTCCGATGATGACCACCAAGCAGCTGACAGGAAAAATAAGGAACTTTGAGTTACAAGGATTTAATTAATACTTGTAAACTTACCTCAAGTAAATTGTAGGATTCATCTTGTGGCTAAAGTTTTCGATTTGAATGATAGTCGAAACTAATATCTGATCGAAGAACTGCTCCATATTTATAGGGGTTCTCTGACTCTTATCGTCTCTTTTTCGAACAATGGGTCAGGGGTAATTCCATGTAAATCCAAAGTATTGGCTGCTGTTTAATAATATTTATTACATTTTGGTTTGATTAATGCAAACGTTTTTCTAAGAATTCTAACAATTTTAATGAACAGCGACATTAATCCATGAACTTTGTTTCTTTGAACCTTAACCCAGTTGGAATTTTTCTTTTACAATTTCTAAGGAAAACATTTTTCGGCTAAATCGCATTTTTAATGAAATATTTTATGATAACTGATTATTACGTACTCAAGCATTCCAACATGAAATAGTTTTTTAAATTAGGAAATAGCGATGTTTAATTTATATTGCTTAGGAGTATGAGAAATTTAGTTTTAAGGTCAGAAAAAGTTAGTGAAAATCAACACTATTTTAACTATTTAAACTATGTATGTATATAACAAGAAATGATTGCATCCAAGCATTGATTTTATATTTGCAATCATGATTATGATCTGGAATTCAAAAGGATTTTTGCTCTCTATTATTGATTATATTATCACGAATCAATTATATTGTTTCAATATTTGTTTTCTAGACTTTTTAAAAGCGGAATATTTTATAAATATTAAAATAAAACAACAACGATAACCAAAACAAGATGGACATACAGTCGGGTGTCCCGACAGTAGAATACCCTGTACCCTGGACCGCTCCCCGTGAATTGAATTCGAGACAACTTACAATTACTTTAACGAACGTTCTAGAAATAGCTGTGACTTTGTTTCGCTGTATGTATACAGGCAAATAATGTGACCATTGCAAGTGTATTGGTGCATGTATTATTTGGAGCCCTTTGCCTTGGCTGCCTCTTGTATACATAATAAGTATAAAGTAAAAAGACTATATCTCCGATATTTATTGTACGATCGTAATGAAATTTAGACAATCTGTGTATTTTGATAAAATACATCAAGGTTGTGAATATAGTTTACCTAACTTTATAAATTTAGGAGATATACGTTTTTTTCAAATAGCTCCCCAAAAAAGGGGAGCAGCAAAAATTTAAAACAAACTTGATCTGCGTGCAGATATAAGAAGTCTAAATCCCAAGTTTGGTGTCTCTAGCTCTTATAGTCTCCGAGATCTAGGCGTTCATACAGACAGACGGACAGACGGACAGACGGACGGACGGACGGACAGACGGACATGGCTATATCGACTCCTTAAGTGGTCCTGACCAATATTTAGGTAACTTTTGGGGGTCTGCCACGCCTCCTTCTGGCTGTTACAGAATATCGCACAAAATTATAATACCTTTGTACCTTTGGTACATGGTATAAAAAAGTACGCACTGGTTTTACCATCTCATTGTTTTTTTTTTTTTATTTGTCGCTTGTGCTGTAAGTGAGGTTGAGTCACAAGGGGTAACAATTTTCTAAATTGTTTTATAAATATTTAAAAAAACCTTTGTTCCTCTTGTTTTGGTCTTTTTTAGCGAAGTTCTGCTACAAACTGTAAAATGAGATCGAAACATAGATCTTGCGGTCATCTTCTTCTCTTTCAACATCTTTAAAAGAAGCTAAGAATTTTTTATTTAAATATTAAAACTTTTTTTAATGTTCTTTCTTTTTATTCAAACCAGTTGTAACAATTTTAAAATGATTAAATTGATTTAAAATTATACACAAATTCTTTCCAAGTATCATTCACATTAAAATCAATATCAACCGTTATGTTTTTTAAAATGCACCTAAGAAAAGCAAACTAAAGGTTGTTTTGGATCGCCTTTCTCAGCATAGGAGTAAAAGTATCTAAAATGAAGATAAAGAGTTTACTCCAGATACCTCCTTGAGGAGGCATCCCTTCCCCATTTAGTCGGTTGTCCTCCTTGTACTGGCTCAAAGCATCATTGGCTTCTTGTCGCTCCTGTGGCGTCAACTGGAACCGGTTGTAGAACTTCTCGTAGAAATTCATTAGTTGAGGGACGTTTCTATACTTGGTAATCCGATGAACCGCATCGTTTCCATAAATATTTCCTAATCGTGTCAAATCAGATTGGAATTCCTGGTCACCGTAGGCACTGGCTGTCCAAGCAAGGCTTCCGATGATGACCACCAAGCAGCTGTTAGGAATAATAAAGGACTTTGAGATTCAAGGATTTTTATTAATAATTCTAAACTTACCTCCAGTAAATTGTAGGATTCATCTTGTAGATAAAGTTCTCGATTTAAATAAAAGTCGAAACTAATAAATGATCGAAGAAGAGCTGCATATTTATAGGGACTCTTGTCGCTGCTGTAGAATAATATTTATTACAGTTTGTTTGGCATGATTAATGCGAATCTTCTTTCTAAGAATTTACATTTTATTTGGTGTCCAAATATTTTAATCAACAGTGACATTAGTCCGTGAACTTTATTTCTTTGAACCTTAATCCAGTTGGAATTTTTCTTACTATTTCTAAGTAAAACTTTTTTCATCTAAATCACATTTTTAATGATATGTTTTATGATAACTGATTTAATTACGTAGACTAGTATTTTAACATAAAAATGCTTTGTTAATTAAGAATAAAAACTCTTTGTTGCAGTTTTGTTTATATTGTTTACATATAATTTGATTGTCATAAATGCAGTTTAGAAATTGAATTAAATTTAGAAGTTTGACTCACACGTAGTATTTAATTTTTGAAGTCTAAGAAAGTAGCTGAAATGAGCATTATTTAAACTATATTACAAGCAACTGATTTCCTGCTTTCAATTATTGATAAGATTATCATAAATCAATTTAATGGCTTCATTATATACTTATATATATAACATTTTATCCAGATAGTTTATTTTCTTTTGTAATGCATTTACGTGGCTAATATTTTGTGCGCCACTGTGTAAGCAAACCGTAATAATGATGCCCCAAGAATTATTATCTGCGTATTTCCATCGCCTCGGGGTGCCAATTTCTGGCTTGTGTGTGCGGCATTATGTTTATTGTTTATAATTCAATTAGCCGTGAAATTCTGTAGATGGGAAAAAAGTAGACCGGAGTTGCTTGTTGCTAGCTGGGACTCAAACCCATTGACCACTCCACTTTACTCAGCTGTTTGGCAATCAATTCTGACGGTAACGACGACGTGGGTGTAGATAGGTGTGGATCTACACACACATATACACTGGGTGTGTGTTACCCAAGAAAATGTCAATGCAAAATATGATTCGCGGAAAAGCTGCGAACGTTGCAGTCGCCTCGGTTGCCGCTTCATCATACGCTTACTCACCACTGGCGTTGGGTTTTGATATAGCGTGTATATAGTATAGTTCAGTCAGTTGGAGCGGTAGAGTAAGCTGCTGCACCCTTTCATATAACCTTCGATCCAGAGTTCATCGTTGCACCCTCGATTCGATGTTGATATCAGCGTCCCTTTAAGTCTGTAATCACAAACAGTAGTGTGAGTTATGTTTATTTTATTGAGAATGACAGCGGATATTCAGGAAGAGCAATCGTACATTAAAGCCTGCTTAAAATTGTAAATAAAAATATTAACAATTGAGGTTTTAGTGTAGGTTTCTTATCACAAAGAATGAGAAGTATTAAAACTCTCAAAACCAGTTCAAATGATAAAAATAACATATATTTCTCCAGTATTGGAATTGACTTTGTTCTTATTATAAATAAAACTCTCCTACAAAGCAAACTTTTAACTTAGTGTTGGTATCTTTAGTTTAAGGGGTTCCCCTTTTTTGTAGAATGCTAATAAGCAATGCAAATGCAAAAATAAAACTAATGTTGTTATCAGTTTGGTAAAGGAAATTTAAGGCATTTTACATTACTCTTAAAATATTTGTCTTTTAAAGTATGGTTGGGTTACCTATCTCAAAGTCGTATCCTCTTTCACAGGAATAAATTAACATAGAATTTAGCATTTTTTAAACTTCGTATAGAGCTTGAAAAAAGAGTGGACAAAGCTTAATTGTAAAGGTTTCGATTTTTGTACCCAAAAAACCCAATAATTACTAGGTTTGTAGTCCTTAACTGGATTAACCCATGCATTGACATCTTTTTTATTTAAAATCTCTTTAACGCCTTGTTTTTCCATTCCATTTTTCCTCTTTACAGCGCTGGCGTCGACGCTGGTTCACGCTAAAGCAGGGCGAGATACCCGAGCAGTTCTGCCTCGAATATTACACCGACCACAACTGCCGCAAGCTGAAGGGCGTCATCGATCTGGATCAATGCGAGCAGGTGGACTGCGGCCTGCGGCTAGAGAATCGCAAGCAAAAGTTCCAGTATATGTTTGACATCAAGACGCCCAAGCGCACCTATTACCTGGCTGCGGAGACGGAGGCGGACATGCGTGACTGGGTCAATTGCATCTGCCAGGTGTGCCACCTGCATGACACCAAACAATCGAACGAGCTGCCATTGGGCGCTGCGGGGGCTGGTGAGTGGGATGAGGATAAAGAAAGCTAAGGCCTAAAGTCACGCTTTAAAATCAATTTCTATTTGCATTCCACAGATGAAAACCGCACAAACACAAGCTCCAGTGGCGGACTGAGCAACTCTACTCAGAATACAACCACCACTTCGCTGCACTCCTCCGCTGGTACCACACAAGCGACACAATCGGCAGCCGCCTCTGGAGCTGGAGGTGGTTCTGCCATACAAATTCGACGGCAGCCGGTCATTGAACAGCAGCCGCTGCCCCTAAAGGCCGGTAATAATAACTCGGATTCAGTTTATGTCAACACCGAGTACAGTAGTCGCGAGTCTATGCTTTGCGATGGCAACTTTGATCAGCAGGATCTGCTCTCGGCTGCCCAACAGCAGCCGCCGCCATCCCCAGCCACAGCTTTGTATTTAAATCACAGTGCATTGATCCAGGCACAGGCAGCAGCTGCAGCCGCCGAGCAACAGCAGCAGCAGCAGCAGGCTCGCCTGGCGGTCAGCGCCAATGGTGTGGTACGAAAATTACCCGAGCATTTGGTGCTAACCCAACAAACTTTGGCAGAGGCAGCCGCTCAGCAGTGCAGTGTGCAGGCATCGCCCGCTTTGAGTACCGCCTCTGGGCCGTATATACCCATTAGCGAGTGTTTCTCGGGCAGTCCACGTTACCTGCCGGGGCTACCCGGTGGAGAAGGACCAGGAGGAGGAGTAGGAGGAGCGGGAGCAGGAGAAGTGGCCATACCAAACAATCCCACAACGCCGTTGAATAACTTAGATCCAAAATTTTACGATACACCGCGTAGTCATAATAATATTGGTCTGAATCTGACCAACGATCAGTCCTACTCACCGAAAATCACCAATTTGAGTCTGGTAAGCTTTAGTTTCTAATTATATGAGTTAACAAATCAATTTTCATTGTTGTTTTTTTATTTATTTCAGCAACAATTGGCCAATGCCAATGCCAATGCTAGTAAACAACGCTCCGATTCCGATTCGGAGAGTGTTTTCACGGACGATGATGAGTGGGCACATCCTTTGCCACTCCGCGAGAATGTGGGTAAGTTGTCAGAAATTCCCAAACCACTCACACAACAAATAAAATAATAAAATTTGATTTTTTACAGATCGCAGCACCAGACCCTCGGATAGTTCTATTGAGAACGAATCCTTTGTGCTGACCTACTCGCAGCGTTTCTCGAAAATGCCAGAGGAAGGCGGTGGAGCGGCGCTGCCAGTTGAAAAGGTGAATTCCAAGCAGGCGGCTGGAGCAGCAGCGGCATCTGCTGCAGGTGGTGACCATCGAACGCTTGAAAAACTGGCCAAGGTGCTAAAGAACAAGAATAATCTCATATTGGACTTTAAGGAAAATGAAAAGTTAGTGGAAATAGCGGAAAACTTTAAAGATTTTGTGTTAATAATAAATACTTTCAGAAATCCTCGCGATCTGCCGCAGCTTTCGGACACGGAAAACACTTCACCGGCCATTGTGGCACGGCGCAACGCACATTCAGCTTTTATTGAGGAGAGCTATGACATTCCACGCTCCCATCAGCTGCCCTACTACAATGTCAACCAGCTGCTGGGCGAGCGGCCGGTGGTAGTCACAAGTCCGCACAACAGCAATCCCATTGCAGCATCCACACCGAATCTCATGGCCGCAACTGCTGCCGCTTTGACAGCCACCACGACGACGGCAACGAATCCTGGCCAGATTCCGGCTGCATCGCCCACCACCAGTGCGGCTCGAACACTGCCACGTCCTCACTGCTATACAAATGCGGCGCCCACGAAGATGGAGGGGAATGTATTTCGTTATGATTTCATGGAGCAAGCGGAATGTCCGCCTGTTAATCGCAAGCTGAAACCCAAGGTGGTGGCTGGGACGCCGGCCTTGGAGGACAAGCCGCCAGAGGAGTTTCCGGCCAAGCCGCCGGTGGGTGTGGAGCATTTAACCAGTAAGCTAGGAGCTGCCCATCTGCAGCAGCAGCAGCAGCAGGCCGTAGTGGGACCGCCTAGCGTAGATAGAAAGTGCAAGCCAAATGCCTATAAGGTGAGGAGCTGTATTCAAGTACTAAGTTCTTTAAACTTTTTAAAACAAACTTTTATATTCTTATTTTAAGCTGGGAACTCCTTCGGCTACCATGTCACCGGCAACGCGTCGCTCCACGGGAGCCCCGCTCTCTATGGTTTTGCCACATGAAACGGATGTTCATTCGCAGGCGGCAGCTGCCTTTTTCCATGAGACCCGCACATTACCACGGCAACAGCAACGTCAGCAGCATCATCATCCCAATAGTCCTGGCAGTATGTCAGTGCAACATCAGCGCACGGTCTCGGCAGTCGCTGCCATGTCAAGCTCTGGGGGAGCATCGGCAGCGACAAAGCAACAACAGCCGCAAGCAGAGCACAAGCTGCAGTACTTAGAGCTTGATGTAGCCAACAAGCCGTCGCTGAATAGTTCCAGCTTAAATGTTGGTAATCTGTATTCCCAAGGCGGAAACGCAGCCAGTGGAGCCATGCGACTATCCGTCGTGGATGCAGCCGGAGCCAGGGGTGCCAAGCCTAGAAGCGTCGTGTACAATTATGTGGATTTTCTCAAGACAGAGGCATTTAAGCGGATACGCGAGGAGCGCAACAAGGAGAGCACCGAGAGTGGCAAGTAAATTTCACAACAGCCACAAAAACAACTTGACAACGTGCAATAACCAAGGAGACCGACCACGTTGCTGCGGATCCAGTAGTAGTGCCTATACAAAAAATTATATATGAAAAAAAAACAGTGCAAATTCCGATCGTCGAATTCACAGACCCATTATTCACACTCACACACACATATCTAGTTCATAAGTCTTTTATTTTTGAATCTGTATCCTGCATTTGCATTTGCATTCTCACCCAAATCTGTGTCGTTCGTCGATTCATATTTAAAATCGTGCTTCCAACACTTCCACATATTTATTTTTAAGCTTCGGAATCAAAAAATAACAATGTAACCATGACAAACAAGCGATCTTAGTGCTAATTTTACAAATGCAAGCAAGCAAGCAAAATATTTATATATTATATACACGAATTTTATATGGTAACAAATTATTTACAATTCATAAATGTAACACATGTGTGCGACAACGCAAGTTGTAGCTTGATATTGTGCTTTAAAGAAATATATATACAATAATAATAATAATACCAAATTGTTACTGTTTTTTAAAGAATTATATATCTGTTTAGTCTGTTATTTACTAGCTGTGTGTTAGCAACCATTGTTTGGTGTTGAAACAACAATCCAAGTCAACCCAGAAACACTTGGCAACGAAGCACAACTCCACACCAAGCAAATTGTCATTATTATACGAATAGTCGGTAAAAATAATAGTATACGCTTTAGAGTTACTTACTTTCAACCTTATATTATTTGCATAAGAATGTCGCTGGTCTACATCACCCATCACGATGAGAACATTCTCGAGTGTGAGCAGGATTTTATTCTGGGGCCCCAGGCATCCATTTATGATTACAAAAATCGTAAGTTTCTAAAGGCTTAAGAAGGAATATCCTAAACTTATTACTACGCCCGCCCCCCAGCCATTACTGAGAAGGCCGCCAGGTATGCCAAGAAGTTACGTGAACGCTTCAATGAGGAGGACAAGAAGCTGTCGGTTATCCTGCAGAACGATGGCACTCGCATCTTGACCGAAGCCAAGAAATCGCTGCATCGCTCCATGGGATATGCCCACACTCCCATCAATCCGCCAAACGCCTTTCTGCGTAAAAATCAGGGCGTCAAGTGGCGTCGGGAGAACACCCACAAGTGTCCCAAGCCTGTGCCAATGCCACCACTACCACCGCCGGGCACTGTTGGCAAGGCAGGCATTCCTCCAGATTTCATCAAGCGCAACAAGGAAGCGGCACGACTGATCACCGCTGTTCCGCAGCCTCCTCGCTACGTTGACACACCGGGGGGAACGCGTCACAATCTGCTTAGCTCGGGCCTGGTGCCACAGCACATAGATCGCAAGGATTTTGGTAAGGTGCCGATTTATCTCAAGCGAACCAAGAAGATGCTGGCCAAAGCGAATGCTGTGTGTGCCAAGGAACAGGCACGCCTACTGGAGCTGTGTCGCGGCATTAAGGGCTTTACAAGGACCTCATTTACTAGGGTCGGTGAGCCACCGGAAATGCCCGGCATGCGGGTGATGGACAAGCCCGAACGTAACGAAATTCTCGAAGGATTGCGCTCAAGCCTCACCGAGATGACCAAGCAATATCAGTCCATGTCGCTGCTCATCGACACCCAGGCCAAGCGACTGCGCAAGAGCAAGCTGGAGACCGATTTGCGTCAAGTGGAACAGGATATTTTACTAATCGAAACAACGCCCATCATCTATGTTTCCGAGTATTAAATCTAATTCTGTTCGTGTGTGTCTGCGTCTGGCAGCTGAGTGGGTTTTATTCCCTTAGACTTACCCGCTCTGCTCTTAGAGGTGGACACACACACAGAGACAATTCCATTTGTACTTTAAGGTTGAAAATAAATTCTAACGTTTATGCATTTAAAAGCTCCTCCGTAAAGCTGCCATGACAAAAGGGGCAGGTTATCTGCTGGCTGTCCTTATGCTGATACAGCTCCTGCAGGTTTTCCAGCTCCATTAGAATCTGACGATCACAGAGCGTGCAGTAGCGACGCTCCAAGCTGAGGGGGATCTGAAGAGGGAATATATTTAATAATAAAATATTGCGTACCAATTAACCTTAGAACTTACCTCAACATAGGACACACAACAGCGTATTCCTGGCATTCCTGTCTCCTGATCCATCATTTTAGGAAGATCACCTCCCAGCTCCAAGTGCAATACCTCTAAATGTGTGCTTACATGTTCCACAAAGGTATTTGTAGTGTTTGTTAGAGGATGCTTCTCATTAAAGTCCGACTTAAGCTTATTTATCAACCGATAAGCCTCGTTAAACATGCTCTTGGCAGCCTCCTCCTGGAATGGTGACAGTTTACTCAGTGTCCGTAGAAACTGAAGTCTCAGTCTGATGTGTGTAGTGACTAGCATCGCCTGAAGTAGTTTCATTTCGTCTAGGAACTTTCTGGAATGCTCCGTCAACTCAAGGAGGTTCGAGTGCATGTGGGAAATGGCTTGCAGAACATGATATTTGATTTTTAGCTTTAGCAGCTGTGATTCTGTGGCTTCATCGACAAATTCAAAGGAATCCAATGGACTAAAGTCCAGATATCTTTTCAGTTCCTTTTCGGCAAAAATCTTCATGCGAAGCTCGGCCAAGTGGTCGGTATACGGATTGATGGGCTCATTGAACTTCAATTTGCTAGCCAGCCGAGCGAGCATCTCTGCCGCATTCTCATCCTGTATTTTACCCACTTGCATAATTATTTGATTTCGCTGCCATAAATTCGCGTTCATGTACTCTTTGTTGCGGGTAAGAAACACGGTCAGCAGGTTGCCATTTAAACTTTTGCTAAGATCCAAAACCTCAAAGTTTTCAAGCATTTCCATGGCTATGGATTCCTTTGTTAGACTAAGCTGCTTTCCTTTGTGGCTGATTTGAATGCGTTGCAGGTTCCTGCTTACGTTTCCCACAATGTAACAATTGTGGCTAAGACAAGAGAGACCGGTGATCTTCATTCCGCCGACATAGAGTCGAGTTTCTAGCCATTCTTCCTTCTCCTCGGACACTTGCAGGCACCAGGTAAGCAAATGTGCCGCCTTGCAGCAGGTTATGTAATAGCAGCCTCTTTCGGGACATCGGGTAATCACTCCCCTTTGCAGGCCCATGCGATCCGGTTTGCCCCACAACTCTTTTATCAGTTCTAGACAGGATTCCTTCGAGGTGGGGATTCTGTACAGTTGGATGATCCCCTTGACATCACCAACGAGCAGGAAATCCTCGAAAACATGCAGAAAGCAAATGCGATCCAAGCTTGTCTCCAAGATTTTGTGTTCCCGAAGAGTTTGCACATCGGAGCTTAGGCTAAGCAACCACAGGCTTCCTTCGGCGGTTCCCAAGACCAAGGCATGTCCGTCATCTTGCCTGGGAAGCCAAGCAAACATCGTGATCCAGGCGCGATCAATTAAAGTCTGATACTTTTTAAAATTGGCAATCGTAGAGACTTTCATTGGTGGCAGCAGTGAATCCCGCAGGGCGACGGCTACATTGAGGCTTTTCAAGTGATTCCAGCCCGGGTACTCAGCGGGTTTGCTCAAAAAGGTCAAGGCACCACGGGTGTTGAGCGAAGCCAGCAATAAATTTCCATTGGGTAACAATCCGTTTGCCTTCTTTACGGCTCTTAATTTCGCTGGAGGCACGGCCGCGGAGCAAACAGCGGTGTAGACAGGTTCCAAAGTCAAAGCTTGTGCCTCCAGGACATTACAGCTTTCATATATGGCCTCCAGATTCACTTGGTTAGCCAAAACATCCAAGGGTCGCGGCTCCCATGGACTGAGCTCAAAATCCGCCAAAATATATGGAAAGGGAGCCGAGAGGCTGTTTTTATCGGTCATTTCTAAGGTGACCACGGTCGTTTTGGAGCCAATTAAAGCTATGAACTCTCCATCCGCATAACTGGCCAGGAAATCTTCAGTGGAATCCTGACGAACATCGCTTTGGGCAAGCACTGTGAATTGTAGGTTAGCTAGAGGATTGAAAAGAGGAAAAAAATGGTTAAATAGGATATTTAGAGGCTGAGAATATAAAGATAATAAGAAAATAATTACTAAAATTATTCAAAAAGCATGAGAAATGCTAATAAATACGATAAATTTTAAGATTAAAACTCAAGATAATATCTGAAATTATTACTGAAAAGATATAGTTAGTTTGTAATACAAAACATGAGAAAATTTGTTGAATTATTTCATTTTTTCTATCTAATTTAAAGCATTTTTAACTGATTACTGATTATCGTAAGTGAAATCCGTAATATGATGTATTTATTGTTAGTACGAATAGAGCGAGCACAACAAAACCCACACCAATAAAACGCAAACACACACACACACTCACGTTTGCCGACGTTTTGGCCGCCGCCAGAAAACTTTGCCTCAGTAGTCATTTGGTCGCGCAAAGTTCAGCAATCCCAAGTCCAGAGGTATGGCGAGCAAGAAGTTTGGTCTTGATTTCGTGAAGAATGTGTCCCAGTACATCACCGGCACACAGGGCTTCGACCGAGTTGTGAAAATGGTAAGATTACGAGAAAATGCAACAAATTGCAAGCGACGCCATCAAAGATTCACATGGAAAACAGCTGCGAGCTGAGCCAGTGGTGGTGTTATATAACAGTTTTCAGTTATCGATAATCGAGCGCGGACTTGAAACTCTCATCTCCATCGTTAGCTTTAAAGGGATTTTAAAAATCCGTTGATTTTTAAATATTATGTCAATTAATTTGTATTTAAAGCTTAGTAACATTTTTTTATAATCATTTCAGATCAAAATCACCGATGGCGGCGATGGTCGTGCTGTAGGAGAGTTCACTGTGGAGAAGGAGCATCTGAATCGCGGTGGAACTTTGCACGGTGGTCTAACCGCCACCATTGTGGATAATGTCACCACATACGCCCTGATGTCCAAGGGTTCGCATCCTGGAGTCTCTGTGAATCTGAACGTGAACTATATTTCGCCAGCAAAGCCGGGTGAAGTCGTTGAAGTCGAGGCCAATACTGTGCGGGCAGGCAAGAAATTAGCATATTTGGATTGTGTTCTGAGGAGGAAATCGGACGGAAGAGTCATCGCTAATGGTGGACAAGTAAAATTTGTGCAGTTCGATAAGGAAAAGAAGAATTTCTTGGACAACTAGAAAATTGAAATTTTAAAAATAAATTAAACAATCTATCGATGTTTCGATTGGTAAACATGGTTCATCGATAGCCTCTCGAAAACAGCTGTTGTTTGTTTATATTTTGTAACTGGGTTATCTTTTCGGTCTAGTAAAATCCGTATCTTTGGAGTTTTTCCGAATGTAGTTTCGGTAGGTTTATGATTCCTGGGCATTTCATAACATCTTATCATTGATATTTACTTTTTCAATTAAATTGATCAGATTAAAATCTGGCAGCTAAGGATTTGTGTGCGACGTAACACTCAAAAAATCATGGGAACTCGCAAAAAGGGCTTGGAATTTGCCAAACACATCACGGAAATTATAACAAAATCAACGGGATTTGAAAATCAGCTTAACAAGGTTGGAATTTCCTTATAAATAGAGTTGTATACTGATCTGTAAACTTCTTTCATTCATTTTAAGGTCAAAATCTTGGGTGGAGGCGATGGAACCTGCTGTGCCGAACTGAAAGTGGAACAGGATCATGTAAACTTTAGCAATTTCCTGCATACCGGCTACGTAGTGACCCTGGTGGACATGATCACCACATATGCTTTAATGTCCACGCCCTGTCATCCTGGCGTTTCAGTGGATATAAGTGTGAACTTCTTGAAGGGCGCCAAATTGGGCGATGATGTGCTCATCGAGGCAAATCTAGTCAAGGCGGGCAAGAACCTGGCCGTTATTGATTGCACGCTGAAGGATAAGAAGGATGACTCGGTGATAGCCAAGGGCTCTCAGCTCAAATATGTGAATTTTGAATAGTAAATTAATTTAAAGAGGCTGCACAGACACCAATTTAATTGGTTAAAAATGGGGATTAACTTTCTCAAAAAAAATTAAATAAACTAAGAAAACTACTTGTTGGAGGATCTATTTAACACAGCTATGACTGCAAATGAAGATGGGTTTGTTATTTTTTAAAAACTCATGTACACTCAGTGGGAAAAAAAAGCCGCACCCTAAAAATTCACTAACTTGTAAGTTTGATTGCTTGGCGTTTCTGCAAATGTTGTCTAAATTGTCCTCAATGCTAAGCCCGTTCAAATTTAAATTGTGTCTTTATATTTATTTTTTAGATCCGGAAAAAATATAAAGATTCAATTTAAAGTGGAACTGCGCTTAGCATTGAGGCAATTAATGAGTAGGAATTAGTCCCAATTTTTGACATGATTCTTTACCTTTCAATAAGGCTTAGCGCGTAATTCCATGAGCTTTTGCTATTAAAATATTTTAATCTATTAATTTGGACCTTTATCTTAATAAAAAAAAAAACATTTTTAACGAAGAACGCGCATTAAGTCCCTGAATTGGCCAGGAAACAGCCCTGACATCAACTCAATAGAGAATTTTCCGGCCCTTATGGCAGCTAATAATAATGAAAAGGACGCCAAAAACAATGATACAATTCAAGAATCTAATAGAAAAAGTATTATTCTTGAATATCAATGAGGAATAATTAAGCGCTTTATACACTTCGATGCCGCATAGAAGAAAATGTGTAATTAAAGCAAAAGTGGGTTATACAAAGTACTAATTTACTTAACAAAAAAAAAAATTAAACTATATTTTAAAACAAAATTTTTTTTATAATATAGGAAACTGGGTAAACTTTTGGAAAAAAATATTATTTCTTGAGTATACGCATTGGTATAGTTAATATAAATTTTTTTCTTAAAGTTGTCATATTTGTGAAAAGTTAGAAAAATTAATAGGGGTCTGGAAAAAATTTTTTTTAAAGAATAGGCAGCGATAAAAAAAAAATTGATATGCACTTTTATAAAAAAATGTTTCATTGATCAGTAAAAAAAAGAATTAAACAATTTAGACAACATTTGCAGAAACGCCAAGCAATCAAACTTACAAGTTAGTGAATTTTTAGTGTGCGGCTTTTTTTTTGCCAATGAGTGTACCTTAACTTGATAAAATTGTTACAAAGTTGCTGTTACAAAGTATGGACTAACTTACCACACCTTGATCGATAATAATCTTTGTGAGATAGCAGCCCTTTAAATGTAAGTGTAAATGCTTTCGGTGACTTTGAAACCTTTTGCCTCAGTTACCCTTTTCATTTCGTCGTGTCAAAGTCACGAGAACCAAATCCAGCGGAATGGCGACAAAGAAATTGGGGCTTGATATCGTAAAGAATATAGCCGATTATGCCACTGGAAAGCCAGGTTTCGACCGGGTTTTGAGAATGGTGATGCTTCGAAGCTTGACTTAAAGATAAACCTTCTAATCTATACAATCCATAGATTAAATTCTCCAAAGGAGGCGATGGGCATTGCTTGGGAGAGTTCACCGTGCAGAAGGAGCATCTAAATAGCGACGGAACAATGCACGGCGGTCTAACGGGCACTATTGTGGACAATGTCACCTCATACGCCATGATGTCCAATGGAAAACATCCTGGTGTAACGGCTAACCTAAGCGTAAGCTATATAACGCCAGCTAATCTGGGAGATGTCCTTGAAGTCGAAGCCAATACTGTGCGGGCGGGCCAGAAAATGGCCTATTTGGATTTGGTTATCAGGCGAAAGTCGGATGGAAGGGTCATCGCCAAGGGTGGACAGGTCAAGTACATTCAGTTTGATAAGAAAAAGTTGGATTTCTAAACTGAATTATAAACTTCTACATTTATAAAAATACATTAAAAAAAAACGTTGCCTTTATGGATAATAATTTAAAGCTGATATTTCTTGATCTTATTTTGTCTTTTAATTTTCAAAAATAAAGTTGTACTTGTATCTTTGGTGTATGCCAGAAAGAGTTTTGCAATCATTCCATGACGTCGTTAAATCTGTATTCACCTTTGATTTGTTGACTTTTCTTGTTGACTCTAGCTCAAGTGCAAAAAGATAAAGAAATAAAGTTCAAGGCAATCCATTCTGCTGTTGATTGATTGGCGTTACTTCTAAGAAAGGTATCTTCCCCACTTTAAGTTGAAGATCAAAATATTGATGAGTTTTATCTCTCAATCTATCAACAACCTGACTCTATATGTATTTTACACATTACTAATTCCGAAATTAGCAGCTTACAGGTTGTTAGAAGAGTAACATCTATTACATAAATAATGGCAACTCGCAAAAAGGGTGCAGAATTCGTCAAGCATATTAGCGAAATCAAAGCCAAGTCCACAGGCTTTGAAAGTCACCTCAAAAAGGTTAGAATTTTCATATAACCCTATTTATTAACCACTTTCAGGTTAAAATCTTGGATGGCTGAGATGGATCCTGCACTGCCGAAGTGAAAGTGGATGCAGAACATGTGAACTTTTACAATTTCCTTCATGGCGGATATATAATCACCCTGGTGAACACGATCAGTACTTACGCTTTGGTGTCAAAGCCCTGTCATCCTGGTGTTTTGGGTGGACCTGAGTGTGAATTTCTTGAACGGAGCCAAATTAGGCGACGATATTGTCGTTGAGGCAAATTTATCCAAGGTGGGCAAGTACCTGGCCTTTCTTGACTGCACGGTGAAGCACAAGAAGGATGATTTGGTGATAGCCAAGGCCACTCACCTCAAATATGTGAAGTTTTAATAAGAATGGAGGATCCAAAGATTGGATATGGAATAAACATTGATTTCTATATATTTAAAAACGATATTTGCTTACAAAAATGTTGATAAAATCGATTTTCTTTTAATTCTACTACAGAAAACTCTCCCAGAAACTTTAAAATAAACTGAAAACTCACTTACCTTCACAGATAGAAAAATCCGGGATATTGTTGCCGAAAGTAATCCCAAATGGGAATGATTTCTATTGAGAACGGGTTTTCTTATTATAAGTATGAAACCACTTATTATTTTCAATCCCCAAATTCTTGATTTAATCCCGACCGTTCTTAGATATTTTAATCCCAAAAATTCTTGGTTCAATCCAAAAAAGTCTTGATTCAATCTCGATTAGGCTTGAAATTTAACTAAAAATTCAAATGTAATTCAATCTTATTTATTCCTTTAACTATTAAACTAAACCTTATTAAACTACGCATTAATTTCAGAGTTGCCGAATTTACCCCTTTTAATTAGTATTAAACTATCTATAATTCCCAACTAGCTTTCAACAAAACTAAGCTTCACTTAAGCTTCAACATGAAACAATTTTTACTTAAATCTGTAATTATAGATTTATAATTGTTATTATTATTAAATCATATAAACTAGGAAAGAAATCGCAAATAAAGCTTACTTACATTTTTCGCGCCGGCTGAAATTCGAATCCGGGTTCCCATGAATTCGCAGACCGGCCGCTTACCACCTCGGCTACTGAGGCAACGCTGACTCCAACACCGAGAACGCTTATACATACGATTTCGAGGATTAAGAATATTTATGATTTAATCCCGAAACAGACCATTAAAATACCGAATCGTACTTGAAAATTTCAAGACGCTAGAACACCAAAATCAAGAAAAATATTCTTGATTTTTTCGTTCTACATTTTTATCTGTGTTGAATTTTATTTGCTTTCTTTTAATTTTATGTACCTAAAACTCCCTATAAGTTTGATGAAAAATGTCTCTTCTCTAGGGGATGAATTAATGTGCTTTATTTTATTACATGTGTAGTATTGTTACATAATTAATTGTTAGTTAATTGTCAATTAAACATGATCGCTGTGTAAATGCCAGCTTGACCGCCGTCTGCGGTTCGGAGTCTACGGCTTGGCGGGATTCCTCTATCTTGATCAACACGGTTTGAAAATCAGATTAATAAGTTTGGAATTTCCTCATCAATTTACATATATTCTTATCTATAAACTTCTTTCATTATTTCCTCTGTACTACTCTTTAGCTTCTAAAAATAAGTACTCTTTTGCCACCTCTTGATCATAAGATAATTTTAAAGAGATAGCAGCACTGTAATGCGATCGTAAATGCTTTTGGCCGACTTTGCAAATGATTATTACCTCAGTTATACTCGTCATTTCGTCGTGACAAGTTCAGGAAAACCAGATCCAGCAGAATGGCGACAAAGAAATTGGGGCTTGATTTTGTAAAGAAAATAACCGACTATGCCCACGGAAAACCAGGCTTCGACAGAGTTTTGAGAATGGCAAGAGTTAATGCTTGCAGTAAAGATAAAACTTATTAACCCCCAAATTCACAGCTTAAATTCACTAAAGGCGGCGATGGTCATTGCTTGGCAGAGTTCACGGTGCAGAAGGAGCATCTTAATAGCGACGGAACAATGCACGGCGGTCTCACGGGCACTATTGTGGACAATATGACCTCAGTCGCCATGATGACCACTGGAGCTCATCCTGGTGTAACGGCCAACCTGAGCGTAAGCTATATAACGCCAGCTAATCTGGGAGATGTCCTTGAAGCCGAAGCCAATACTGTGCGGGCGGGCAAGAAAATGGCCTATTTGGATTTGGTTATTAGGCGAAAGTCGGATGGAAGGGTCATCGCCAAGGGTGGACAGGTCAGGTTCATTCAGTTTGATAAGAAAAAGCTGGATTTCTAAACTGAAATATAAACTTTTACCTGTATAAAAATTAATTAAAAAAGCGTTGCCTTTATGGATAAATTTTTAAAGCTGATATTCCTTGGTATTCACCTTTGATTTGTTGACTTTTCTTGTTGACTCTAGCTTAAGTGCAAAAAGATAAAGAAATAAAGTTCAAAGCAATCCATTCTGCTGTTGATTGATTGGCGTCACTTCTAAGAAAGTTATCTTCCCCACTTTAAGTTGAAGATCAAAATATTGATAAGTCTTATCTCTCGATCTATCTATCACCTGAATCTCTATGTATTTTACACATTACTAATTCCGAAATTAGTAGCTTACAGGTTGTTAGAGGAGTAACATCTATTACATAAATAATGGCAACTCGCAAAAAGGGTGCAGAATTCGTCAAGCATATCAGCGAAATCATAGCCAAGTCCTCAGGCTTTGAAAGTCACCTCAAAAAGGTTAGAATTTTCATATATTAATTTACTATTACCTTTAAACCTATTTATTAACCACTTTCAGGTTAAAATCCTGGATGGCGGAGATGGATCCTGCACTGCCGAAGTGAAAGTTGATGCAGAACATGTGAACTTTTACAATTTCCTTCATGGCGGATATATAATCACCCTGGTGAACACGATCAGTACTTACGCTTTGATGTCAAAGCCCTGTCATCCTGGTGTTTCTGTGGATCTGAGTGTGAATTTCTTGAACGGAGCCAAATTAGGCGACGATATTGTCGTTGAGGCAAATTTATCCAAGGTGGGAAAGTACCTGGCCTTCCTTGACTGCACGGTGAAGCACAAGAAGGATGATTTGGTGATAGCCAAGGCCACTCACCTCAAATATGTGAAGTTTTAATAAGAATGGAGGATCCAAAGATTTGAGATGGAATAAACATTGATTTTTATATATTTAAAAATGATATTTGCTTACAAAAATGTTGATAAAATCGATTTTCTTTCAATTCTACTACAGAAAAATCTCCCAGAAACCTTCAAATAAACTGAAAACTCACTTACCTTGAATTTTATTTCCTTTCTTTTAATTTTACGTACCTAAAACTCCCTATAAGCTTGATGAAAAATGTCTCTTCTCTAAGGGATAAATTAATGTGCTTTATTTTATTACATGTGTAGTATTGTTACACTATTAATTGTTAGTTAATTGTCAATTAAACACGATCGCTGTGTAAATGCCAGCTTGACCCCCGTCTGCGGTTCGGAGTCTACGGCTTGGCGGGATTCCTCCAGCTTAATCAACAAGGTTGGAATTTCCTCATTAATTTACATATATTCTTATCTGTAAACTGTTTTCATTATTTTCTCTTTACTACTCTTTACCTTCTGAAAATAAGTACTCGTTTGCCACCTCTTGATCATAAGATAATTTTGAAGAGATAGCAGCACTGTAAATGTGATCGTAAATGCTTTTGGCTGACTTCGCAAATGATTATTACCTCAGTTATACTCGTCATTTCGTCGTGACAAGTTCAGGAAAACCAGATCCAGCAGAATGGCGACAAAGAAATTGGGGCTTGATTTCGTAAAGAAAATGGCCGGTTATGCCCACGGAAAACCAGGCTTCGACAGAGTTTTGAGAATGGCAAGAGTTAATGCTTGCAGTAAAGATAAAACTTATTAACCCCCAAATTCACAGCTTAAATTCACTAAAGGTGGCGATGGTCATTGCTTGGGAGAGTTCACCGTGCAGAAGGAACATCTTAATAGTGACGGAACAATGCACGGCGGTCTCACGGGCACTATTGTAGACAATATCACCTCAGCCGCCATGATGACCACTGGAGCGCATCCTGGTGTAACGGCTAACCTGAGCGTGAGCTATGTAACGCCAGCTAATCTGGGAGATGTCCTTGAAGTCGAAGCCAATACTGTGCGGGCGGGCCAGAAAATGGCCTATTTGGATTTGGTTATCAGGCGAAAGTCGGATGGAAGGGTCATCGCCAAAGGTGGACACGTCAAGTACATTCAGTTTGATAAGAAAAAGCTGGATTTCTAAACTGAAATATAAACTTTTACCTGTATAAAAATTCATTAAAAAAGAGTTGCATTTATGGATAGGGTTTGAAGCTGATATTCTTTCATTTTATTTTGTTTTTTAATTTAAAAAGCTAAAGTTACAAGTTGTATTCTTATCTTTTGGGTTATTGGGGATAGAGTTTTGAAATTATTGGCGTCTTACAGTGGCGCCTCTAGAACACCATTGCGAAAATATATTTTATTTTATTTTTATAAAAAAGTCATAGTCGTAACAAAGTTTTAATTATAACTATCTAACAGAAATTTCCCAAGGAATCCAATTCAAAAATAGTCATTAGGCTTGTAAAGATATGGAATTAAGTCCACAAATATTTAATCTATTAGAAATTCCTCCAATATAGTATTATTTATGGTAAAAGGTAGTCAAAATAATAGAACGATCGAAATTACATAAAATAATCTTATTAAATATTGGTTTTCAATTTTTAAAATATTCTTATTTGAACAAATAAATGAAACAAAGCTACAAAATATATACACAATAGTTTAAGAAAGGTTTTTCTACCAAAGGTCGGTTTTTTCACTTTAATATTAAAATTTAACTTAACTTAAAAATGCTGTTTAAATTATTCGTCTTAGTTTTATGGTTCAAAAGTTATGATTTTTACAATGCAATATGAGAAAAGGCGCAACTGTGCGTCGTTTAAATATTATTTACCTTTACTTTGTTTACTTTTCCGGGTGTCTCTATCTCAAGTTTTTAAAAATGCACTCAAAGATAAAGAATTCAAAATCGAAGGAATCTGTTGATTAATTGGCGCCACTTCTGGGATAGTTAAGGAAGAGATTCTTTAAAGTTAAATATCAAGAGATTGATAAGACTTATCTTCTACATATCTATCACCTGTATATATACATTTCTAATTCCTTACATATGTGAAGTTTTAATAAGAATGGAGGATCCACAGATTGGAAATGAAATAAACATTAATTTCTATATATTTTAAAATTATATTTGCTTACAAATATTTTGGTTAAATCGATGCTCTTCCAATTTTACTACAGATAACTTTCCCAGAAACTTTAAAATAATTTAAAACTTCTTACCTTGTACTTTATTTCCTTTCCTTTAATTTTGAGTGCCTAAAACTCCTTCTAAACTTAAAGAAAAGCCAAAAACTCCATATAAACTTAAAGAAAACAGTCTCTTCTCTATGGGATATATTAATGTGCTTTATTTTATTACATGTGTAGCATTGTTACATTGTTAATTGTTAGTTAATTGTCAATTAAACATGCTCGTTGCGTAATTGCCGGTGTGTTTTTGGTTTCGATTTTTCTTTCGCTTTGATTAGAGTGAGTGAGTGGCTACACCTACGGTTAAACGTGTACATCGATATGCGTATTTCATGGGGCTCTGTCTGTGGCTACTTCACTTGACGTTCGCCGGCAGCGCGGGGCAGTGGGGGCAGCAGGCCTCTGGTGGCGTCAGTGGTTCCACTCCCGGCGGACAGGAGACCTCGCCGCAACGCTCCCTCAGGCAGTTGACTTGGCCGTGGAAGCAATTGCATTTGGTGCAGACATCCGGCGACCACACCTCGTTGTTCAGTCGCGTGGTGCCCTTGTCGTCGACGCAGTGGCTCCTCTTGGGCTTGTTGGACACCACCACGGCCGGCTGAGCGGGTGCTGGGGCCAGCTGAACCACTGGCTGCGGTTCGGAGTCCACGGCATTGCAGGATTCCTCCAGCTTACGCAGCTTCTTGTGCAGCTTCTTGAGATCCTTCTGGAAACTGCCAATGAGCTCCTCGAGACCACTAACTCGCTCCTCGTTCACATCGTACAAAGACTCCAAGGGACTGTCATAGCTCTCGGCAGTCGAGGTTATATCCTGCTGGTGGACATCCCTCTTCTGCCTGGAGCTCCTCTTCGTGTAGGTTTGTGGTATGAAGGACTCAAAAATGGCCGGAGGATTGTTGCATCTGCCGCACTCCTGCCACAGATAAAGATTAATGCCGGGGACATCCTCGCACTTCTTGTAGCCACCCTGGTGCTTGGCCAGCACAAAGACATTCTCGGTGACCTGGTCAAAGTTGTCGCCAACATCGCAAAGAACACGTCCAAAGTTGGACTGCTTGATCTGGGTCAACTGTTCCGGCGTGAAGACGCCAGGATTCTCGTAGTACAAGCGATCGCCATCGCGTAGGCGTCGGAACTGCTCAATGAGCAGACACTGGAAGAGCGGACCCACCTTTCCACCCTCAACCTGATCCTCCAGGATGCCGCCCAACCACACATCCACATTGTCAGGGTGTCCATAGAGTTCCTTCATCTTTTGCCGGATCTCCGCATTGCTTATCTCTCCGGCAAGATCCTCAAAGTCCTGGGCAACCGTCAGATTGCAGAATTTCCTGTAAACATTATAACCAGGCATTCCATGATCCCTGCCTCGTTGGATATTAATGGCAGCCAAATCAAGTGCCACGGCATGCGCCGTCTGGAAAAGCTTCTCCGTGAGTTCAGTATTCAAATTCTGATCGGGTGTCTTGAGCTTGGCAGGCACGGCTAGGAAACCTCTCATCAGGGGATCCACTCCACCCTCGTAGGCCAAACGCCAGGGGGCAAAGAAGGCCTTGTGGAGAAGCAGGTGACCCTGGGGAATTGGCTGGAAAGTCTCATTGAGACGATGCAGTATGGGATTGATGATAGTATGGCCAAAACGGAGGGCAGCGGTGGCAAACTCATTGGCAATGCTGGGATTCACCGAGGGATCGTAGCCTTTGTAATCACCCATCATCTGCATGCCACTCTCACCGATAATCAAGGGAAGCCACTGCTTGAAGGTGATGTGCTGCATCTGGGCACCCACGATCTTTCTGGCCTCCTGGTAGAGAGTGTCGCCATCCCAATGGGAGTTGATCTCCTTGAGCTTCTTGGCCAAACGATTGTGCTCTCGCATCCAAACAGTGTGCATGGCCAGAAGACCCACTTGCTCGTTGACTCGAATATCTCCGGAAACAAAGCAACTCATGGTGTTCTCATCCAGATTCCTGCGGCAATCCATGCCATCCTGGGGAGCAGCAAAAGGCAGCATATCCTTCTGACGGGGGAAGTGAACTCCCACTCGAAGAAGACCCTCCTCCGCAGTTAAATTCCTCAGTTCTTGGGCAAATGGTTTACTATAACCATAAACCTGTGAGGCATCTATATAAGATGTCAACTGGTTGATCTGCTCTCGATGCTGGACACTGTCAAAGAACAGCGAGGTCATTCCAGAGCCACAGATGGCACTGGAACGCACCACATCAATGCAGCGACGATTACGGACTCGTGGATCATTCGGTGGCACTTCAATGGGATAACAAGGCGGCGCCATTTCACAGCTCTTCTTGCAATCGATGCCATCCCAACTCTCCGAACTCACCGAGGGTATGGCATGGTCAAGATCATGATCCAAAAACTGTCCCCACTGCATCACCATGTGCGTAATCCTGGCATCTGGTGTGATCTCCTTGGTGGCCACAATTGAGGTGGAAACCAGACGTGCACTGGGTTTGGCATGACCGGAGTAGAGCATTCCTTTGGTCCAGCCCACGGGCATGCTGAAGCCATTCTCATAAATTGGCGGCGCCAATCTCCGGAAGGCGGTGAGGGAAGCGCCCCAAGTTGGGTGCTGGAGATTGTTGCAGGTGCCATCAATGCTTCGGTAACGCGAATGATAGCACATATCCGTGCAATTGGGCATCTCACGGTGTTCCATGCAGCCGGAGAGTTCGGCCACCAGGTGAAGATGTTCCCGCGAAAGTAGATCTCGGAATTCATACTCCTCGCTGGCCATGGTTAGGTTGTCGCCCTGCTGCACATGTTTACGGATATTCACCAGAGTCCGCTCGTAAATCTCAGCTGCCCGGGCCAATTGACGAGCTTGACCAGTGGGAAAACGGAAGACACGCAGGAGATCACCATAATTCGGTGGCGCCTTGTCAGAGCGATTGGAGAAGAGCATGTCCAGGGTGTTGTTAATGGCCAAATCGATCTCCTTGGCGGCCTCGGCAAAGGCAATGCGCACATAGCGATCCCCAGGGGCCAAGTCTACATTGTTTCTAAAAGAAAAAGATAAATATTTATTAAATTTATTACATTAAAAAGTAAAGTAAAGTAAGTAAAAAGTAAAAAGTAAAAACCCAAAAAAAGTAGCACCTACTCCTATCTAAAACTTGTTCTAATTTCCCAGCCACCAACAGTTGACAACCCAAGGCTCCATAAAAAAACTGCACAAAGCCCTGAAACAATCAAGATATTTTAAGGAATTTGCACATTTTAATTACCATAATACCAGGGCCAGGAGTCGAGGAGTCGAGGAGATTCGGAGGACTTGCCCAAATGGCCGCCTTGTCAAATAAAAATGCCCGACAGTCTATTTCTCTTTTCTTCGCCTGTCCCTTCGCTTCGCCACGAAATTATGCTGCATTTTTTCCCCCCTGGCAAGAAAAAAGAAAGAAAATCCGCGCTTTCCTTTCCAGCTCTGACTGAGGGAGAGAAGTATGGTTGGAAGTGCGACAGGCCAGGCCAGGGTAGCATTAACAACAATTCATGCCTGGCATTCTACGCTGTGCTGCCAAGGAATGCTCCTCCTCGAGCAAACTTTCGCCTGTGTAAACTTTGGCATTGTGCTGCGGCGGAGGCGACGTTGTAGGTAATAACTTAACGACCATAATACACCCTGTTGCTGCGAAAATAGTCCTGCCACTATCAGTGGTCCTCTCTGGCTCTGGCTCAAGCTCTGACTCTGTCTCTGCCGCTGCCTCTGACTCTGACTCCTTCTGGCCAGCAGTGGATTTTGTGGGACCCGCCAACTACATATTTCTATACTGCCATCCTGTGGCTGCCCTTTTGCCTGCTGTTTCATACAGTTGGTCATTGTTTTTAGGGGTATTTCAGACATTGGTCATTGGGAGAGGAGATTTGGAATTTTGAGAATATATTTAAAGAAAGTTTAGGAATTTATTGAAATTATTTTCAGGTGTATTTAAAATAAACTGGAGAACCTAAAAAAATTTTAAAGCAATTAAAATGAGCTAGAGACAAAAAAGAGGTAAGGGCATTTTAGGCTTGAATCTTTTTGAACAGTTAATAAATTTTCTCTAAGATTATAGGTAAAGAACAAGGTTTTGTAACACTGCTTTGTAATTATATAGTAAATAGTAAAAGAAACCTTATAAAATAATTGTTTATCATTTGAATCAATATCCAAAATACAATTTATATTTTTGATCAATAAAAGTGTATCTTTCCAATTTTTAAAAAGTCCTGGAACTAGAATATTTGATCACTTTATTTTCATGAAATACTTCAATTTCTCAATTTTTAAAGCTTTAATTTTCACAATGAAGTATTGCTACTATATATATACATGAATATTTGAATACTTTAATGATCTTATTTCTGTAGAAAGAACACCCCTATCTCCTAAAAATATAAAGTATTTTCGAAGAGACTTTCCTAGCATAATTATAATAATTCCTAGCTTTATCAACATCTTTAATACGCTCTAGAAATAAAGCAAATTCTTTTTATAAAAAGTTTACCCCTTTAATTATATTTTGGCAGTATTCCTGCTTTTGTAAAATTATTTTACAACACCCAGCATTTTTAGTGCCATCACATTTATTATTTCTCAGCAAGGTATTTCTGCTGTCGCCACTTTGGCTGCTGCCTAATTTTGTGTAAAGTTTTTTGTTGGCTTTGGCTTCCGCTCCGCTACAGTCCACAGTCTTCACTCTTGCCTTTGCCACATGCTGTGGCGTATGGCAATGTATTTCCGTGGTTAGCCCTTTTGCCAGCAGCACCAGAGGATTGAGAGCAGGAGCTGCAGCAGAGGCAGGAGCAGCAGTAGCAGCAGTAGCAGCAGCAGAAGCAGGAGAAGCAGCAGCTCCAGTAGACTAGGATGAGGTTCCAAAGCAGCAACAACAATGGCAGTAACAGGATAAGCTTTTGTTTTACGCCAGCATTACCCCCACAAACTTAGGCGGATTTCTGTGCTTTTTGGTTGTTGTTTTTGGCCATTGTTGCCGCGGTTGGGTTGGTCTTTCAGCGGTTTTCGCTTACTTTTTGCGGACTGCCGGTTGCCACCGTCACTGCCACCGTCACCGCCTTCTCAACCGGATTCAAGCTTCACCTCCTGCCCGTCGTCTTCCAACATAGTTTTTCACTTTTAGCGCCGCTTTCTCACACTACAAACTTGAAGGCTTTTTCTTTGTAATTTTTTGCCCCCATCAAGGGTGGTGCTGTGGCTGTGGTCTGACGACGACTGAGGTTCCCGCCTCGGTAATGAGTAAAGTTTCTAATGCTCCCGGCGAAGAACTGTAAGCCGATTCAGCTTCCGTCGTGCCACTAAATGCTGCGCACACAATACACACATGGAAATCCAGAGATTTTCCTTTATGCACCTCAAGAAAAAGGTATATTTTTAATGGATTTTACTGAGGAGTCATTAGCAATTATAAATAATAAATATTTTTGTAGGGTTTAAACTCTTTTAAGCTCTTGTATAAATAATGAGAAAGCTGTAAAGCATCTTGGAAAATATTGTGATTTTTGCTATAAATTATAAATAATTTTGTAATTTATTGTTAGTAATTTTTTAAATCATTTTTGGTAAAAACTAAACCCCTTTAATCTTTTGCAATGTCTAGAATTTGAATGATAAATATTTTAAAGTATTTCTTTCAAGGATTTTATTTAAGAATTTGCAGAAATGAATTTTATAGTTAATAAATTATTTATATTTATATTTTCCTCTTGAACTGGTTTCCTTTTTCTCAAAGTGCAACACATCCCTCGCTTTTCCAGCTTTTCCGCTGCATTATGCATTTGGAAAATGGCTGTGTAAGCAGAAAGTAAGCCGCTGCCTGGCGGTTCGCCTTTTGTGGGCCATCATTGGTCTCCGTTTGCCAGTCGGCGGTTAATGGCCAACTCCATGTTCCCTGCTCCCAGTTTGCTTTATTTCTTTTTTTGCCGCCTCAAATTGATTTACGGCCTGCGGCGGGTAAGGACGAGGAGACAGAGAGCAGAGTCATGTGAAGACCGACGACCATTTGCTCAATAAATTCACATCGTGTCGCTTTTTTTGCGGAACAAACAATTTGAAAACTTCAACTGCTCCGCCGGAAAGGAGAGTAAAAGTTGAAGATGGCTACAAGTTCTAGTTTCTAACTTGACACGGGAACAAATTTAAGGCAAAGAATGTATTTGAATTCCACAAATTGATTTAATTGAGAGCTAGGTCTATACGGTTTCCCCTGGGATAGATAAGACTTTAAAAAGAGTGGAAGGAAACTTAATTTGATTAAAAAAACGGAAAAAATAAATAATACATGTAAAATAAATAATTAAATGATAATGATAATATAAGAAAAATAATTAAAAATGTTACTTTATACCAAAAAGAATTAAAGATAAGCCACAGCCTGGAATATAAAGTAGTTTTAAGAGTAAACCAGGGCAACCTTCATCCAAATATTGATTATTATATTTATACGATTTTTTCTTGAATATTTCGGGCCGCTTCTAGAGATTTCTTATGGATCTTATACGTTCTAGCCTCTTTGCTTTATCAATATCCAATCTTGACCCACTTAATCTTAAGTTTGCAACTAAAAACATCTTAAAAATTCTAGTTCCTAATGCTCCCTTCCTAGAAACATCTAAAATATACATGAAAATATCTACTAACTGACTTTCCCAAGGCAGAGTAACTAATTCCATTTACCAATCTAAGACTTGGCTCAGTGTGTGGCCCATAGTATTTCTTGTTACAGCCTGCAACTTGTCAACTCAATTTCAATTTGGGCAATTTGGATAACTTGTGCGGTTGCCTCACTGAGGAATTTCCACTCTCTCTCTCTCTTTCACTGTGGCTCAGTGTGTGTCTTTTGGCAGTATGGAAGTGTGAGTATGGCACGTAGCTTTTCCGGGCTTAGCACGTTTTTCAGTTTTCAGCTCAGGCAGGCAACTGGCGACGGAAAAGTGCAAACTGAAAACTGAAAACTGGAAAAGCTGGGAAATGGCGACAACGACAACTTTTGTGCTTTCGTCGCCGCCTTTTGATGTTCGCCTTGGTGCATATTTTATTTGCAGTTTAGCTGACAACACAGTGGAGTCCATGTGAAGCAGCCAGGAGCAGATCCCTGGTATCCTTTTTGGCCGAACTGGCAGAGGGATTAGCAAGTTTTGAGCAGCTGTTAACTGCTTTTGATAACAGCCAGCCAACAGGCAGCCAATGCAGTGGAGTTTGATGTTTAAGCTGGCCAGACGAGCGGGGAATTCAGTTATCCCTGAATTTTCATGGTTATCCCTGGGTTTTCCCCAGATATTTCTGCCACTGAGCCGCAGTTTTCTCTCTTTCTCTATTTTAGTGGTTAGTTGGTTTCCAAGCAATTTGGTTTAGCAAAGCTTCCCGCAAGGATTAAAAAATCATTTGAGGCCAGGAAACAATTGTAAGCCAATTTAGATAAAATTCAAACAAAAGTTTGTACAATTTTTTAACTAGGTTGAAAAGTTGGTAAAAAGTTAGGGATTTGTATAGCCTGGGAATTATGTAACTTGAACATTAAGAACTTGACAACATTAATCATGAGTTTATATAGAAAATAAATCAATTTAGAAAGTAATTAATATTTATACCTCCTTTTAAGATATTTTCTTCTTTAAATACCTTTATATTTTTCCTATTTATTTATAGTTAATAGCATTTCAATATCATTAAACTTTAAACTTTCTCCTTTTGGGATTTATGTTCTTACCGAACCACTGTATGCCTTCAAACTATTTTTTCAATTAATTAAGCAAGTTTACCGCGCACTTAAATGCATTTTAAGTGCGTCCTCCTCCGCTTCAGAGGCCGCTTTTCTTTACAGTTTTTCCATCAACATCGCTGTTTGCCTGCCAGGCAGCCCAGGCAGGCAGTTTCCCCTTTGAGCCAAAGTTTTCCCTTTGATTTTAATGGAGTTTCATGCAATCCCTCGGCCTTCATCCTCACCGCCTTCGACAGTGCAATTAAAGTTGCGGTCGTCGACGCACAAAGTTGAGCTATTTGATTTTGATTCGGATTGCTCTCTTTTGTCCCGCATTCAACCCATTCCATTCCATTCCACTCACCTGATGGTCACCAGGGCGGAGGCGGAGGTCCTGCCAAACTGGTTCTTCAGCTGGCACTCGTAGCGTCCGCCATCGGGTATGGTCACATTCTTGACGAACAGACTGCCGGCGCCGCTTATTTGATATTTCTCCGTCAGCTGCACGTTTGGATCAATGAGCCGGCCATCGTGGCGCCAGGAAATCTAAGGAGGAAAGGGGTGGAAATAGCACAGAAATTAAAGGAAGAAAAATCAGTAATTTAAAGTAATTTCTAAATCATATTAGGGTACTTTTTATACCCAAAAAATGTGACTAGGTAATCCTTTTAATTTTAAAAGATTTAAGGGAGAAAATTACTCAAAAATGCACATATTTTATTACTTATTTTCTTATATTTAAACTCCCCTTTTCTCTCAGTGTTCCAGCTTAAAAACAGAAACCGAAAAGGAAACGTCAACAAGTGGCGCGCAAATAACAGAAGTTGGCATTGGTTATGGCCATTCGAAAGGAGGGGGAGAAGTAGGAGCAGCATGGAAGGAACTTTACCTGCAGTCCGTCCTCCGGCTGATCGGCCTGGCAGGGCAGCTCAATGGTGGTGCCCGTAATGGCCACCAAATTGCTTGGCTCGATGGCTACCCTCGGCGGTGACTGGGAGCGTTCCACCTTAATCGTTGCCTCCACGCTCGTCTCTCCGTTCTCATTGCGCGCCGTGCAGCGATAGATGCCTGCGGAAAAGTGTCCCAAGGTGTGTCGTTGGATTCGATGAAATGTAAACCGTTTTTCCGGCAATCACTTTCTCCTTTTTCCTCCCTTCCAGCTTACTTACCGGCATGCTCCTGACGAGCAGAGCTCACCACCAGTTCGGTGTTCTCGTTCTCCAGCAGAAGATCCGCCGAATTGCGATTGGCAAGGGGCTCACCGTTGAATTGCCAGTCGATGGTGGGCAGTGGATTGCCATCGGCATCGCATTCCAGGACAAAGGCCTTGCCCAGTTTGATTGTTTGGCTTTGTGGTGCCATTAAAATTTCGGGTAGTTCTGTGGCAGAAAGAAAGAAAAAAAAGAAAGAGGCGAAACCTCCAACGGTTCAACGGGGCGTATGAGCGATTTTCGAGCAATTTTCTGCTGCTCCAAATGGCAGCAACAAGCGACTAAAGCCTAGCCTAGCCTGCCTGCAGTTCATTTTTGCCTTTCTCTCTATGGAGTCTTTTGTTAACTCGGCAACAGCGAAAAGCATTACCCAAAGTCAAACACCGAACAGCAACACCAAACACCAAACTCTCTCGGTGTTTGACCCGCTTTGGCTGGCCCTGGGGGCGTATGCGTAATATGCAATTCAAAATACTCGTTGAATACTTATTCAGCGGGTTTGCAGAGCCATATTTATTTTGACCGCGCTATATATGGGCATTTTCATAGGTCCAGGGAGCAAGAGAGAATTATTTAAAATCGAAAATTTAAGCTTTGTTAATATATTTAATAGAATTTAGGGAAAATATTAAAAGAAAATGCTAAACATCAATTTTAAAATAAAATATATACACAAATTATGACAAAAGTAGAATCGAAATATTATAATTCAATTTAATTAAAGAATTTTAATTCAAAATCACAAACTTTCACTCATTTGAAGTATTTTCCACTAGAAAAAGTAAATATTATTTTAAGTTTAGCTCTAAAATTTTGTGAAAATGTTTATATATAGAATATTTATATATGGCATAATTTTCTATGACTGTTTTTATGTGAATTTTGATGTTGATGTGCCTGTTTGCCGGGTTAATTACGCTGACCAAGCGCCACACTTGACTGCTTAAATAGTTCATACGCCCCGTGGTCTCCCCCAAAAAAAAAACCCATTCCCAAACCCATTCCCCATTTTGCTATCCCGCGTAACCACAGTTGGCAATTTGTGCGTACTCTCTCCTCGGGCCGCGCATAATAGTTTATAATTTTTGCACTTAATTTTGCAAAATAACGCATAAATTTCGCACTTCATTTTGTGCACGCCGACAACCGCAAATTATAATGAGCCATTGTGCAGCGTTTGCACCATCGCCTTGGCTGCCATCGAGGGTCTGTCTGGTATCCCATTCTCCCCCATTACCATTCCCCAGGGATATATGTATGTATATCCTGCCATAAAGTACAGTCACGTACAAAACCGCTTGAAAATACAGCAATAACGAATGGAAAAACATATAAAAGCTCAAGTGCAGCCAAGCTGTTTGCCGGGAATGCACTTCTTTGGCTTATTTAGTGAGCTCGAAGCTAACGCTTAATGTGCGCCAATCAAACCGAAAGGAATCTATTTGCCATTGCATTAAATCATGGCACTGTAAGAAATAGTCTTGGGAGAGAATAAGCTGGGTTAAATAAGTATTTGCTCTGAAGGTAAAATTTAGTTGCTTTTTTACTCAGCAGAATTTTATTATCTATTTTTATGAGTGGATAATATTTTTTAGTACTATTTTTCTAGCCTCAAAAATCTGTAAACTTTCTAAATTATATCCTTCTACATCAACTTCCTTCCCATTCACTGACACCACCTGCTGCTGTCATATAGCTGTGACAATCTATTTATCTGTGAATATAGACTCCCCCAAAAAGCTCCACCTCCTCAATGTCCACCGACTTTTCAATCTCAGTTGACGTGGCCGTGGCCAGTTCCTGGTCAGCTCTCCTCCAGTCGTCTCAATGTCGGTCCCCAGTTGGGAACTCGCTACCATTTTCTCTTTTTCCCAGACGAAAACAAATTAAATCGACTGCAAATTGAGTAAAACGCGACAGTTGTGACTCCGTTTGGTGACTCTTATTCCGGGCGCAATTGCGGAACTGTGACCCGAAGTGATGGGAGAGGCAAGTGTGAAGTTCTCCACGATTTAACAGAGATGCGAAGTTGAAATTAGGTACTTTTTAAAGGTAAAGTAGATTAAGCAGAAGTTTTTCTATGATATAATCTTTACTTCTTAAAATATTTTATATATTTTTAATAAATCTGATATATTTACTCTTCTTTAAAAATAATTTACATTTAATTTAGTATTTTCTAGCTGTTGCAATATAATATTTCTTACTAGAAATCAATAACTTTTCTTTTCTTTCTCTATAAATCTCTCTATCCATCTCCCTGTCATATTATCTTCGTGGCTTTCTATCATTTTATCTCTCAATCTCTCCTCCAATCTTTCTCTCCCGATCTTTCTCCCCCAATTTCTTTCTTCCGATCTCTGTCTCCCGATCTCTACTTCCCAATATCTCTCTCCTTATCTCTCTCCTCAACTCTCTCCTCAACTCTCTCCTCAACTCTCTTCCCATCTCTTAACATTTCTCTAACTTTAACTCTCTTTCTCTCTAACTCTCTTTGACTCTCAGCGACTCAGCAACTCTTTCCTCAACTCTTTCCTTGACTCTTTCCTTGACTCTTTCCTCAACTCTCTCCTCAAATCTCTCCTGAACTCTCTCCTGAACTCTCTCCTGAACTCTCTCCTCAACTCTTTCCTCAAATCTCTCCACATCTCTCACTATTTCTCTAACTTTAACTCTCTTTGACTCCCAGCGACTATAAATACGGGCGCTATCGTCGTAGCTGTCCTATTCTGTCGTGGGCTTTCGTCACTCTTGGATCTCTAGGGATCACTTGACTTGACCTCAACCCATCTGGATGACTCAGAGGAGTCTTGCTTCCTTTGAAAGTCCTTCAAGACACTAAGAATATAGCTCTGGCCTACAAAAATCTACAAATAGGAGAACTATGTGATTTATAAGTTTAATAGCTTCCATAAAAATCTAAGAAAATCATTAAAAATATCTTCCTTAGCTTTTCTCCAGTAATCATTATGTTTTCTCTTTTAGGTACAATTTCCCGGCTTGTGTACCTGACATCCCTGTGGCATTCTGAAATAAACTGCGAACACGGACACCGACATGGACTCGGACACACCATCCCTCCCCTGTCATTTACTCACCCTTCACCTCGATGCGGGCGGTGGCCTGGACCACTCCCAGGGAATTGCTCGCCTCGCAGCGATACGTGCCGGCCGTGAGTTGAGTGGGTTGCAGCAGGACGAGGCTACCGTTGGCCTGCAGCTGCTGGTTGACGGTGGACTGGGCCAGTTGTCGGCCATTGACGAACCATTGTATGTCCGGCTGCGGCCACCCGGAGGCGGCGCAATCGAGCAGCACGTGTCCGGAGCCATGAAGGGCCACAACTTGGTCATGCGGCCGATGTGTAAAAATCGGAGGAGAGGGAGCCACAGGATTCGGATTCAAACCGGCATCCGCCCACACCTGATTGCTACGGGGATCGATGAGGTTGGCCACGGGATGGATGTGCTCCCTGGCATTACCGCTATCGCCATCGCCATTACCATTACCGTTGGCAACGACCAAGCGAACAGGTTGGGAACGCAGCTCGCCCATCTCGTTCCTCACGATGCACTGGTAGATTCCCATATCCGCGGGTTCAGCGCGACGGATGAGCAGGCTGCCGCTGGGCAGGAGCTCTGTCCTGGACTCTTGGTTCGGCTCAGAGCCTACGCCCACCTCGTTGGTGTTGTGCATCCATGTGATCTGGGGACGGGGCAGGCCGGTGACCTCGCAGCTCAGCTCCACCTGCTCGCCGCCAAAGGCCTGGACATCTTGGGGCGCCACCAGGAACTGCGGTTTGGCTGTACAAAAATTTATAGGTGTTTTTAGTGTTTTTAAAAGGGTAATAAATCCTTAAAGTACTTAAATCCTTAAATATATAGATTAAATTAGCAAAAAAGTTCTCAAAAATCCTTCGACTCACCGCATTTGAAGTGCTGCTCCCCAAGACTGCCAAAGCTCTGTCGCTGCAGTCCTTGGGGCGAGGCGCAGGTAAGCGAGATGGCCACCAGCTGACGTTGGACATCCAGGTGCCAGCGACGCCACAAGGAGTACACTCCACAGTTACAATCGATGGCATTTCCGTCAAGTCGCAGACGCTTCAGGCTGTTCAGCCTGTTAAATCCATCCACTGGCAGTTGGCTCAGTTTGTTGTTGTACAAAATCCTGGCCAGAAAGGAGAAAGGACACCGAAAAGTTAGAAAAAGAAGGGAATCATCATCATCATCAGCATCATTGTCGACTTACAGGCGGTTCAGGCGCGGCAAGTTGTTAAAGACCCCGTCGGGCAGCTGCCAAATGTCATTGTTCTCCAGGAAACTGCAAAAAGGGAAAGCGAGTGAGGGTTTTTCGGGGATTTTCGATTTGTGGGGAAAACGACAGTGCTGCTACTTTCGAAATAAAAATAAAATACACGTTAAATAACAAAATTTAGCCAACAAAAAATAAACAAACAAAAAAGGGGCAAATAATGTGAGAAATTTCTATCTAAAAAATACGTTTTTACTAAATATTTCTGTGAATTATGGCAAAGAATTGAATATTTCGAATATCATAAAATAATACATAATATCTGCAATACAAAATAAACAATATAGGAATTATTTAATGTATAAAAGAAGAAATACAAATTATATTATATTATAAATTGTTGCTCTTAAAAAATATGAAATTCCTGAAGGGAAAAAAGAAATTCTTATTGTTCTCTACGAATTTCTCATTTTTAATATTTAAAAAACAACCAAATATATATTTTTTAAAGTGATACAAATTAGATATAACAAGTAACAGCACTGGTTCGATGACGTTAAGGCGATTGCCGCAGATATGGACAGACACGAGGCCAGGGAGATCCTTAATTAAGGCGGGACGGGCTCACTTACATCGCCTCCAGGCTTCGCAGACGCTGGAAGATGGTTGCCGGTAAGCGGCTTAGACGATTATTGTTCAGATAGAGGAACTTCAGTGCGGTGAGTCCTTGGAGGGCACCCTCCTGCACGAAGGACAGCTCGTTGTCGTTCAGGAAAAGCGTCGTCAGCTGAGAGAGGCCGCTGAACGCGTTGGCCGGCAGCTCCTCGATGTGATTGAAACGCAAATCTCTGCAAAAATGTTGCACAAAACACAGATAGATAGAGTGAGTGACTGACTGAGTGAGTGAGTGAGTGAGTGAGTGAATACTGGACAAAGCTGGAGAGTGGGGAAACCCCGATGGCAGCTAGCAAAACGTTTATCTGATGGATGGGATGCTCGCTGGACGACGGAGCATGACATGGTAAATGGCGGTTGAGGTGTTCTTAATACACTAGGGGAAAATTGGGGAACTTAAAGGGATTAAATTAAATTGTTAACTTAATAATACAATACATTTTAATATATATACCTTAAAATGTAATGTAGTTTAAGCTCCTTCTTTGGTAAATAATTTTTGTCAATGACAAATTCTTTAAGTTAATTTCTTATTTAAATAGAGAAATATGTTTACTTATATTGTAGTATTTATATATTTTTTTAAATTTTTTAAAGGGTTCTATTTCCCCCTTCAAATCCTTCTCCCAGTGCTTTTCAACTAGAAGACTAGCAGTTGAGGCTAAATCAATTTTTGGTTCCGACAAATTGCTGCAAGTTGCCAATGCCAATTCTCGTCATGTGGTCTGTTGCTCGCTCCTTATTTCCTCTACTTCTAACTCCATTTATGGGTGGTAGAAGTCTCTTTTGGAGGGACTTTTGCAGAGGTTTTTGGGGGGGTTTTCATGATGCCCTGCCATGTTATGGACATTTGTCATAAGCAATTAATGCCAAAGCAAGAGAAAGTCCAATTGCAGAGCAGAACTTTCCTAGAAAGCAGGAGTTTATGTACTTCCTTAAAGTTGGAACTTAATAAGATACAAGATTCAAATAATTTAAGAAATTATTCACCAAAGCAAGCTAAATTACCCCAAAAATATTCAACAATTATTTATACATTTTCCTGAACCCCCAAGCAAACATCCAATTATTTTCCCTGGCCAAACATAAACCTAAATAGTGAAAGGAACATATGTACATATGTATATCCCACCATATCCCTTGGTACCTCTCGTTGGCTCAGCCTCAACTAAAGCCGCAGCTTATCCGCCTCTTAGCGCGCTTGATAAACCGTTCTAACGACATCCGCTTGATATATATATAGCATATAGAGTACTAGAACACACCCGTTTACACAAACATTTCGCACACACATTAAAAATTAATTACAAAAAGTTGATGCTCGCATAGTTTATGCCCGGCGACAAAGCAGCCAAGCGATAAGCAAGGGAACCAAAGCCGGAGACCCGGAGACCCGGAGACCCCCGGCAACCCGGCAACTCATGTGAACTCATATGCTGCTGCCGGAGTTGTGAACGAAACATAAGCCACGGATTGAGGTCTCTTCGCAAATGCCAAGCTCACCAGCTCACGAGCTCACCAAGCTGCCATTAGCAACGGCTCACTCTACGAAAAATAATGTACTGCAAGATATTTATTCTTTGTGGAGATAATTCTAATCAACAAATATTAAGGAATGTTTTCTTCAAATTAAATTGGGAATTTTAGAAATAAATGATATCTAAAAGAAGGATATATTTATAGCTGCTTAAAGAAGATAATTAAATTATTTTGGGAAGCCTGAGACAGTTTATAACAATAAAATATTAAAAAGTAGCTTTACAGATAAATTCTGCCACAAAAGAAGATAATGCTTATATTTTCAGGCAAAGATATAGTACCGAAATAAAATCTATACCTATTAAGTAAAGTCCAAGCATAATCTAAGAATTTAAGATTAATACATCTTAAATTGTTCGATTTTACTTGGACTTTAGAGAGAAACTATAATTATTCAATTATAATAATACTTTTATTATTTTACAGATGTTATACATTTTGTTCAAGCCCTGATTACCTTTAAAGATACTGTTTTATCAACTATACTATATCATTTTTTTGTCTTTTGTATTTTGAAAATTAATATATTTCTGAAACCATAATTATAACTATAAGTCTAAAAGCAAATAGATTTAATAGTTCTTTAAGCATCGTACATTTTTTATATTATTCTAAGACCTTCCCTTATGTATTTTCAGCTTCAAAATTATCTCATAAAAATATTTACTTTTAACTTATTATTTTTTAATTATTTAATATATATTTACATCTTTTCAAGTGCACCAATTGCTGTGGGGGAAAATGGATATAGTCACGAGAGTATTTGCTGCGGGTTAAAGGATGTTGCTAGAGGAGCGGTTAAAAAAGTTTCTAATCAACTCATGAACTTTGTTGCTGTTCCTCTGTTGGCCGGGTTAGCAATGTTTGCACTGTTTTGGCTGTTAGTTGTTGGCTGTTAGCTGCTTGCTGGTTCCTGGTTGCAAATTCAATGCGGCAGCGAAAAAGTTTCTTAGCCAAAGTGAAAATTATACCAAAAATGCAGCTGGTGTTTGCGCCGCTTTTGGTGCTTTGGCTGCTGGCAACTTCGTTTACCGCCGGCCGATGTTGCAGCTGAGCTGTCTTTGTTCCTGCGATAATTATGACCCCGTTTTTTTTTTGCTTTTTGCTTTCCGCTTCCCGTTTGGCGTTTTTCCGTTTTTTGTTTTTGGTTTTGGCCAGGAGCTAGTGCAATTGGAGCTGGGGCTAAAGTTGTCTAAACAGAAATTATGTTTTGTGGCTACTGTAAACATGCAACGCACAAAGTGCAGCCAAACTAACTAACTACCAACGGCAACTAGCAACTGGCAACGGGCAACGGCAACTAGCAACAGCAGCAACAACAGCAACAATAGCAGCAGCAGCAGCAGCAGCAACAACAGCAAATTCAGCAACTTGCCACTGAAGCACCTACAGAAGCTACACTTGAATAAACCAGCGAAACTTATATTTTTCTTACAAGAATTTCTTTACTTAAAATTCTAAAAATTATTTTGAAAGCTTTCAAATACTAATAAGCTTTTCAAATAAATTAAAACAAGTCTTTTGGATGCAAAAATAAATATTTAAATATTATTAAAAGGTGTACAAAAACGTTATTAGTTTTAGAAATTCATAGATTAGTTAAATAATCGCCAATAAAAATAAATTATTATTAATTAAAAAGTAAATTTATTAATTTATACCCTTTATACCCTTTTTATAACCTTTCAGTTCTTGAAATCCTATCATAATTAAGCCAAAAATGATTGAATTTCAATTCGGAATTTCAATAGAATTTAATGTTAATTTTTATTATGTTAAACAAAACTGCTCACTAAATTAATCAAATTTTAAAATTAAATATAGAAATTTATTTGCGGAAAACCTAAGACTTAAACCTTTTTTTCCAGTTTAAATTATTCTTTCTTGTACAAATTTAAGTCGCTAAAAAAAGCTTTCAAAATGTTGATTCAAGTAAGTAAATATTTTAGTTATAAATTGATTAAGTTGATCAAACTAATAATCCAAATGAAATCATTCAATTATGGCTTCTCGCTTAAGGCAATACAAATTAAATGTAAGAAATAAATGCAAACATTTTCTTTTTGCAAATACAAATATTAAATAAATTTACAGAAATTTTCCCTGCACACGTTCTTCAGCAAATACAAATATTTTATGATTTATGTAAATATGTAGTTTTATGGCTTCCGTATTTCCACGTTTTACGGCCCAATTTTATGCCAAGTGTGACAACAACAGCAACTTGCAGCAAACCTTAATTGGTGTCAGCGTTCACTGACTAAGTGCAACTGTGTCTGTGTTTCTGTGCTCAAATTGCAACTAAAGACGAGGATGCAGCACACACACAGGGAAATAGGAAAATAGGAAAAACAGAAAAATGGCAAAAGCCCGCACACCACACACTCGCACACACTCACAGAGAACAACAAAAAAGGCAACACAAACAAGGAACGACAACGAAAACAACTTAAAAATCCAGAACAACACTAAAACCACTCACACGTACTGCTTGAGGCCCCCCGACCAACAATAACAGCAACCACAGGGCGAACTCTGGCGGAGATTGGTGAGGTGAGGTTGGTGGTGGTGGGCAGCCTGAGTGGCTGAGTGGGTCATGCATACGCCCAAATGGAGCCACATAAACAAAGCAGCCACCTTTAGCTCCTCCCCCCAGTTCCAGGCTTCGGTTTCGGTCTTGGCTCCAGCTTCAGCCCAAGCTGCAGCTCCTGATGAAAGACCCCAAGTCCTGGGGGCAGTCGACCCACTGGCATCCATGTGGTAACTACGCTCAGTTACACTACAGCAAAACTAGCTAAGGTTTAGGCTAATTTTTAATAGAAATATTTAAAAATATAAGAAATATATTTATAAATAATTTTGTAATATTTAGAAATTCCCTAACAAAAATCTATTTAATTTTTAGATATATAAAACTTGTTCCTTGAGCTAAGTTAAACATTTTCTCGAGTGCATGTTGCGGTGGGCCAAGCAGGATGCAAGGATGCGGGTGGCGGCCAACAATTTGCAAAGTTGCTCGCATTTCTACCGCAAGAAGAAGGGAGCACAGGAGATGCCGGCGTTGTTGACGATGGCGAGTCCTTTGTGCAACTGCGGCTGCTTGATCCACATTTTTCGCCCCGTTCTTCGTAAACTCCATTAGCCCAGCCACCAACAGTCAACACGGAGTGGGAGCCACAATCCCAGCTGGGGTATGCCACAGTGGGTCAAGCAGCCAGCAGATGGATCAGTCTAATTTGAATCAACATGGCACTGGGCTTCGTTCCGCTCCTTTTCCTTTGACTCAGAGCCTGCTATTTGCCCAGACGTTGCTGCTGCTGCTGCTGCTGTTGCTGCTGCTGCTGCAGAGAGTGCTTTAAAATTCGCCGCCACTTGCCAAGTCCCTTTCTGCATAGCCCAACACCTCGAGGACATCAGAGCCACAGCCACAGTGCCTGAGTTTTGAGGCCGGAGTATGGCGAACTTTGTCCTGCTGCCTGGAATCGCTACCATCTCCATTCCCAGGCCCATGACGTGTGACAAACGATGGTCCACTTCAATGTGCACACACGCTGAGTGCGTGTCCGGGTTGCCGGAGTCCGCAGTCAGCAGTCCGTAGTCCCGGATCTCTCAGTCCCAGTCCAATGCCTCATTGAGCCTATACAGCAGTTGCACTCAGAGAAAAGTCTAAAAAAACTATTATTAACTTAATGTTCTAATGATGAAAAACCTTGTAGATTTCAAATCCCTTCAATTTAATATTAAAAAAGCATTTTAAACATTTTATTTTTTACTTTTACAGAATTTTTATAACACAATTATATTCCACTTCTATTTCTTTGTGACTTTGGTAAAACTTTCAACTATTAATCATCTTTTTGTCAGTGTCCAAGTGCCGGAAACCAGTCCTGACCAAGTGCGTGTTGGAGTTGCTCTTCCTTCCTCTCTCTCTCTCTCTTTTGCTCTCTGTGGGAGGTCATCAGGAGCTGGAGCTGGCACCCCGTGCAATGGCCTCATAGTTGGCGTCATGTCAGTTGCGCAACTATTTGCCAAAGCGGCTAAAAAAAAAAAAAGAGGAACCCGGCCGAGCAGATGCTTTTATATGAGGGGGGAGGACACAAATAACTCGCATGCTCAGCCATTCAATCGCGCCGAGCAGGGGAGGACACTCATTGCACTCATGGACTCCCCACCAGTAACCAGTCACCAGTCACCATCCATTATCCTGCAGCCACGCCCTTAGCCCACCTGCTGTATTCTGATGTGCGCCAAAAATGGCACTGCAACGGAAACGGAAATTGAATCTTGAAACTTCTTTCAGCTCTGTGACACTTCCGCCGGCATGAATTTGATAATGACATTTGCATTTTCGCATTATTCGATATTTTCAATTAAATTTGCAAAATGCACAAAAGTGAGTGGGGAGGCGGCCGTGTCCGGTAACGCTGTCGCCGTGCCAGTCGCTGGCTTTGTCCGGGTTTTGATGTGCTCCGTATATCCGAAATATTCCGAGTTTCCGCACAGTCGTTGCCATGTGTCCGTTCCACTGGCTTGACTCCTTGCCGAGTGCATTTATATACACCGAAAATAATTATTATAATTATCCTTAATGTATACAAAATTATGGTCAATTTGGGGTTACTTTTTAGATGGTTTAAGGGGTATTTATTAAGTAAAAAATGTAAGGGGATTCGGTATTTTAAAATAGTTATTTTAGTAATTAGAAAATGTAGGGGAAACTTTGTCTTTATAACATATAATTAATATTTATTGTTTCTTCTTTAAAGGGAAAAAGTTGTTTAATAAAAAATGTCTAAATATTGAAAAATATATTAAAAACTATGCACTAGTATATAAATTTTTATTTAAATTTTATTTATTCTCTGTTTAGAGATAAAGTTCATTTAAAATTCAAATACCTACAGCGAAAATAGTATTTTATAACGACGAGATTTTAAAAAACATTCAAAAAATAATTAATGATAAACGTATAGTCAAATTTAAAGCTTATTTCAAACCCATTTCCATTCAGATATCTTTAAAATCCGTCTATTTATGATTCCCATTATTTTCTTTGTCATTTTTTCTAGTTCTCAAATTGATAATTATTTTTTTGATTATTAATTAATATTTTTTCCTGTCTGTGTAGCCATGTCTGCGCTTAATTAATGCATATTATTGACAAAGGCATGTTCGACTCTGGCATGTTTGTCTATTCACGCATGCCCGCACACACTAGCACACACACCACACACACCGTTTGCACTCGCAAATACTCACAGGATATGCTACGCACACACACACCAATATATATTACGCATACGCTTTGATGTCCAGGACGAAAATTTATGGTTAGCCCCAAAACTGAAGCCAAGAGCTATATTTTAAAGCAGCCGCGTGCCAGACAGTAAATTGAATGAAAACAATTAGCATTGTGTAGGGTTTATGGTTAACCCATGTGATGCATTTCCCTTCAGCGCATCCCTTTCCCTACCGTCGAGGTGAGTGCGAGACAGGACGAGGTGGTGGTGGTGGTGTCGGTGGAAGCTTTCTGGTGCGTGCTCAGCGAGCGTTAAGCTGTTTAGTGGCTTCACTAATTTGATTTCAATTAGTTGTCACAATTAGTGAAGGAAAAACCGCAGCAAGTAAATTAGTGTTGGATTTTCCCCAGAAGGGTAAATAGGGAAATGGAATTTTGGCAGTGCATGTTTGCGGTGTCCGCTTTGAGATTTCAGTTTGATTATTTTGGTCTCGAGTGCGGTTTCTAGGGATTCCAAAATAATGCTTAATAGGGGCGGATATTAGTTAACGGAAATTTGGTAATTTACTGGAGGAAAATGTGGAGAAAAAGTACTTAGGAACAAAAGATTGCTATACAATTTCTTCTTGGGTGAAAATTTACATAATTATAAAAATGTGCAGTAAAGTTAACTTAAAATAATCTCAATAAATTATAATTATTTAAAAGGAAAATGAGAAACTTCCTATGTATTATTCTTCCCTCTTTCATCTTCTCAATATATTTCTTTAATTTTTAATTGAAGACCAAGATATCACATATCTTGATTTAAGGATTTGATTTATAAGTTTTCTGCATTTATATTTATTGTAAAATGCCGCAAGCTTTAATTTTTCCCCTGAGATTAGTTATCGCTTTTCTACCTGCTACCTGGCATCCAATGAAATTGGTTTTTCTGCTCAGTAGTTAGTTTTATCATTGAGTCAGTATATTTTCTAGTTCATTGCATTTTCATTAGAGTTAACGCTAACGCTTTTGCCTTTTTTCCGCGCAAACACACCCACAGCTTGGCTTTTTGCGCCATAAAGTATGCAACATAAACAAGGTCATAAACGTGCAGGATGGGGGATATCGGGTGTTGGGTGCTGGATGCTGGATGTTGGTTTTAAAGGGTATTGGGTGTGGGTTATCAGTAGCAACGCATCAGCATGAACACCTACATACATACAACCCCAACCCCCATCTCAATCCTCAATCCATTCCAAAACCCCATCCACATTCCCGCCAGGTTGTTAAGGTGATTCTGGCTTTTGTTGAGCTTGTTGCCTTGTGCTTGTTGGCTCTGATTATGATTTGTCTGGCTTACCCCAGCCTGCCAGGTGAGCCTCCTCCGGATTTCTCTCTTCCCATACTCCTCATCCTCATTCCCATTCCCGTTTGCCTGCAGCTTAGGCAGCGTCTTATGACGCCTCCTCCAGCTACTGGTGCCAGTATAAATCCTTTTACGGTCTGCCAGGTCTCCTGGCTGCCTTTATGGCAAATGTGACAATAAAAACATGATTTAACTTTGGCCTGCCACACACGCACATACCACACAATGCGATACCGCACTTACACATAGCAAAAAGGGAAATGCAGCTAACCCTTATGGGACTTTAATCGTAAAATAGATAATATATTGTTTTAAAAAATACATAAGTTTAACTTTATTCTAATAGTTTGTAATTTTAAACAATTTAAAAAATAAATGAATGGAACATTAAGCTTATACTAATAAATATACGAATAATATACATGAAAACTTGACATAAAGGCTCTTAAAAAATAAATAAAACTTCCTTATACAATCTTTAAAAATCAACCATAACTTTTTACTCAAAGGTCCTACATTTCTACTTCAATTTAATATATTTCCCGTATTTAATATACCATTTTCTCCCAGTGTCCTGACACAGACACAGATTGCACATTATTGTAATAACATGGCTTACAAACACGCAAGGAGCAGCAGCAGAAATAGCAGGAGAGACATGGCCCAGTAATAACAGCAACAGCTAAGGAATAAAAGTGCCTGCACAAGGCGCATCCTTGCAGGCCAGAATACTCATAGCCATGTATCCTGTTTGCTGTTGGGTTGCCCAGGTGATTTCCCAGTGACGATAGTCAGTAGAAGAACCTCATGACAATTGCTCTGTCACTTTTCTGGTTTCCCTCTGTGAGTGTGCGTGTGTGTGTGTGTGGCACTTGGTAATGTAATCCTTCAGCTTTCAGCCTCCTCTTGCCGTTTATTTTTGCCCACTGACATTTTATTATTATTAAACAAAGGCACAGCTACCACAAAGACCCCTCCTTTTCTTTTAACCCTTGACATTGTTTTATTTGTGGGCGTAAAAGTTCAGGCCAAAGGCATCTACCAACTGCAGTGGGTTACAGTTTCATTGCCTCTGCCTACGTCCTGCTCCTGTTTTTGGCCATTTTGGCTTAGTTTTGAGCCTCTGCAGCTGTGATTTAATTTTCGTTCTGTTTGCTTAGCCCCAATTCCTAGTATTCCTAGTATCTATCTGCATGCCATTCCCCTTCCAGGAAAATCCTGTGCTAAACTGTTAATGTAATTGTGTCCAGTTAGGACTGTTTGAGATACTTAGAGCACTTTGCGTAATTGGCTCTCGGAGTGTGCATGCATAAAACCCTTTGTTTGGCTTCGATGGAACAACAACAAAAGATTTTGGTCAACAGAAGGGCTTTCGAAGTTAGAGAGAAAGACAGAGAGAGAGAGAGAGCTGTTCAGATCACCTGTTCTGTATTACCTGTATTACTGGGAAAGTACAATGGCTTTGGTAGAGTGAAAACTAAAACAATTGTCTTTCGTAGGAAGCCAAAGGCATGCAAGTTATTTAGAAATATTTCTTTCCTTGAAATGTAAATTCTTGCAGAGGTTTCCGACTGCCAAGAATATAATTTACATTTAAAAACAATTCTACAAATTATACAATAAAGATTGTAAACAAATATCTTGTCTAAGCAAGAACTTTAGCTTATTAAATTTCACATTTTTCCACCACAAAGACATTAAATGAATTTTAAATTATTTCTTCCCTTGAAATGTAAATTTAAACAAAGATTTTCAACTGCTAAAATTACAATTTACGTTTATAAATAATATAAAAAATTATACAATAAAGTTTATTAAACTTCTGCTTAATAAATTCCACCTTTTTCCACCTGAAAACTCCTACAACAGTTGGTTCAGTCAACTGGCAAAAGAAAAGTAAACTGCAAAGCAATTAACATTGTGTTCTCGAAGTGACAAAGTGACAAAGGAACAGGAAACTTTTTGGTCCAACTCAAATCCTTGAAGCAAAGCTGTGCCACTTTAAGGATTTTGGCTGCAGCAGCGACAAGTGAACTGTGTGCCGACTTTGGCCAAGTGTAAACGATAAAGGATTCGCCCCCGCCACTGACCGACCAACAAACCAGGACATTCTGCACTCCCGGACAACCAGACTCCCGGACTTTGGACTCTGAACTCGGGGAATTCCGGAACTAGGACTGCAGCAAGAACAGTTTTGTCCGCTCACACGGAATTGATATGTGGCTTGGCTCAGCACCGATTCCCGGCTGCATCCGCATCCTGGTCGCCGTGGCTTTGTTGCACTTATCTGCCGCTGCCGTTACGCACAAGTGGCCATGGGCGAAAAGCCATAGGGAAGTCAGGCACTTGAAGAAATAATTTTTTATTACATTTTTAGACTAAGTTAAAGCTTGAGGATTTGGATAATAAATTTCTTGAAATAAAGTTGGGGAATAATATATTTGTAGGGTAATTTTAGGTGCTTGAATTTTGGCTTACAAATTGTTTTTATACATTAAGAAAATAAGTGATAGAAGAGCAAGAAAAAAAGATATAGAAGGGACTTTCTTAAAATTTTTCTGAGGCTAAAACAATATATTTAAAGGAAAAATATGTAGCTTATAATTATACAATTTAATTTCAACAAATATGATATGAATTAAGCATTAAAAATAAGTAAAGAATCCATTAAAAAATGGCAAAAACCCTGTGCTAAGAAGAACAAACTTTTTCATTTAAATGTTCCTTAAAAAATATCAAAATTCAAATGCAATCTTAAATTTAACATAAAATTCTCGAATTCCTGAAGCGTATTTTTGCGAGTGCCTCTTGCTGGGCTACCGCAGAATTGTTATATTCAGTAATTATGTCCAATAAGCGACGAAGCGTGAAGCGAACGTGGAGGTCCTGCAGCCCAGGCATCCTGCCTCCTCCTTCCTACTGAAAACCCAGACCCCTTGAGTTCCACAGCGGAAGGAAAACGTTGTCGTTAATGTTGTCGTTATGTAAGCTAACCCAGTTTTAGCGTCGACATGGCATTTCCTTCCTTCCTGCCAGCTCCTCTGCGTTAAATGCAATCCTTGAACGGAATCCGCAAGAAAAGAATGAAAGATGGTGGAGCCAGAGAGTGGGAGTGGGGGGTGGGTGGAGTGGGTAACCCCTTGTAGGGGTTGGATAAAGATTGCTGACTGCATGACACGCCAGAGCAGGCAGCAAAAGTTAAGCCACGTGCAGAAAATTCACTTCCGTTCCACACACACACACACACACTAACACACGCACACTCGAGGCAAGCGGAAGAGGGCTAGAAGAACAAGAGAACGGCATCTAAACTTGCATTGCATACTTTTTTGGCCTGCCACCGAAGGAAAAACTCCTGCCAGCGCGCTATAGGCTGGATGACCACTTTTTCTGGCCAAAATTAATAACTCCGTAAATTTAAAAGATATCAACTTGAAACTTTACCAATTGTCATTTTGTGCTTATAGGATGATACTGGATCAAAATTATCCGGATCAGTACACTATATCCTATAGCCCTCATAGAAACGAAAACAAAATTTTTGAGATAAATCCATAAAAATTTGGTTACATAAAGATTATGCTAATTTAACTACATTTTAAAAATTTTATTGAAATCGGATCAGGAATACCTATAGTTTTCTTACGAAAAAAAGGAATATAGTGCTGTTTTTGCCTCTAATTCAATGAAAAATTATTTATAAAATTTTTCTACGATTTAAAATTTTGGTTTTACATTGTATTTTATCTGAATTACAATATTTTATAGTTTTTATAGGATATTTCCCAGTTTTCATGAGTTTAAAGACACTTTTAACGCATTTAAGATGCCATTTTCATACAAAATAAGGTAATTCTTCATTGAAAATTTCAAGAAATGTGGTCAAAAGTGGCATTACCGACTATATGCAATCGAACCAGAATTAAATACTCTACAACACACAATAGGTCTCTAGGTGAAACTAGGTGGCATTTACTACTTTTACCCTTTTAAATATTAGGTTTTAAAAAAAAAAAAATTTTTTTAAGACGACACACTTTAAAACGAATCTACAAAGACATTACAACGACTATGAACATTTCACAAAATTAAATATATAGTAAAAACCCCATTGATTCAAACTCTTTTTAAAGATTTATCAAGTTCTTATTTTTGGTTAAGTTTTTTTAGTTTAAGAATTGTCTAAATTTGCACGCTTTTTCCCTGAGGTTGTGACCTTAAAAAGTGAATTACGCAGAAAGTGCGCAAAAGTGCACTTTAATTTTACATTCATATGAACAAGAATTGAATTACCTACAACCCAGTATTAATATTAAGGTGAAACTAGGTGAAACTCCGTTTATATCTCTAACTAAACATTAGTTTTTGTTATTGATTAATACACCCAAAAGCTCTTTTAAAAACACTCAATTACAAGGACAATCACAAGCAATCCAACATTTGATAATCGAAAACATATAGTACAAACCACTCTCTTTCGATGTCATAACCGCTTTATTAATAAGTACTAAGTTTAGTGCCTTTTTTTATAAACTTTAAACGGACTCTTTTTTCCAAAAATAAGCTCATGTGGTAACGACACTCCGAACAGCTGTTTTTAACAGCCGATAACTTAACAGAGCGTGCCTCTGTTAAAATTTCTGTTACGTAACATTGAAGTCTGATGTTATACTAACATAATGACGTCATTAAATCTTAATTTTAAGGACTTTCGAAAAATGGGTTTTTGGCCAGAAAAAGTGGTCATCCAGCCTATAGTGCAGCGATGGAAAATCAAAGGGAGAGCAGAGGAAAAAGCCCTCGGAGCGTATACAACAGACAAAAAAGAAAGCAGAGAGGAGGAGAAGAGCAGCAGGATGAGAAATGCAGGAGCTACAAATTTCTTGTGCCTTCAAATTGCTGTCTCACTTCCGACTTATCCCTTAACCGAACTGCATTCTCTCAAGTTTTCCCCAAACACAAGAAACATATCAACCAGATTGGCCATCAATTCCTTACATATTTTTTTCCCCAGCTAAAAAGCTAGTGTCTATGATATAGGAACGAGGCAATATAAAGTGGATTTATCTATAATAAATTGAGCTTATTGGTATGTTGAATGCTAAAGGGATTTATGAAAAACTGCAGGAAATTGTGACAACAATTAAACAAAAGATGATCTATAATATTTCATTGCTTTACTTAAGCCGCTTTTTAAATTGATTTTAAATATCTAGCTTTATTTTTAACAGTTTTTCCTGTCAAATTTACTAATTTTTCATTAAAAAAATACTGTATTAAATTTCTTTCCGTGCTAACCTTGATGTTTTCCCCCACCTAACATAGTTACAAACGAGAACTGCTCTTCTGGCAGCCCCAACAATTTTCAAGCGTCACTTTTCTGTTGCTTGGGCTGCTAATGTGTTGCGCCTTGAAAGCTCCTTCAGCTGCAGCTCATCCGTCCTGGCAGTAACTGCTGCTCCCTGCTCCCTGCTCCCATTCCCTTGCCCAATTCCGTTCCTGTTACTGTTCCTGCTCCATCGACATTTCTACAGGTGTAAATGTCTAGCAAGTGCACTTTCTGCACACATGCAAGGAGCAGAAGCAGAAGCAGGAGCAGGAGCAGTCATCATCATCATCCTGGCAGCTCCTTGTGGCATGCTTAAGCTGCTTCCAGCTCGGCCAGGCAAACACCTTCCTTGGCTAAAAGTGGCCACCTGGAGGAGCTTTGCCCACTCGGGCTTCCTTCTACCCTCAAAATAATTCCCACATTCCCAACGTGTGTGTGTGTATTTTTGTTGAAATAAATTTTATTTAAACTTTTCGCTGCCTCTGGTTATATTTTTTTTGTGTGTGTTATTTTGTTTTTTTTTTTATTCCCTGCAACGTGTGAAATTCAATTATACAGCAGATTTATATGTCGGGCATGGAGCCGGGTGCCTGAGCAGCTCTCGCCGCCACCAAGGGCTTTTATTTGAGGAGCGCAGGGCGTTGGAGGGGAAAAAAAAGCATAACCCACACTCTCATACAATATATATGCGATATAAAAATGCAATGAAATCAGTTCGCCATTCAAGTGGAAATGGTTTAATATGCGTATAAAAGGCGAATATTACCCAAAGCTTGCAGCTTGCAGTTTTCTATTTCTGGCTATCCGTGTGTGTGCTTGTGTGTGTGTTTGGTGTTTTTGTTGGGAATGTTGTAGGATGAGTTTGATAGCTGAATTCGAAATAAAAAATAAAAATCGGGGTATTTTTTTAAGGCAAATTGAATGAGAGATTTCATCACCAAGTTTGGGGGAAACCATGTTCAAAAAGGTATTTTTATCACCAGAATTTTCAGCTTAAGCGGGAGTTGTTCTTTGTTATAAAAAAATCCTGGCATATTTCACATAGTTTCAAAATAAATACATGATATTTATAGGTTTATTTTTAACTTTGAGCCATATTAAAACAAAACAAAAAAGTTTAAATTTAGCCAAAGCAATAAAAGTTGTTAAAAAGTAACTTCAAAGCATATTTATTTTAATATTTTACTTTGTAGTTATTTATGGAAATTCCCAGGATAACTTTACACCTGCTATTATATCGGAAAAATAAATACAAATAGAAGTGAAAGCCTTTAATTTGCTAATATTACGTATACGCCATGTGGGTTTCTTTAAATTTGAGTTTAATTCGCTTCTGGCCAAGAAAAACCTTCAAATTTGCTAGCATATATTACGCATACGCCATGTGGATGCTAGTCACAATCTTCGGTACCCATTGCCCAGCCAGTTGCCACAGCATTTACATTAACATTATTATGCATCTGTCTGGGGCAAGTTCCGCTGCCCCAAGCTATCTGCTTCTTGTATCTGCTATCTGCTGCTTACGTGGTGCGCCACTTGGCTAAGAGACTTGGACTTGGTCTTGGTCTTGGTCCTGGGACTGGACCCCAACTCCACTTGGTTTGCCGCCTGAACGAGCAGTGAGCGAAGTGCCACTCGTTTTTATTTCTTAACAAATTTGGGTTTTTTTTAAATACCCTTTTGAAGATAGATACTGTATACTTTTGCTCTCAGTTTAAATTAAAATAAATATAAAAATAATATTACTTTTAATTTAAGAATTTAGCAAAGAACTAACTTAGTTTTTTAAATATTTAATTCAGTATTATAAATCCCAATTAGGGTATCTAGGGTTTTGAGTGTTTTGGCTTTTCTATTTATTTTTTTTCCTTGTCTTGGCCATCGCCTGCTGTTGACTTTGCCCCGGTCCACATGATGGTGGCATCTCTCACCTGGAGTGCTGCTAAAGGAGAAGGAGGAGCAGGAGTTGGAGGTGGAGAAAATGATGCTCCAGCATCTACCAGTTGTTTGCCTCTCTCTCTCTCTCTTTATTTGCGGCTCTTATTCCTTCACTTTTGGGCTTCGCTCTGTTGCCATAGCATACTTATGGGCGGCTGCTCCTGCTTTTTACTTCGACTGCAGGTCCTGCAACTGCTGCTGATGCCGCTTGTTTCTTATGCTTGACCGGCACTAGCCGTGCATTACACTGAGCCAAAAATGTGTGCTTTAATTTTGGTATAAATGATAAGTATTTAAATGAAAAAAAGCTATTTTTAATAGCAAGGATCATAAAACAAACACATTTTTAAGGAATCTTTCTAGATTTATGCTCTGATATTATTTTGTAAATTTCTCCCTAAGCTTGTCTAACTTTTTCCTTTATTTTTCTTAGAGTGCCTCTGCCTGTGTTCAGGCTCCTGTGTTCTGTGTCCGTTGCACATGCCGATTGCTCCACTTTGACATGTTGCTGGTTGCCATCATGCCCCCTCATGCTTCTGACTCTCCGCCTGCTGCTGCTGCTCCTCCACCTCCTTTGGTGGCAAAATAACTTTGCTTATAAATTGTGGCATGTGTTTGTGCAGCGATGATGTTGCCGCTGCTGGTGCTGGTGCATTTTGCACAGCTCTCTGCTATCTTGCTACTTTGCATTCTTTGCTTCGCACTAACGAGCATGCGAAATGACAAAGCTGATGGGCGTGGCAGGACGCTGAGCTAGTGATGAATATTCAACAAGGAAAAATGTCGAGAAACCCAACGTACAATATCGAAATTGTTAGAACTTTGCGGTATCGAAAGTTCTACTTATTAATAGGTGTCCTTTTCAAGATCTAAAGAACTCAGAAAAGATTTAAAGCTTAATAAAATAGAAATAAATAAATTCCTATAAAAGGAAATGCGAATAAATATAAAGATTATCTATGATCTGTCAATAATTTATCATATAATATTCACCCTTACATATAAAAATAATAAAAAACTTTAATCTAAAGCTCTTAGCTGACTCTAAAGCATAGATATTCCTTTGTTAGGTTCTTAACCTCATTTGTTATTCAAAGTAGAATTTATAGCCTTGTTTTTGGCCATCCCTAATCAAGACTCTGGTGGCAAATGAAGCAAGTGGCACTTTGTGTAGCATTAAAGCAAAGGAATTGGAGAACGAAGAAGGGAAAAAACATGCAACTTTAAATGCAAATTGCTCGGCGTGACGAGAGACGAGAAGAAGACTCAAGGGAAGACGAAATCAATAGGAGATTTTTCTATGTCAAAGTGAAGCGAAGCCTGGCTGACGACTGGCAGCTCCGGCTCCAGTTCCTCGGTGGCAGAATCTTGAAACCCTTCGAGATGTGGCACTCGATGTCTCGATGTCCCTCGGAATTCGCCCCCTCGAAATCCTTTCCACATCTCCCTGGCACATATCTCTGGCTGTGACAGTGAATTAAAAATGCATACGCCCTCATCCTTTCTTTTTTGGGGACTCATCATCCAGTTGCCTTTGATCCTGTCTCCGTTCAGCTTTAATCACACGAAATGCAGTAACTCCCAGTCGAGCGGGTTTTTTGGTCTACCACTTCATTTGCATAATTACAAATCATATTACAGTTTCTCCTCCACATTGTTCACATACGCAATTTAATTTTATTTTCATGTTTCCAGCAGCAGCAGCAGCAGTTCGCACTGTCTGCTTTTTTTTTGATCTGCAAAATATTTATATGGCAACAATTGAAAAAGTCAAACCAGACTGAACTCAACTGAACACTGAACACACAGCCAGTGCAAAAAGGCGTAACAACAATAATATTATATTTCACATGCGACAAGAGGGTGGGGGAAAAGCCGGGGAAAAACGACACAAACAGAGGGACGCAGAGTAGATGGCGGGAAAAGTGGAAAAGCGACGTTTGAATGCTCTTTGATTGATTGGTAATTGAATTTGTGGGCAAATGCATTTAGAGGATTTATCGCCAGACAATCGCAGGCAGTCCTGATTGATGGCCCTGTGATCTTAGAAGTATTAGCTTTATTTTCAAATGCGAGAAATTTAATTAAATTGCATTTTGCACATTTAGTCGATTAAAATTCGGAAAGAAAGTATGGAGCTTTGAGTTTTTGATTATAAAAATAAGTCAAAAGGTATTCACTTTTCTAACTTTATAAATTTATTTTTTTCTTTATTATCTATTAAGTACAAAGTCTCTTAAACTCACAATTAAATTAATATTTAAAATACAAATATAATATAAATATAAAATACTTCCTTTTGCATAAATCTAAAAACCCCTATTAATTTCTCTACTTCCTATTTTTCATTATCACATAAATATCCTATAATTGTTTTTACCTAAATGTTTATGTTACCCATATTTAACCCAAACTCTTGCATTGTCTAAAGCAATCTCCATTTTGTTTGTTTATGACTAGCTTTAATTATAAAACCCATAAAAGCAACATAAATGTCATTAACGAAATTAAACAGTCACAAATCATGAGATTAAGCTTAACTTAAATACACAAACATCTTTGACACTAGAAATAATGTTTTTAGATTAGTTTTTTTGGCAAAAGAGTTGATTTATTTAGTTTTATATTCAATTTAAATACAAAATTTGGATAATGTGGTTGCTAACTCAAATTAATTTTATGTTAAATGATATCATTAAATCATTATAATAACAGCATAAGGCTTAAATTTAATTAAATAGCTACAAATCACTAGCTTAAGCTTAATGTAAAAACACAAATAGTGTTAAAAGGGGAAAATGTTTCATATACAAATTAATTTGAAAGAGATTATTATGTATTTTTAATTTATTTTGTTTTTATGGTGACAAATCTAAAGCCCATTAAAAATCTGTGCAGTAAGTTAGTCTTTATTTAATTAAAAATAAATCAAATCAATAATTCAATTGAATTTTCTTCCATTTATAAGTTTTTTTGTGATAAATGTAACTACAATTTAGTTCTATTTATTGTGGCATTATCTGGCTTAATTTAAAATAAATAAAAAGCTTTTAACTTGAAAGAAAATCTAATAAACTTAAGCTATAATTTTCTTTACCTCAAATTAAATTCCCACAAATCATTTCCGACTGCCTGTCATAAGCACAGCAACATCTTGAGCAGACAACTTGTCGGCTGCTATAATTATCCACAATCTGAGTCGGATATATATACATAAAGATATGCATGTACCCATCCTTAAGTCTCAACTATTCCCCACTATTCCTGACCATTCAGCCAAACCTGAGCCTTGGAGATCAGGGCCTTCATCCACCTCTCGTCGGAAGTGCTGGGCAGGGAAGTTTCGACCATTGGTAACAATTTCAATATTTCCACCGACAAATAAACAGCAAATGTAAATGCAAAATTCCCCAACAGCAGGCTGCAGCAGGGGTGTGAGGGGTGAGAGGGGATGAGGCTGTGCAAAAAGGAAATTTATGCATATTTAATAACAACATGGCAAAAGAGGAACTGGAACAGGAACAAGGATATGGAGACGGAACGAGACGACGACCGGCTACAAAATACAAGGCATTTCTCACGCATAAATGCACCCGAACGAACGAGATGAGAAATTCAGAGAGGGTTTCAATGGGGGGCGTGGGGGATTTTTTAGTACTAAAAATGGGGACTTATAGGGGGGGTAAAAAAAGGGGGTGTATATAGGGAGGCAAAAATACAGGATAAATGCAGGAGCAACAGGGGAGCTGAAATATTTTGCCAGCAAAAATAGTTTTCGCAAATAGTTGATAAGCGAACAAAAAAAAAACCCAAAGCAAATATTGTACGTACATATATTCAAATTCATATATTCTCATACTCAGATACAGTTGAACTTCCTTAAGTTGGAATTAACAGTTGAACAATAAATTTATTAATAGCATCAATCGGTCAATCGATTTAGAAATCCTTAGAAACTAGACGAGGTAAAGTTCAAAAACCAAGGCACAAGTCATCAATTCTTAGATTCTTTTAAGAAATTAAATATAATAAATATAATGTTTAAAATAGGATGTTTTTTACCTTGTTTGTAGGATAACCCTAAAAGTTATTAGAACCTAAAAGTTGCAACTTTTTCTATATCCCGTAATCACTTGCTCTCCTTTAGACATGATTTTAATAGATGTTCACAGGAACTTAGTCTTAGAAAAAAATATAATAAAAATGTAATAAAAATAGTTCCTTGCTTTCCTGTTATCGAAGATCTACTGTACATCAGAGGCGAGCCCGAGAGTCAGCGAACTGGACGCTAATCAAACTTTTTAATATGCCATGCATGCAACGTGTGGCGACTTTTGTTTTGACACACACCGCAAGGGAGGAGAAGCAAGGGGCCGGCATTATGAGATATATTTCATATATTTCATATGTGCATAATGCCCGAGTTATTAGATGAAAGATGTGCGGCAGAGGGACGTCGGCCGAGACCAAGGCAGAACAGATTTAGTTCATATGTGTGCCTAGCATCTCCTATGCTCCATCTGCGTTTTATGTGCTCGTCTTTCCAATGCAAAGATGCACTGGAAACAGAGTACCCTTTATTAAAAATACTATAAATGTAAGTTATAAAAAACCTAAAACCTAATAGATCTACTGTCTATTTTACTATTAAGAAATTCTTTGAATTTCCTATAGCTATTGACTTTTTTAATCTTTATTTAAATCTTTAATATTTTTTTTACAGTTTAAATAAGAAAGTGCAGCCCTTTGGAAGTGCACAAATCCACCGAGAGAAGCCTGCTCAATCCCAGGGAATAATGACAAAGCAACTGCCTCTCTAATGGCGGAGCCAGGAGCCAGGAGAAATGTGTGCTTTATGGGAGGTCAGCTAAAAATGCATCATCATGAAATGAAATCAAGTGCATTTATTTAGCTCTCAGCTCAGGGGGAAACCCCGCCTTAAACAGCTGCCATGTGTGGGTTTTGGTGGGTTGGTCAGGAGGAGGAGGAGGAGGAGAAGGCGTGGCAAGATGAATGATGCAGGCAAACGGCCGTATGTTACACAGTTTCGACTTCCATTTAGTTGCAAGCTTAAATACACACGGGACGAGGGGCCAAAAAATGTTTGGCCTTTTGTTCAGTAAAGTCAGGAGAGCGAGCCGGGTTTTTTTTTGCAGTATTATTTTTTATATTTCATTCTTTATGAAGGAACTTTCAATGGCTGCTGCTGCTGCTGTGAAGGAAGCGACTTTCTGCTTGATGGATGGACAGTTTGAAAGAAGTGAAATGTGGCTTAGGCCTTGAGCAGGTTCAAAAAAGGAAAAGAGGAAACTGCAACTGAAGTGTGGAAATCATAAAAGAATTTACTCAACAGCTTTTTATAAGTTTGCTTTGAATGGTAAGAGGCGGGCGATGATCTTGAGGATCATTACTGGAAATTTAACGACAAATATGGCAGTTTAGTTAGGAAATAGAACGAAAAAACAGTTTAAAATAAATAAATCAGATGTATTTTAACATAAACTAAGTGTTTCTGTGAATATTTTTGAGGAAGTGAGATTTTTTAGTAAGTTTCTACATAGTTTGTACGGGAAGTTAAGATTTATCGTAAATAGAAGTGTAAATAAGAACGTGATTTATTAGACTATCCGAAAAAAATAGTCTTAATCTTTTGCAAATATTCAAAATTATAAAATATATTTATATATCAGTTACTAGTCTAATATTCCCCCCAAAACAATGCAATTTTTCCCCATATTTATATTATTTTTTCAGTAAACTATTTTTCACGTCTCCTCTTTTATGTTTGTCAGACATTTATCTCCAGTGACCCGTCCCCTTGCCTCCTTTTCTGCCACCCAAAATTGTAAACAAAATTTTTGCCATTAACAAAATTAAATCAAGAATATTTTCATGAGACACAACGAGACTTGTGTAGGCATGTGTGAGCCATAAAATGCTTTTCCCTGACTCTCTCCCTGCCTCTGCCTGGGAAACTGGTGTGTTCTCATATATATTTCGACTGCCGTGTGGAGGAACATTTTCGAGAATTATGGAAAGAAAGCAGAAGGAGAATCTCTGACTCGACAGAAAAACTAAAAGCAAAAAGCAAAAACACAAAAAAACAAAAAAGCACAATGAAAACGGTAGCTGAATGGCAAACAAGTGCAACTTTTAGACACATGCAGTAATAAATGAAACAAATTAATTAAAAGTGTGCAACGGGTCGGCTACGGAATAATGAAATGCGAATCAGAATGCCAGAACTTGCCGCTCATTCGCTCTTGTTACTATTTTTATTTTCCTCTATTGTTGTTGTGTTGTGTGTGTTCTCTCGAGGCTCTTGATAAATTATGCAGCCATCACCTTATTTAAAATGAAGATTAATTTAAGTACTGCCAAAATGCTGCAGCTCCTGTTGGCTCCTCCCTCGCAATCTTCTCCTATTTAGCTTGAGAAATTGTATTTTGTGTGTGTGGCGAGCCAACAAATAGCTGAGGATGTGAAGATCCTTGCCAGCGAGATTTGTGGATTCAGGAGGATGGGAATTCAAGTCTGGATGATATGCAAATCAGCTATTATACAATGGGAAACTTAAACTACTCCAGGAGCTGTTGTTGCCAGATCTTGATTATAAATTCCATTTATTAAAATGACAGTCGTCTTCAGGAGTGGTTTCAGTTGCATGTTTTTGGTCTTATTTTCTTGGTGTTATTAGACTCAAAATGCAATAAATCAAATGCAGGTTTGAATAATAAAAGAAATCTTGTCTGTATCTGCTTATTAAATGTTTACAATTCAAGATAATTGCCAGGTATCTTACATTATATTTTACTAGTCTTTTACTTCTTCATTGAGTACCTTTTTCTATAAATATATAACACTTCATATGGATTATTCCTCACCTAAGAACTTCGAAGGGCTTAAAATAAAATTATTTAGCACCTTCACTCTATTTCTTTATCAATTATCTTCCATAAAAGTACTTAAAGTTCACCTTTAAACTATTGTAAATAAATCCAAACATCTTCTAACAGCTTCGTCTTTATAAATTTCTCATAAATAACTAACTTTAAAAGGTTCTTAAAGTAAATGCATTATTTTAAACTTCGAAATCTCTTGACGGCCAATAAAATTTGACACTTTCAGTCTGTAAAAAGCGTAAAATCGTATAAAAATCGATTTATTTAGCAATATAAAATTCTTTGACAAGTTTAGCGAGTTGCTGCGACACCTTATCCTTCTCTCCCTTAAATAAGGATGCATTTTGCACCTGTCAAGCATGTTAAAACCCATCGTTTTACCCTCGCAAATCCGCGTATCCTGCCCATCATACGCTCAGCAAGTTGGCTCATCCCCGTGGAAATTGAATTCTCCATAAATACCACGAAAATCTTCCTGTGATGCTTTTCGTCTGGTTATATCCTACAATTCGGGCTGTTTTTCATACGCTGAACAAGAGGAGTTGAAGGGTATATTGTTTTGTGGGTAAAGTGGGGTTTTTGGACGACATAAAGTATATAGTTTTCATTATCAAGAAGGTAGGTTGGCTGTACTTTGTTTTTGGAAGGTAAAAATATTTTTCAAGAGCATTTATTGCTTTTTTACCTTGTTTTTTACCTTTTAATATTTACTAGAACTTCCACATTCCTTTCCATTAAGCATTTCCCTAATTAAAATGTGTTATAGGGTAATTTTACATTCCGTACTCTTCATTTCCAGAAATCCTCCTTGTTTTCTGTCTGATAACTTGCCTCAGGCTGCGGCAGCTGCTGGTGCACGTCGCAATGTCGCGATGTTGCGAGAGGTTGCTGCGTTTGCTGCAGTGGCTCCCGCTTCGTTCCGGGTTTTTGGGACATACCACGGCCTATATAAATATGCATATGGCTCCGCAAACATTTGCCAAGTTATCCGCCCGCACCAATCGTTGATGGGGTCTCCGGGTTTGGGTTCGAGTTCGAGTTCATACATATGCGGAATGACATAGGGATTGGATGGAGGGTTGAGGAGACACTGTGGCCCCCCGAAATTCATGCGAAAACTGCTGACATTTGTGGAAAATAAATGCAACGTCAGAAATATTGCACATTGCATGCAAATACGGGGCGAGTCGCGTCAGCCAGCGTGATAAATATACAAATCCCAGTCAGCTCTTGCTGGTTAGACATCCGTTTAATTGAGTCAACACACAGCGGAGATTCTAGCAGAGATTCGCGAGTATTGGGAGGAGGAGCAAGAGGAGCAGAAGGAGGTGGACCCAGGAGGATGTGAATCTAGGAGAAAGGGGGCGTCAAATTAACGCTGTCAACTTTTCGCAGCGTGCACAGAAAGCATTAAAAACTAATTTATGGATTTGCAAGCCAACTCCCGCGTTGATTTATGTACACTCAACGAAAACAAATGGCAGACAAAAGTTTATTTGGCGTGAAAAAGGTGCAGGAATAAAGTTTTTAACTTAGTTACATCTTAAGTTAATTATAAGTCTACGAATATTTAATTATATTTAAAAGGTATAATTTAGAGTTCTCATAACAGTTTTAAATATCTTAAAATTTCTTATTTTCTCCCCAAGTGTAATAAAAGTATTATTACTCACAGCACTTGGGTATCCTGCGGCACTTGGGGCACGGCATTGAGTTTGTTGCGAATGCAGCGCACAGTATGCTCCATGCAGGTGCATCCGGTTGGGCAGTAGATGGCCCGTGCTCCACCGACAAACAGCAGCAGGCCGAGCAGCTGCAACAGAAGCAGCAGCAACACTCGCGGACAACGCATTTTCAACGATTTTCGGCACGCACACACACTTCCTACCAGATGGCTGTCAATTCAAGAACTGTGTGTTCCTTCGCGGCGGCACAAACTGGCCACGACGATAAGCACCGAACGCGGGCGGAAGTGGGAAACACTACAACAAGCTTATCGTTGGTCACTGGCCACTGGACGACGGCGTCTACTCGAATCACTAATCGCGGAGCTGGGAACACTGCGCAAGTGCGCCTCACATATCGCCTTAAAGTCACACGGAGCTGCACAGAGAGAGAAAAAGTGGGGGAAGGATTCCTCAAGTGGTTTTTAATTTTAGGAAATATATTTTTAAAATATTTATTTAGCATACTCTTTTTAAGTATAAGAAACTACTTAAGTAATTTAATAATATAGTGAATATTGCTTTAAGGATTTTGTACTAAGACTGTCATTATTAATAATATTTTATTCTTCTTTTTTATATTTGATTAAAGTTAAAAGCCAATTTATCACTTCCAAACTTTAACTTTACATTGAAATGGTTTTAAATTAAATATTAAGCAAATATTTTCTTTCAAATTTATTAAAGAAAGGAATTGATTATTTAATTTATTTGGTTTTTCAATTTGTTGTTTCTCTTCAACAGCAATTTTCCTAATTTTTAATAAGTTTTAAATGCACATTATTTTTAGATTAAAAATTTCATTAATTTAATTTATGATTTCAGTAAAAATGCTTGATATTTTCTAATTAAGTTCAATGTTAAAATATAAATTTTGCCAAGTTAATTTATTTTCTTGAAAGATTCTTATAAAACTTGTATAGTTTTTGAATAAACTTCAAGTTTTAAACATTAAAAACCACAAAATGTAATTGCTTTTTTACAAAATTATACAATTATTAAATTTAATATTTTTTTATATTCATTTTAAACAATATTTCTTTAAATTTCAGAGAATGATTTCTGAATTTTACAGATATTTCACATTTGAGCAAGTTTTTAAAAGTTCACGGAATTACCGACCTTTTTTTGAATTTCTTTAAAATAAATAGCTTTCTGTGTGTTTGCCGCGTATGTTTAATTTTCGAACTTTGAGAGATTACTTAGCGATTCCGGGCCTTTTCTCTCCGGGTAACCGAATGAACTGCACGCGCCAAATGCCGACGAGCATCTGAGCGCCGAGCAAAAAATCCGGAATCGGAATCGCCGAGTTGCACATGCAGCGCTGCCGACGCAAGCAGAGGACTCCGGCAGAGCTGGGAGACTCCAGCTGCTGTTGCTGTTGCCGCAGCCGCCATCGCCTCCGCCGGATGCAGACTGTGATAACATTTTCCTGAGGCTCTCGTCTCTCGGCTGAAGAGGTTCTCGATATTAGTTGGCCGGCAAACGGTGACTACGGCAGCAGCCTACGGTGAGGATGTTGGGCCTGCCTGGATAGTTGCATCGGATGGATGGATTCCCTGCTATATACTATATATTATACTAGCCAAGGACGAACGACAGCCCCTTGTGTTGCACCGGCATTTCCAAATGTATTTTCAGTGCGCAAAGCGAGCGCAAAACAAAACACAACAAGCATACGCCACGTTGCACTTGCCAGCATCGAACATAGCATCAAATGCTTTGCCCCGGCTCATTTTTAATGCATGAAGAGGTAGAATCCAGCCCCTGGCTCGGAACACTCCATTTGTTTTTGCCCACCCCCTGCATCACCCCCAAAAGAAAAAAAAAAGGAAGGGGGGTGGCTGTGTATCCAAAACTGCTCGCTTTAGCGTTCGGTGATAAGACGCGAAATCAAATTTAAAAGCTATCAATTTGATATTAGTTCGGGGACCAGGAAAGAACCCTTTGGGGGCAACGTTTGCAACGCGTGCCAGAATGCAGAAAATGCTGTTGGTACTTTTTCTTATATTTGGTTCTCCCACAGAGAGGAAAATAAGACCAATATTGGCCATCAATAAGTAATAAAGAAGAAGTAGCAGAAGCTAAATAAATTGCACTTTAGGTAGCCTACTTCAGGTGCTCTGAAAGGTGTTAATTTATAAGAAAAAAATGTTAAGGCATAGGAAATTTGTTCTAATAAAAAATAAATAATCTTAAGCTTTTGTTTCTGAAATTTTTGTTGTAGTCTCCTGGTTTGTTATCAATATGCAATATATATTTAGATATAACTACAAATCTTTAGTATTGAAATACCTTTCTCTTTCCCCAGTGCATTCTATTTGTTTTTTAGAGACATATGCTGCATGCGCAGCTCATAAAATTTCTCCCCTTTTTTGGGCTGCAGTTTTCATTTTGCCTCCCCTTTTTTTCGACAGCACTTTTTTTGGTTAGCTGTCGAAGTTTTGAAATCAATTTGCAGATGATTTATTATGTTTTCCAGTGGGGTAAATGGAGCAAAAGGAGCTATGCAACAAAAGGAGCAGCCAGGAGCTGATGAAGCGGTGGAAGCTATACAGTGCATACGACATCGGCAAATGGCAAATGGGAGGCCACTACTGACGTTGATGAATGCCGCTGTGTATTGTTTTGCTGTCAATTCCGATCGAATTGCAGGTGAAGCGGAAAATTTGCAAGTTATGCGACAGTTTTATGTGCCATTTTGTTGATTGCAAGGCAAGAAAAGTGGAAATCTATTCCAAAATTGATTGCCCGGCTTGGGGAAATGGGAAAAGAGCACTGGGGAAACGTGTCAGTTTTGTGGACGAAGCAAAATAAAATTAAGAGATTGCTAAATCTTATATTATTTAATGCTTTAATTTACTAATTAGCTGATTTAACTTACAAATAAATAATTTTAGAATAAAATTAAAAAGTAACCGCTCTTTGAAACCAATGCTGCCAGTAATATTTTTATAATTTCAATTGGCAGCACTTTTTCCAGCTGATTCTCGATAACGATGCGGAACAGCGATTAAATACTTTTTATTGACTACACTGGCGCCCTCTGGCAGACGATAGGCACGGTTATCGACTTATCGCTGTCATATCCAAATTTCAGCAAGCAGATCGTCTTTGCAGTAAGCAGTTTCTAGCAAGCAGTTTATATTAGTGTGACCAACAAGGAACATAAAATACACACTAAAAATACCACAAGAAATATTTATGAATTTGTGGAATAAGCACAGTATCCAGACACGAAAACACCGTTCTTAAGCCGTGAGAGAGAGCGAGAGGCAAATAGTTGAGAACAGCTGTTCGTGAGCGGCCGTTTTAAAGGTCGGTATCCAGACACGAAAACAAATATACTAAAAAACTGTGTGGCGTTAGGAGATTTTTTTTAGTATTTCCAGAGCGGGTGCAAAAAAGAAAACAAATTTTAATAAAACAGGCTGCCTCTCGCTCTGTCTCTTATATTTCAAATTATGGATCGATCCATGAAGAAAAAGGCGTGGAAACGTCGAGTTTAGTTTATAAGAGTAAATTCAGTTTATATAATTTAGTTTTATAGAGTTTATAAGAGTAAATTCAGTTATATAATTAAATTAAGGCAGAGGCAAATACAACATTTTTGAATTCGGGTGATTTTATTAATTTGCGAAGATGAGGGGAGGACCTGAAAAGAAATAATAAAAATATAAATAATAAATAATTAGGCCTGAATTTGTTCTTTCCCGAACCGGACACCGAATTATCCTTGCTAATTAAAACCCACATTTAAATATGCTAATTTCTTGTATGGGTGTTCTAGATTGCTGTTATATTATATTAACATTATATTATTATTATATTATATTATATTATTAGGGAGCTGTCCAGTGGAGGTTGCGTCGCTAGAATGCATGCCATTTGCTTGGGGACACTTATTTTTCAAAACAAAGCATTAAATGCTAGACGTGCCCTAAGTTTTAAATTAAGCGGGTTTCAAGAAAGTATGCACGCATCATTTGCCCTCGAAAAATGCCGACGAACAGCGGTCACACTTCAAAAGATTAAAAATTTTGTTCCGCTGCGAAACGTTTTCTTGTCTGGATACTGTGCTATAGTATCAACAGTCCCACTTTTTTCCAGCTGACTGAAATAATTTTGCAAAATTTTGCCGATCAGCCGGCAGCCCAAATTAAATCCGCGATTAACAACATGTTTCGGATATTTTGACGCCCTATTTGCTATGTCCAAGCGCGGCAATAACATTACCTACGTGAAACCGCAGGAACCCAGCTTCCTGGCCAAGCTGAAGGCGGAAATTGGCTACAAAGAAGGACCAACCGTCGACACCAAGGTGCGTTCTTGTGCGGCCCGCGAAACCCGTGGACTTGTAATGCTAACTCCAGGTGGAAATTTCCAATCAAAATCTATGTAGCGCCAGCGATTGGAAGCGGATCGGGAGGATTACGATTCCGGCGAGGACGAGCAGCGACCGGAACGCGAAGACGAGCAGCCGCAGGTGGTGGTCCTAAAGCCCGGAGATCTATCCGCCGAAGAAGCCCAGCTGGAGAAGCAGTTGGCCGCCAAAGGTGAAACATACAAACCTATCTATATATCGTACCTATATAATACATATTTACACGCTTACACACACACACACACATAAGAGACACACACCCGGACAGCTGTGCACGTGTGTGCGTAGGTAGGATGTTGTGTAGTTGTCTTTCAGTTTAACTTTTCAGCCAGAATCGAGCGGTCGTTTCCACGCCTCTTCTGCCCTCGGTTACATACATATATATATTATATATATATATTAGAAGATATATGTTTGTATGACTGCGTGTGTTTGTGGCAGCGCGCGTGTGTTGGTGAATTTTTGCAATTGAAAAAAGGTGGAAATTTAAGCAAATATCGAAATCGGAATTCAACAAAGATCCGGAATTCGGATTATAAAGTGTAGGTGTTTTTTTTTTGGTTGTGTAAATATTAAGTGCTTTTTGGATAAAGTGTGGGCGTTTTTGGAGTTTTCTTTTTGTCGGTGGAAATGTTTGGTTATCATTAAAGAGAGGAGTATGAGGGATCCCAGTTACACGTGAAAAATATAGATAAAAGTAAAAAAACCAATGAGTTTTGATCGGTTAATATTTAAATTTATTTCTAGCTTAAAGATAGAAGCTCCACAGAAAAGATACAATTTAATCCCAATCCCTGAGAATGTTTTTGAAGTTCAAAAAAGTGCAAATCAATTGAAAACCATATGAATGCACCCTTTCTATCCTTTGTTTTGTGAAAACTATACTTTTCAGAGTGTTTCTTGCAAGGAACTTGCATTTTATAACTCTCCCCCGGGGCGGGGGTTGCCTTGTGTTGCCATGGCAATCCAGACCACACTCCTGCCCTGAGGAATCCCTCTTTTTGCCCAGCGGAGCACCCCTTACACACACTCACACAGCTAGGCCAGCTCACACACAGACGGTGGCGATGAGGCATACACACTGACATTTTCATTGGGGGCTCCGCTGCTCCGCCAAAGCATAGCATGTGATGAAAATCGTTGGCAAAGCGGGCAGAGCGATAAAGCAGCCGGCAAAGAAGTTAACAACAGCAGCTGCCGCCGCTCGCTTTGTCCCCGTCTCCCCTTCGATGCTCTTCTTCTTCTGCTGCTGCTGCTGCTGTTGCTTGTGCTTCCTCTTTCTGCTATTCCCTGCTTCCCGTTGCCCGCCGCCGCTCCCCCGCTTCGAACAGCGCAGAAAATCGGGTGAAAACGTGTGCAAGAACGAACGGATGAAGGAGGCGGCCAAAGCGGAGAGACAATGATGAACGAAGCAGGCAAGCAAAGAGAAAAAGCCAAAGTGGCTTGACGACGTGGTGGTGGCGTCGGCGGAGGAGGAAGAGGAAGAAGGGGTCAGGAGGTGAGGCGGCATCGGAGGAGGAGCACTGCGGGGGCGGGTTGCGAATTAGTAGGTGGAGCAGCAGGAGGAGGAAGAGCGGGGGCAATGGATTGGCCAGGGCCGAGAAAAACATCTTGTGAGCGAAAGAAGAAGAGGCGGGAGGCGAGGTTGCAAGGAAGGTGTAAGTGGGCGGTGCTATCTTCCGATTTTTCCTTCTTGCCCTTTGCCATACTGCAATTTCATAAAACCCAGATACATTTTCCGATCGAAATTGGGTGATTCAAAGCGCTAGGTCCTTTTTATAAATTCAATTCAATTCAATTCAATTTTTGAGCAATCTTTTAGTCTAGATATTTTCCAAAATTTGTTACAACAGAATTTAATTCTTTAAATTTAGGGTGTATTTTAAACTCATATTTCAATTATTTACAGTTTTTCTCAAAGGAATCTATCTATCCGCAAACTCCAATCAGTTTTACATAAACTAAACTATAGAAACGATCTTTAAAATGATGATCGCAAATTTTAAAAAATGTTTTATCAAATATTTAGTTTGACAGTTCAACAATTTGCTTGTTTTTAAATAAAATATTAAAAAAAAGGAAGATAAACGAAATAACAAGCCCTGTGTTCGCATATTTTTAGAACTTGCCGAGAAGCGTGCGGATCTGACTCAACCGATCGTCTTCAAGCAGCGTGTCAAGCAGCCCAACGTTGAGGCCGATAAATCTGAATCCGGAACCAGCAAGAAGTCCGGTGGTACATCCGAGAATTCCGGAAAGAAATCCAAGAGGAAGAAGTCCAAGTCTGCAGCTGCAACCAGTAAGCTCTCCTTCAACGAGGACGAAGACGACGAGGCAGGAGAGGATTAGAGATTGGAGCTAGGTTATCCGGCTTCAGATTCCAACTTGCCAAGTCAAACCCTCGGCGAATGATTAAGGTGAGAGAAACACTCAAGCCAGAAACTGTAAACGCTTGTTAGACGAAATTAGGGGCTTTTATATTGTGTTGCCATGTGAGTTATGTAGGTTAAGAATCGAGTTTTCATATGTATATATCGGAAGCAAAGTCAGAATGACGCTGCCATTATGCCTATGTTAATCAATAATTATGTTTTAAAAGAGATTGTTTTCCGTATGCTTGGGAGATCACATTCCTATGTAAATTTTATTGCAAATCAAAATAATTTATATGTTCGAAGTACTTCTAATTATATAAATACATTTATCCAAACTGGTTTTTAAATTTCTATTGAGAAATTAACCTACAAGATAAGATTATGTTATCTATCGATTCCCAGGTACTGGCAAGCCAAGATTAATCACTTGGTTCCAATAAACCTCTTCAACTTGATTCATTATCTTTGAAAGTTTCATAAGATTGTTTAATATTAGATTTTTCGGATTTTTCTAGGTTAATTTTGTAAAATTCATAATTTAGATAAAATTATTTTTTTTTTTATAAATTTAAACATTCCCGGAGGTAGGAAAAGGATTATAATAACATATCAAAACTATTCACAATGGTTTATAGTCTATAGTTCGAATTTAAATGTTTTCAATTTAATTAAACATTGAAAATGTTACAGGCGAAATTTATATGATAGAAATAACACAACCTAAATATGCCCGAACTTGAAACATAAAAATTTAATTGATCTTGAGTAAGTAGTTTAATTTATAGGGACTAGATTGACAATACACTTCAGACCGGTGAAAATTACAAATTATTAATAGCGGTGCAATATCATTTAATTCTGATTTATCATAAAGATATTTTGAATTTCTGAGTTCTAATTTATCTCAAAGATATTTTGATTTTTAAATTCTAGTAAATAATTAAAATATTTGCCGCCATCCAAGCTAATCTCCAGATGAAAATCCAAAAATAATTTTTTGTTTATATTTTATGTCCAAAAATTAATTATTGTAATTTACTTCTAAATCGGAAAAGGTCATGTGTATGTATAACATAATAGTGACGATAGTTTGCCGTCTTTAACGATGGGTTTCGGTTGGGTGTAACTATAAACCTTAACCCATAACCTATGCATCGCACTATACCAGTTGATGATCACGGGGGTGAGATGAGATGAATTTAGATGTGGATGGAAAATGAAAATGCGCCACAAGCGGGTTACTTCCAAATTTTGTACTTGCATATAGTCCAAATCGCACACAAAGACCAACACACACACACACATACAGTCGTACATACTCTACATACATATTTAGTTGTATGTATACATATAGGTAGGTATGTACGATTGTACATGCCTTTGGCCATGGGTGCGAAAGAGAAGCAGCGTAATCTGAAATAAGTTGGAGGAAGAAGAAGCATCAGCAAAAGTATACAGTTTAAGACGCTCTAGTATATGTGTGTGTGTGTGTGCGTGTGCGGGATTGGGGGGCTAGAATATTGGAGCTGCAATTATATTTGCCCCAAACACATTTCATTAGCCGCCTTTCGCGCGCTTTCGTTTGAATTTCTGCACATGCGAAAACGCATAAATCCATCAAGTAAACCGGCGACAAGCAATGCCGTTTCAGTTTTGTTTTGTTCATTTCCTTCGTGCCGCGCGTACAATTGTCAAATGTTGTTTTCCCTCCCATTCCACGCCATCCGTCTCCCATTCACATGGCCCATGCCCACACACACAAGCGCGCATGCACACCGACGCACACACAACTCATGCACGCGCCATGCTCTTCACACTGCCATTCGCTATTTTAGAGAGCGCTGCCAGCCCACTGCTCTCTGCTTAGCCGGCATGTGTAGCGGTTCCAGCTGTAATATAATTAAACATGAATCTATAGTTTCATACGTATAAATAATTGGAAATTCATGGCACTTGCTGCAACCGCGGTAATTGGCTTCGACCTATCGATGTCCGATAGACCGATAGGTCGACTATGCAACCATGCGCGCGCCCCGGCTGTTCGTTGCAACTCTGTTTTTGCTTTTTCCGCCTCACACATTTCCAGTTTTTGCCTTGTCCGCCGTTCGTTCGCTCGTCTCTTTCGGCGTTCTTTCCACTCTTATTTTTTCCCCGCAAGCCAACAACCCCACGAAAAATTGTGAATTTTGTCTGGTTTTTGTGCAAAAACGATCCTTGATTGGTTGATTTTGTGTTTTGTTTACTGTTATCGAAGAACAGTGCAAAAGGGAAGCTGAGCAAAACAACAACCTGCCTGAGTGCTCGAGACGAAAATGTAAATGTAAGTGGCGGCGGCAAAAACAAAAGGCCGAAAAACATAAAATCGAAATGGTTCCGAAAAGTATGATTGGATATATCCATAAAAACCTATTAAATATATCTGTAATGAGGAGATCCAAGCCAACATAGAAGCAGAAAAACGCACACACACAAACATAAGTGCCGCACACAGACAAAACACTAGCGCAAAAACACGCTCCTGTACCAAAAACGTACAAAAACAATACAACAACAACAAAAAGTACTCCACCATGCCGCAACAACAACAAGAACTAAAAGCTAAAGCCAAACGTCGTCGTCATCCGTCCCATACCGACCCGCCCCCCGACCACCCTCTCCCTCACCGACCGCATTGTATATATAGATTGTATATATACATATATAAATATGTATGTATGTATGTACAAGCGGTGTGTTTTTGTGAGCTTGTGTGTGCGCGCCTTCGCTTTGGTATATATGTATGTCTGTATGTATGTCAGTCGTTTTGTTCGGTAACTGTTCGTACATACAAACAGACGGACATACATATGTATGTACATACTTACATATAAAAAACATACTTTGTTGTACATATATATGTAGCTATGTTTGTTTATGCCAAAGTATATATTACATATATATTTGTATGCAAATACAATGTAACTCCCAAATGCCATTCCATGCAAGATTATTACTTTTTCTGCCAGTGCAGTGGCTTATTTACATATTTACATACATACATTCATTACATATTAAATTGTATTTTAGTTTTAATCCAATATGGCAGCCATTTTGTATCAATCCATTCTTTGAACTCCCCGCGCTCCTCGCCCCGCTCTTCACCAGCTATCTTTTACTTTTTCTTCCTCTGTCTCCGCTGCTTCCTCTTCGCCAACGTCTCTTGGCACTCTTCCTCTTCTCTATTTTTCTCCCTCTTCTTGCTTTCCTTCCAACCGCCTTTTATTTTATTATATGTTTTTTTGTTGTTGTAATATTTTCGAGGCAAGAATAAGAATGGTTTTTAATTCACCTAGATTTTTGCACAACATTTTTTCGGTGATTGTTTAATTTTTATTTTCGCCTTTGCCTTCGCCTCGTATTTAGCCTTCCCCGCTTCTCCCTCCCTTCCTCCCTCAACCGTTCCGTTCTGCAGTCTTAGCTCTTTTTTATATATATGTATATATGTATTTTCACTCTTTGCCCGTTGCGTTTTGTGCTGCTCATTCGTTGCTCTTTGCTACTTTAGTTTTCTTTAATGTGCCAATTTTTCCGGTTGGTCTAAAGAAGCCCCCGTTATAATTTGACAGAATTCTCGCCAAGATCCCTTTAGTAACAAACTCTAAAGTATATCTATCTGATAATTCATTTGCAGAAACAAAAATATCTGGAAGATACACCGACTTGGGCACATTCCACGGTACGCAGAACGACGGACACGGATTGCAAATGACTGAAGTCGATGTCGCTTTGCCGGAGGGCGTGGCCGAGCCCACAACGAAGCTTGCCAGCGCATCAAACTCGCCACAACCAGAGACAGAGCCAGAGCCACAGCCCCAAACCCAAACCGAGTCCCCTCAGCCTGTTGAGAGGGAAGAGGGAGAAGAGGAGGAGGAGGCGGAAAAGGAGCAGCCAGAGAAGCTGAAAGCTACTGAACAGCAATTAGATGGCAAAAACAAGGAGAAGCTGGAAGAGCTGGACAAAAATATCGAAATCCCCGCCACCGTCGCCGCCAAAGAAGATGATGTTACGGACGTTACAGAGGCCTTGCCTAAGGCTCCGGCGCCCGAGGAGATAACAGAAGAAGATGACGACGAGGAGGATCTGGATGGTGAGGACTCTCAGATAACCAGCACCAGCTCCAAAGAGCCCAAGCTCAACGAAGATGAGTTGGAAGAGGACGTAGAGGAGGTAGAGGAGGAGGCCACTACGAATGGCGATCATGAGCCCCAAGCCGATGAAGATGAAGATGAAGCCGAGAAAATAGGCAGCACGGCTGAGAATAGTTGCGAGGCCGAGGATCCGCTAGGAGCGGCCACTGTTGAGGAGGTGAACCTGTTAAACAGCAAGAAAGCCGATCTGGAGGAGGGCGAGAGCGAAGAGGATGCCCTGATGGACGATGCGGAGCTGGATCTGTCGGCGAAAAAGGCCAATGGCTTTGCCAAGCAAAAGGAGAACGGTCAGGCCAGTGCTTCGGAGGTTAGCGGCGTGGTTAACCTAGACGACGATGATAGCGACGAGGAAATGGAGGATCTCACGGCCCACAAGGTGCCGGCTAAGCCCATAGAGAAGGCGGCCCAGCCCCAGGCCGCCCCTACTATCAACCACAATAGCGGAAATGAGTCCTCTGACGATGCTGTGCTCATTGCCTCAGATTCTGAACCGGAAACATCTGCCCCGCTGCCACAAACTCCGGTGCCTGCAAAGAAGCTAGCCCATGCTGTGGCAGTAGCAGCAGCAGCAGCAGCGGCAGCAGTCGTCAAGGCCACACCCCCGCCTCCAGAAGACGATGACGACGACGACGATGACTGCGTCGTGATCGAGGACGACACACCGCCAAGTATTTCGCCCAGCATAGGCAAGCGCAAGAGCGAAATGGACGAGCTGCAGATGCAGCCCAGCCACAAGAGGCAGCGCAGCTCAACGCCATCGGGCCTTGGGCAGCTAACCATCAAGGATGCCCGGTCTCTGATGCCGCATGATGGCAGTGCGACGATAGCCGGTGCGAGTGGAGGTCCTCGGGACTCCATTTACCCGGTTACCATCACGAATGCCGTGACGGGAGCGGCCACAAATCTTGGCATTGTGCCGCCCAAGCTGGTTCCCATGTCTACCATGAACTCCAGTCCTGTGCAGCAGCTGAATCCGCCAACGTTATCGCTCACGGGACTGCCCAGCATGACGAACAATGCCAACCTACTGCCCGGTCTCACCGATGACATGTTTGTGCTGGAGGCTCCCTCCTTCATTGTACCCTACATCTACGAGAAGCCGCCACACGAGAATATTTGCGAGGTTGTCAAGGCCATTGAGACAAAGTATGAGCTTTCAGCCGAGGATCTGGCCGAGGCAGACAAGGGTGATGAATTCGACATGATGACCGAGCAAAACAAGGAAGACAAGCCGGCGGAACAGGGCGCCGAAGGAGGCGGCGGAAAGAAGAAAAAGAAGCGCGGCGATGACGAGTCGTGGTCCGAGCAGTCTGATGATGATGACGACGACGATGATGACGACGATTCCGAGTCGGGCGTGCGTACCAAGGTGCTGATAAAGGAGGCCAACGATGATCTGACAGCGCTTAAGGGAGCCATTAAGCCAGCCGCCGCTTTGGCGGCCACTGGAGGAGTGACCAACAGTGCGGCGGGCAGTAAGCCCGGACAGGAGAACTACTTTGAAAGTCCGCTCGGCAAATTCTTTATGGATATCGGTGTGGGCCTCGTCCAGGAGTACGTACAGGCGGATCTGTTGCGGCTGCAGAAGCGCAAGATGCGCAAGGCTCAGGTGGGGTCCAAGGAGTTCGAAATGGCCATCAATGCGCTTTCGGGAAATCTGCAGGCTTCCAAGACGAAAAACGCACCATTCAAGTTCCGAATGAAGCGCTGCGAGTTCTGCAACTTCAAATCGGAGTCTGCCATGGCGATGGCCAATCACTACGAGACGCCGCACATGAACGGTGTGCTCTACAAGTGCAATTTCTGCACATTCGAGATTCGAAACGCCACGGAGATTGTTTACCACATGGAGGCGGTGCACAACATCAAGGCGCGCCTGATAAAGCCACTGCCCTACCATCAATGTCCCAACTGCGGCTTCGAAGACAATGGCAAGGCGAAACTGGCGCGCCATCAGCCGGTTTGTGCCAAGAAATTCCGGCCGGAACTGAACTTGGCGCCGCCCAACGATTGGGAAGCACCGGCCAAGATACCGCGCATCAAGCCACGTCACGGTCTCGTCGGCACTGCCACCGCCTATCAGGTAAGGATATTGGAGTTTATTAAAGCCTTTTTCGATCTCTAATCTAATTCTTTTATTTGCTTTTCAGGCCATGGCTGCACAGGCGGCGGCGCAAAAGGCCGCTTTGGCCAATATTCAGCAACAACAGGCTGCAGCTCAGGCCAGAAATCTGCAGGCAGCTGCTTTAGCTGCCCAAAACGCAGCCAAGATGCGGCAACGAGCACCCCAACCGCCCAAACAGAACATGGTGCGAAATCCGGCGCCGGTGCGTGGTGGCGGCAATGCAATGAACGCAGGCCTGTCGCTGCCCAACAGCTATCAGCTGGCAGCTGGACAACTTGTCCAGGTAAATCAAAAATTGGTCTGTCCTTTGATTCATGATGTTAATTCCTTACTATTTCCCCTCAGCAGGCATCTAAGAAGCCAATGGCCGGTCAGCCCAGCATCTCGATAACGCCATTACCTCGACAGAGCTCGGCAGGAGCCGCGGGAGCGGGCGGTGCGTCGTCCAGCAAGGTGCCACCAGCAGCGGCAGGGTTGAAGCCCGGCCAGAGTCCCAGCGGGAACAACAAGGCGCAATTTGTCATTTGCGAGATCTGCGATGGTTACATCAAGGATCTGGAACAGCTGCGCAATCACATGCAATGGATGCACAAAGTGAAGGTACAGCTGAGTTTCCATTTTCTCTGATATTCGCTTTACTAAACGGATCTTTTTCTTGGCACACAGATACATCCCAAGATGATCTACAATAGGCCGCCATTGAACTGTCAAAAGTGTCAATTCCGGTTCTTTACGGATCAGGGCTTGGAGCGTCACTTACTAGGTTCACATGGCTTGGTCACAAGCTCCATGCAGGAGGCCGCCAACAAGGGCAAGGATGCCGGCCGGTGTCCAGTTTGTGGAAGGGTGAGTCTCGAACTTAATACTTACTCTGAGGATGATATTTAATTCGCATTTCCCCGTTTATCCTGTAGATGTACCAATGGAAGCTGCTTAATCACGTTTCGCGCGATCACCACATGACCCTGAAGCCCGCTCACCTGTCCTACAAATGTACCGTCTGTACGGCCACCTTTGGCATGTACAAACAGTTTGAGACGCATGTGTATACGGCACACAGTACGGTGGCCCGGAAGGCAATGGACAGCAAGAAGAATAGCGCGCAATCGTCGAGCGGCTCGGGATCCGGGGCTGGGATGTCGTCGCGCAGTTCGTTGGGAGCGGCCAATGACTCGCTGCTGAAGCCGCTAAAGATCAACGATGAGATCACGATCATACCGCAACCCGCATCGAAGCCACGCATCACAAATATGGAGAGTCATGTCATAGGTACGTGATTTTTGGTAGGATTTTTGGTTTTGGGGATAACTATGGAAGTTCTAAAATGTATATTTGCTTTTAAATGCTAAAAATAGGGATTAGAAGTGTCACAAATGATTAGGCGAGTAGATTTTTTAGATTTTAAATCATTTCTTAATGGAGTTTATACTGAAATAGTGGATACCATAAAGGAAACTTAAAGAAGTTTTGATAATAATGTCTATGTAATGTATATTATATTATTTTTGGGTTATTTCGTTTTATATTTATTCTAAAATCAAAGTTCTTAAGAATATACAAAGGATAAATATATATAGTCAATCCCAAACCAAAAATCTATACATTTTCCTAGAGGAAATGCTAATCTAAACTCTTTTCTCCATAGATTAAAGGAGCGTGCTTGTTGGATTCATCAACCAAAAACCTAATCTCGCAAAAAGTTTGCAGCATTGACAGCGAGCGCGCGCTTTAACATTTAGTTTTGTTTGTAAGCCGAGCTGTGACCTTGCCGCGCCCAAGGTCGCGTCCATTATTTTACTTCAGTAAGTCGAATTGTATAAAGAGCAACCGAAAACTAGAGAACCGGAGTAGGAGTAGGAGGAAAGCAGTGAGGAAATAATCCCCAGACTTGCGGTTTAATCACTAACACACAAGCTACAGGATAAACGATAAAAGATAATGCTAAACAGAATACGGATAATAGAGAGAAAGAAATACTAGTTACGGATTTTAGTTACATACCGGAGTGGAGTGGAGTTAAGTGTGTGCACATAAGTTGAAGTTGTAGCTACTACTAAAATATACTACCACATACACAAAACATATTATTATATACATATATTTAAAGCTATATTTAAAACGCATTAATTTGAAGGAAGCCGCCAGAGAGCCGCGCATTGTCTGCATGATGACTATGTAAATTAGTTAAAAACTAAAACTATTTATACGACAAAACAGAAACTAAAGCGTACGAGTACGAACGAGTGTATTATCCAGGAAATGTGTGTTGCAGTATGTGTATATACATTTTGAAACGGAAATTAAGAACCTTGTGTGTGCGTGCTTCGCGCCCTCGCCTCCCAGAATCTTGTAGAGATTAATCGAGTTCGAGATAGTTAAGTGTGCAACTGGATGGATGGACACTGATCTGAGAAACGTAAGAGGAGACGTTCGACATTTTAATTTTTTGTGTACAAGTTTACCCCCTATATTTATATATTATTACACACATTATCGATTAATATTAAAGTATATATATATATCATCTATTAGCGCCTAAGGACAACCCCCATGTACTACAGTTATAAAGCAAAAACCACACACACAAACACAAACAAAAGTGAAAATGAGAAAAATTAAAAACCTAGTTAATATATAAAAGCAAAAGGTTGTGTATTGAGACTTTTAGGGCGGGTTGGCTGGCCCCCTCTCTTAGGTTCTGGAACAACTCGCATCGTATCCCATCCAACCATCCATCATCCGCCGACGTCAGAGGTGAGAAGTGATCAGGGAATGCTTTTAGCAGTCACATGATGGGAACCACCTCGCACCACCCCGATGACCGATAGATAACACCAGAAAGAAGAACGCCAGCTCATTTGCCTAGCACTAATGCGAAATTTATTTTTACTCTACGAAATAGAAAAAAGTGAAATTCCAACCGTGTGATAATGGTGGTGGGAGATGTGACCAAGGTGATCTCTTGTCCTCGTCGTCCAGTCTTGTCTAGCACTGTAGGTACTCTTAAGTGGTTTCTGTGTTTGTGTGAAGCCATTAAAACTAAGTAGATCTAGGTTTGTATGAGAGGAGAGCAACGCACTGCATCACGTTTAGCTTTTGTGGATGAGAAGATTCACGAGCGAGCGACCGACTTAATCCTCGGACTCAGCCTGGGCCACCTCGTTATCCGTGGGCGGGTTGACGGGCAGCGCCTGGCCTATGTGCGACGAGGGAGGGAACAGCTGTGCCGCGTGCGTGAGCTTGGACAATGCATCCTGGTCAAGAATCTGTGGCTTATCGGCGGCACTGGTATTGGATTTGCTCAACTGATAGAAGGCCGTGTCGCTGTGGGTAATGTTCACAATGCTTCCGGTCAGCGGCAGAGTCTCCAGCAGTTCCTGGGGGCTACTAAAAGCTCCAAGGTTGACGGGCGCAATACCAGTAAGCACCTGGCCGGTGACATTCGTCTGGATGGGGAGCGGAATGTTGCCCAGATCAATGTGACTCTTGTTGCTGTGCGTGTCGTAGAAGGTGAGGTCAACGCGTTCCTGGCTCTCGAAACTAGTGTCATTCTCGCCCACTTCCGTCAGGATGCCGATTTCATAGACCACCGCCTTGACCACGTACCTGGAGAGGGAGAAATTAAAGAAAAATTGAGAATTAATAAACTTATAATTTAAGTATTTATCTTTGTCCCTAATTTTGTATATTTATTTATCAAGTCTACATTTATTATTTTAATTATAGAAATATCTTTTCATATTCTTATGAAATTATTGTTTTTTCTTTATAATTATTTATATATTTTATTTTCGGAATATTTTAGTTATAATTAACACCTTTTTGGTAGAGTTATCAAAAAAGATTAATCATTAGGTCTAAGAAGGTGAAAATGAATTTGTTTATAAACTGCTTTCTCTTTGTATTATTTATATTTAATCTATTATGTTTTATGACTTATATAAAAGAGTTATAATTTAATTAATACTCTTATTTCCCAAGATCTAAAATTCAGTATTATTATTTCCCCCAAAACTGTACTTACAGATTCTTTGGGCTATCGTTGACGCTGGCTCGCAGCTCCTCGATTGTCTGGTTGTCAATGCCGGAGCTGACATCCAGAACGGGCAGGGAGCAGCCAATGGCCAACAGCATGCCGAGCACAGCGGCTCCAAACACAGCCTGGTGGACCTGCATCTTGTCTAGGTAAAAAGAACAACGGTCTGCTGTAGCCTGTGTAGCTCGAGATGCTCTTAGCTCGGTGCTCTGGCTCTGGCTCTGGCTGTGGCTGTGGCTGTGTGGGATAGTGGCTCCGATGCCTTGCCTGACTTTCGCGCGTTTAAAGTTAATTAGTGCAGATCCGAGCGCTTTTATAGCAAAAACTGGGCGGCAGCATCGACGGATGAGCTTCGGCCCGGGAGACTTTGCGAGGCGCGATTCCGCGTAATTATCGACAACTGTTAATTGCCCGACAGGTTTGCCACTCTGCTCTGCTCCGGCGGGGCTCTAAAGTCTCGCATCTTTACCAACCTCGTAGTTTCTAGGCACCGTCGCCCGGACTTGGCTTCCGTTTCGAACTGGCTGATGCAGGAGCGGGGAGTACGACGGTGTACGACTGCGGCGAAGCTGCTGGCGATATTGTTTTCAGACTCTAATTAATTGTGCTCGTTTTGGAACGTGTCCCAGGGACTGTCCCGAGTCGGACAATCATTGGCCATTGGCAAGGGCTGACTACGCAAATCTCAAACTGGTGCCAAAACAGCTTAAGCCCAAAAATAAGTCCATAAACATTGCACCTCCCGATGACGCACTCGTCGAGAGGACACGCGCCCGTCTGCGAGTATTAACATTACGCATACGCCCCGGTTGACGTAGACAATGATGCTAAATCGAAGAGCAGGGAGTTTATTATATTCACAAGTGAAGCTTCCTTGATTTTTGGATTTTATATTTTAATTTTTGACACTATGCATACGGCCAGTGGGTTACCGACTCGTATCCCCTTTTTATATAGAAAATTAAGGTTCTCTGTGACGGGCAAGGGAGGGTTTCTTTCTATAAGAATCAATTAAAGCTCATTTCATGAGATCTTCCTTAAGTTCTTTCCATCCAGAAGTTCAAATTAAAGAATTTAGCTGACTCACAGCTAGAATTAGTGCCCTGTGCCTGATATTCAGAGATATTGCGCACATCCCCCGCCGTCACAACTGTAATCAAATTAAAAACTTTAAATTTTTTTATAGCACCAACTCTCGGATATATACGAGTTATTCGACACTGGAGCTAACCGCCTCAAGCCGCCCGATCTCTGGCATAACCAGCCCGATCTTGACTTTCATTCATGACTGCCTCTGGATTGGGCTTTTAGGTCTCAATCTTTCTCCAGCGGATTGATGATACCGCAGTAAACGTTTTGCGGTTGGAGGTAAATCGCGATTTCCAGGCACGTTTCTTCAACAAGTTTTCACCCCGATGATATGGATGAGCATGGACCTTTTTTGTCTCAGCGGAAAATTTTCAAAATTAATTTGCACATCAACTTTGTGCCGGTGATCTCATGAATGCTCTAATTATGAAGTGTTAAAGAGCTTCAGTAATTGCAATTGCCGCCAAAGTGCAGTTGCCTTCGGAAGGCCCAAAGATGCAGAAGTATCTCATAAATTTATCCATGTTTAAATAATATCTAATTTGCTGCGGTTTCGATTTCTGGTGAAAAGCGCGTGTTTATCGCATGGAGAATACTCGTATGTTTTTATTTATTTCATGTCGATTGTTTTGGCCTTTCAAAGTCTCCAAAAAAACATATTGTTTTTATTTTGATCGGTTTCGTGGAATTGATATTCGGCGTTTATTTTAGTAAATATATGTTAATTTGCACAATTAAGACAATCAACTTGGGATATAACAGCGCCGCGGTGCTTTCAGATTTGCCTCAAGAAACTCCTGGGTCACATATTTTACGCTCTATTAAGTTTATAAATCCTTGGAATATATTTATTTTTTTTTTTATCTAATTGAACTTGATATAAGCCAGCGAAGCGAAGGTATAAAATATTAACCTTTAAGTTGGAGCAAAGAAAAAATTAGAATAACTTTTTGTCTCTTTTAAATATTTAAATAATTTATAGTACAATTTTTCGACATGTTTTATTTTATAATAATATCCTATCTTTACTACAATTTCTAGAGAATTTTCTATTTTAAATTGTATTTATTTCTGCAGAGTGATTCATTTGTAGTTCTAGGAAAAAAGCTAACGTTTTTATTTATTTACTTTCCAGCATTTTCTAGACCTTTTTTCCCCCAGTGTCGAAACTTTAGGTATCCGGCAAACAAACGGAGAACCCGGAGGAGAAAAAAAAATATATATAGAATAGGTTTGGTCCCAAACATCATCGGAGGAGTAGCACGCGCAGGCACCGAAACAAGTTCGGCAAACCAAGCGACTAAAAAGTGCTAACTGAACGTTATAATAAAGCTTAGCCTTAGCCACAACTTTCGTCCGATCGCCGGCTGAGAAAACTTTAAAAAGTCGCCGGCAGTGCTGCCGTAAACTTATTTCCGATCTGAGCTTGGAGCCGACAACACACAATCCACGGAAACAAATCAGCAGCAGCAGCAGCACCAGTGGCCATGAAGTGCATTTTGCTAACTACCGTGAGTACAGATTTTTCAGAGGAAATATATAACAAATATATGTACCATAAGGAAATATATAACAAATTTCTGTACCATAAGGGAAACTAATTATAGAGATCATCATAGATAATATAGAAAAATTATTAGAGGACATCCTAATCGTAAATTTCGAAGACTTTAAAATTTATTAGCCGTTAAGCCTAACAATATTTGTTCAGAAATATTTATAAGTAAGCAAAGCTGCTCCTCAAGATTTTAAATAAATTAAAAATCCAATTAAAATCAAGGAAAACGTATATTTAAAGCTTATCTTAATGAAATCCGTTTTAGAATTCAAGCTTTAAAATTATATATTAATCTTTGGGCTATTAAATAGTTTTATATCTCTAAAATTATTAAATTATGATACTAAATGAAAGGAGATATCCTAAACAGAAACTATTTATATATCCTACATTAAAATAAACCACTTTTAAGTTTAAAAATCTTTAATTAATATTATATATCCCTTTTCCAGTTGCTGGCGACCCTGGCGGTCTCCTCTTTGGCAGCTCCCTTCGACCTGAGTGATATTTTCTCCAGCTTCCAGCCGCTGGAGAAGCAGGATGTGGTCAAGCGCCAGGTGCAAGTGCAAGCCAATCCCGATGCAGAGCTGAAGCAGATCTCATTCCATGGCCTGATCGGTGATCTGGAGGACAGTCTGTTCCAGTCGGCGTTGAGCCTGCACCAGGCCAGTGCCCCTGGAAGCGAAGTGCAGGAAGTCAAGCCTGGCCAGGCTGTGGACGAGGATGAGGAGCATGCGCTGACCAAGCGTTCGGATGAGTCCACACCAGCTACCACGGAGACTGAGGGCTCAACAGATGATGGCTTGGCTCGCAAGATTCTGGTTCAGACCACCAAGAAGGTGCCCGGCAGCGAGGATGGCGGTGTGCCGGCTCATCTCATCATTGACCATGTCTCTGTGCAGCCACATAATGGCGGCGCCCTGCCACTGATTCCCACCTTCCAGGTGCATCACACCAAGCTGATCTCGGCCACCATCAAGGAGGACTCGAACAACGACAGCAGCGATGGCAAGCAGACCAAGATAAGCATCACCAAGACATCGATCACATCGACGGCGCCTCTGGAGAGTGTGGAGGAGGCAGTGGCCGCGGCTGCGGCTGTCAGCTCGAGCTCTAGCTCTAGCTCTCCAAGCTCCACTACAGAAAGCGCTACCACAAAGGCAGCTCAGGAGAAGGAACAGACGGAGGCGGAGAAGCCAAGCTCCACCACTGTACTGACCATTGTTACCAGCTCCAGCTCAGATTCCAGCTCTAGCTCCAGTTCTACCTCCACCACCACCACCACCACCACCACCACCACCACTGAGGCACCCATTGAGAAGCTGAAGAAGGACGAGGAGAAGCTCAAGGAGAAGGTGGCCGAGGTGGAGGCCGATCCCGTCATCCTTTCGGCTCGCGTTTAAGCAAGCCGACCTTTTCAACTAGTTGTAGCCCATCCAATCTCATCCCCAAACTCACATATTTATGACACGCCAAGTTCAATTAAAGTCATGTGATCCGATCTTTATTTGCATTTCCAATTCACACGGCAGAGAATGGGAATTCTGCCAAATTTGAGGCTCTAATTGCTCAGCTAAACACCAGGCTATATAATGAAGCCCGGCAGCAGAGAGAGATTCACTCAGGCATGGAGAGACCTCCCCTTCCCAGAATCGCGGAATCTGCGGCGGGAAAAACCTTGCGTGGATATGCAAATAGTACAATCAGTTAACCTCTACAATGTGTGTGTGTGTGTTTGACTCACAATTGGGTTAATTAAATATTGCCAAAAATGTTCAGCGAACTATTCAATCAATTTGTTTATGTACTTTTGACCAACAATGATTAACACTCCATTGCTGGCATGATTAGTCAACAAATTGCACATAAAATGCTTCCAATTTGATTGGAAATTTCAAGAGAAAGCGGTGAAAAGGGGCACCTAAAAAAAGGTTATTTAAAAAAGTAGTATTTCCTAAGCCTCATTTTTCTATTTATTTGATGAGCAATTACATTTTTATGACTATTTCAATGGTGATCATAAAATGTGAAGTGTACATATTTTACAATATTATTTAAAGGCGTGAATTGTTTATATTTATAATGAGAATGTTATGGCGAATTTCACATCAGAGGTTTACTTTTTTTATTATATACCATATACATTCTATAAACAATATTGCTGTACTTTAAAACCGAACTGATTATAATCTAAAATTAACTGAAATTCATAATTATACTTAAATTATAGTTTAAAGTTGTCAGATATAATTTTTCCTATTAAATATGAATTTAAGTAAACAAATCTTTGACTTTTCTTAAGGTTTCTTTGTTTTTCTTTACTCTAACCCACCTATAAACCTCACTCTCCAGCAGAAGCTCATAAAATATTATAGTTTAGGTTGCATTTTTTATTTTCCAAGTAAGTTTAGTTTATTTTCCAGTGGCTCCAAATGTACAATGAGTAAATATCGTTTATCAAAAACAATTACCAGGTCTTGTAAACTACATTTAGTTAGCTGCTTCCCTGGGTGTATTGTGAATCACACCCGATAAAGAATCCGTCGCCGCCGCCGCCTCTTCTAACTTCACCCGCACTCAATCAAATGCCTCCAAAGGGTAGTCTCACAAGTACGAATTGGATGATAAGTTCCAGTGCACGAGCCAACGGCCTGGGCCGGTAAACAATTGCGATGAGTCCGGTAATATCGAGTATACGCAACGTGAGCTGGTGTACACAGAAAGCGAAAATTATAGTCAAATAAAAGGGAAATGGAAATAGAACTTAACTAGAAGCTTTTTATTACAAGATTTAAACTTAAATTGGTTTATTATAAACTATAAGTTTATACAAAATAAATTAATTTGAAGGAAAAAGATATTAAATGCCGATTTTCTGCCTTTATCACTGACACAGCCAAAGTTCCCCATAAAAATGATTGTGATTTCAAATTCCTTAAAGAATACTATTATTTCTTGCTGTGGACAATTGACAAGTCAGTCAGTGCTGATGTTCTCACCATCAGCTGTGAGTTTAAATTTAGTCCCTGCTAACTGGCAAGCAATTTGCTTTTATTTATTTGCACGACTAGGGGGCAGGTACTCCTCGTTCTGTTTATATCTATGTTTAAGGTGATAAAAAACATGGTAAAGATAAAGCAAAAAAAAAGCTCTGAACTCTTGCTGATAAGGTATACGCCATTCGATTTGTATTACAAAATCGACGGCGGAAGATATTTGCACTTAGCCAATTGTGAAACTGCGCGCCGTAATCCGCTCGGGCCTAGTCACTGCGCGATCCAGGCTCGCGCTTTTTTTTTTTTTGATAACAACAGGTGTAACCCTTAAAATTTCATTATGGCATTATCTTATCGCCGGAGAGCCGATGTCGAAGAAGAGCGGGCATATGGAGTCCATGCGATGTGGAGGCTCAGTTCGAAGGAGGCAGCCGGCGAATGCGTTTTACCTCCGCTTGGAAAATCGCGAGAAAAAGAGTTACCAACACGGGTGAGATAACGCTTATTTGGTGAAGGTGATGTTTATGGCCAACATTGCGTATACGTTATTGAAGTGACGACAGCGTAATTTCCTGCGCTGATTCATCCAATCGAATCGAATTGAAAAGAACCTACTCGGCCAGGAATGATCGAACTGAACTCTATGGTTCCCTAGAACTCCGGTACTCCATATATGCAAAATCCCCCTGAAAAAAACAATCAGGCTGATTAGATATCTCCGCCGAATCGACGAATTGTAATTTCAAATTGAATTTATAGCCTCGAAGCGTGCGTTGTCTTATCGAGTAACCAATTGGCTGGCCCAGCGATCACAGCAGGTTGCACAACGCCAGGAATAGCGAATCAAATATATCCCAGGAATTGAAAAAGTACAAAAAAAACAGCACCAAAATGGGCATGGGAACTGGGTTCTCGAAATGCTTTATACTGTTCATGGCAATTGTGATATTGGTAAGTGCCTCTCGTCAAGATTACTCAACAACCAAATTCCTTTTCTAATAATCGAGTCTAATTCCGGTATAGCTCCAGGGCATCGCTTATCTGGGTTTGTCCATCTGGGGAATCACCTTCCGCACCTGCGAAGATACCACCCCTTTCGTTGATAATCCTTTCAAGTTCGCCATGAAATTGATTTACTTTGCAGGTAAGTTTCTATAGTTTAATCTGAAAAGCTAAAATTAATCAAAATTCTGGGGAATTTCAAATTCCTAGTGATATAAATTCGATGGTCTTAAAGTTCATGTCACTAGATTAGATCAAAAATGCCTATTGAAAACAATCTTGGCAGAAATTACAATCATGTGTGAATGACAAGGGAAATAATTTGATTGTTTAAAATGAGTAAGGCAGCTATAAATATTATCTTTGTAAACGTAAAATGATAAAAAACACAGAAGGTTGTTAAAAATGTTTATGATGTTCTGACAATCATTGACAATCCCTTTTGTCTTTGTAAAAATCATCAACAGCAACCTTATTTATATTCTATTATAATTTTATCTAAAAATACTTGCATTATATTTTTAGAAATTAATATAAATTATATTTCCAATCCCCAGAGGAAGAATGCGGTGCTCCAGCTTTGGTGGTTGAGGGACAAGACTTCCAACTTAGCTTTCCCAATTGGGACAAGTCCTTTGAGATCACCAATCGGGAGTATATCTTTATGATCACCTATGCAGTGGTTAGTGGCCTGTGGATAGCCACTTCCGTCTTGATCATCAGTAAGTTGTCTTGAAAAAATAAACAAACTTCCTTTAAAATAACAAAAATATATTGCAGCTACGCTGTGCAATCGCACTACCAAGCTCATCTCCGGTGTTGTCTACTGGCCCTGGTTCCTGTCCGTGCTCGCCGGTAGCATCCTCGATGTGGTGGCCTCAGTGTATCATGGAATTGACTTAAGCAATACAACGGTAGGTGTTAAAATTAAAGAATTTTCCCTTAAGTAAAAAAATTAACATATTTACCAATTATAAACTCATCTTGCAGTCCCTGAAAGATACGCTCAGCTACATTGGAGGCTCGGCCGATACCGGAAACAATTTCTGGAGCCTGATAGAGCCATTCGGTGTCTACTTCTCGACGCCCGCCATTGTGATGCTTTGCCTGACAACCCGCGTGGCCATCATTTGGTTGCTAAACATCATTGGTGCCAGCTTCTGCCTGTCGCTATCCGGAATTATGGCTCAACAGAATGCGGCCAAGAGCAAGGCCAAGGTTGTAACCAGTAGTCAGGCACCCACACGGCAGCAGACACCTCAACCGGCTGTAGTTGCCGCCCCACAGCCCGTGGTGATGGCTGAGGTTGAGACCGTGGTGCTGCCGACGGCACCGCCGGAGACCCAGTATCCCGAGCAGATAAGGCCCAAGCCATTGCCCATCTTTATACCTGCGGAGCAGAACCTGCAGCGTCAGGATTCGCGGCAATATGCACCTGGAGATCGGACTACGCTTCAGTCGCCGGTGATGGTGCTGCCGCCGCAGGTGCCACAGCAGCAGCAGCAGCGGGATGTGGTCTCTCAGCAGCCAGACATTAACACCTATCGCACCACCGAGGCCCATCCCGATCGCCTCAACTATCCGCCGTCGGAGCCAGCAACGCCGCGTTCGCCCTCGCCAGCTGTCCAGCAACTGGCCGTCACCTCGCCTTTGAATAATCGCTATAGTGAGATGTATCCAGCGCCGGCCAATCCCCGTGTGAGTGAGGAACTTCGCAATCAGATGCCGTGGTCGTACACTAGCATGATCACGAAACCACCGCCGCCGCCACGCAAGCCGCAGCTGCAGGTTCAGATCTATCCGCAGATCCCGGAGCCCGACTATGCGGATCACTAGAGGAGGCAGGCACTGCAGGAGGAGGAGGAGCAGCTCGACGCTGATTGCGGGTTAATCAGCACCTGGAAGCGTGGTTGTGACAATGTTTTGTGTTATTGTTAACTTTATTGCATAAAGCTAAAGCTGATGGCCAACTTGTTCTTTAAATTGTTCGAATCGTCCCAAAAGGAGATCCCTTTTATGCTGGCTGTGTTCTGCCACTAGTTTCAGGGCTTCGTTGATGTCCAGCTCGAGGGAATCGCCTTCGCTAAGATGCACTTCAAGCTTGGGTGCCTCGGCTTGCACAGCCCTAGCGCCCACAACTACGATGAGCGGATGTCCCAGACGCTTGGCCTCCAGCAAGCGTTTGCCAATGGTCAGCTCCTTGCGATCGTCGTGCAGCAACTCCTGGTGGCCACACAGCTCGCCTATATTCCCCAACAATTCGTTCTCTATGGCCTCTGACGGCTGCTGCTCTTTGCTGCCCTGCTTTGGACCAATTAGACACACATCGTAGGGTGCCAGGAGCTTGGGCCATCGCAGTTCCTGGTCTGAGGAAAGTACTTCCAGCGCAGCGGCTATAATCCTGGTGATGCCAATGCCATAGCAACCCATGATTAGGGACTGCGGCTTGCCGGAGGTATTCAGGAAGGTGGCGCCTAAGGGTTTTGAGTACTTGTCGCCAAGCAGGAAGGTGTGCGCCACCTCAACACCACGCACTGTACTTAAACTGGTGCTTTTACAGCTTGGACAGTTCGTAGGCGACTCCTCCAGAACTTCAGAGTTGCCAGCAAAGCCACAAGAACTGCACTGCAGCAGATTATCCTCGCCAACGGGTGATACATAGTGGTACTCGTGGGATAGACTGCCACCCATTATTCCCGTGGCGGCATTCACTAAAATTCGAGCGGTTTAATTAATTAATTAATTAATGAAGCTTTTCAGAACACACTTACCCTTTACAAAAGGCACCTCCAGCTGTTGGAATAACCTATCATAGGCAGCACTGACCGTGTCGTACGTTCTTGTTGCTGTTTCCTCGCTCACATCGAAGGTGTACATGTCCTTCATCAGGAACTCCTTGGCTCTCATCAGGCCAAATCGTGACTTGAGCTCATCCCTGAACTTGGGACCGATCTGGTAGAGTCTTAGGGGCAGCTGGCGATAGGAAATGGGCGATGTGGTGGCCAGCATGGCAGTTACTGCCTCCTCGTGTGTCTAATCAGGACAGAATTGAGATTATTCATTCGATAAAGTGACATCCAAAGCACACTCACTCACTGGACTCATGAGGAACTGCTTGCCGCTGCGATCCCGCACCATATAGAACTCTGATATGTCGCCCTCCAGGCGACCCGTCTTTTTCCACAGTTGCGTGGACGTCAGGACGGGCAGGCTGATCTTTTGGCCGCCGGCTAAGCCCATGTTGCTCTGCACCAGGCCAATTAACTTGTCCACTGACCGCTGGGCCATGGGCATTATCTGATAGGTGCCATTGCTACCGGACTTGACCAATCCCAGTTCGGTGAGGAGCTGAAATGTAGAGTGATTAGAGTTTAGAGTGTTACGAAAGACATGTCTTCGCCTGCCAACCTTTTGACTACGCGAAAGTTGCTCCGTTTGCTTGACCACCGCATTTTTGGGTGTTATTAGTGCCGGGCAGAAGAGTCTGGAGGCTTTATTCATATTCTAGTTTATGTTTATAAAGTTAATTAATTGCTTTTTTTTGTTATTTACGTAAAAACACCGGCAGAAATAGAGCTGGGATACAATCGATGGCACTATCGACGTTTCGAATTTTTGCTTTTCTGAGCAACCATCGATAGTTTTTTGACACTACCTTGAAGAGCATCGGTATTTTAACAGCAAGTCGGTATTTATGGTATTTACTCCAGTGCACGATATATCGATACTATCGAATTTTGCAATGAAAATATCGAAAATATCGAATGGCGCGACACTGCTAATAATTTAATATTTCAATAACAATCGATATAAAATAATCAATTTTGTGAAAATATCTTGCCGGCTTCCATCGCTAGTTTCCCTATATTTTGTTTTCGGATTTCAAAATGATTTCCGTCTTTCAAGATCTGTACAAAAAAGGATTGGATGCTGGTGAGCAGCAAAGGCAACGTCAGCAGCAGCTCCTTGAGCAGCAGAAACTACGCCGCCACCAGGAGCAGGATGTGGCCAGGCCGCTGATCCAGAAGAACACAAAGCCGTCAGAGGCGCCGACAAAAAAACAACAGCAAAAGCAACGTGCTGGCGTTGTACATGGCCAATACAAGCGCTGTCTCTTCAGACCGCAGCTATCGGAGTGGCTACGACAAAAGCCAGAGGATTTGGATGCTTGGCAGCTGGTGCCATGTCCAGCCGGAGCACGCTGCCTTGTGGTGGCCAAGGGCGGAAGGACGAGGGCGTACTACAAAAGCGGTTGGCAGTTTGACGATTTCCGGTCGACGTTGCCTGGCGACCGGCTGCTCCAACGTTCGCAAACTGTCCTAGACTGCGTCTATGTTAAGGAGACTGAGTCCTACTATGTGCTGGACGCCATTAGCTTTGGTCAGCAGGAATTGCAGGAGTGCGAGGCAACTTTTCGCTTCTACTGGCTAAGGGCACGCTTCGATGAAAATGATTTCGCCACTCTTAACGAACACAATGAGAAGTCTTTCTTTCTGGTGGATCACCACAACTTCGAGGACACCTCTGCGGTGGAGGAGGCCTTGCAAAAGTACCCGCTTTGGGAGGAGAACAAGCCACCTTTGGATGGCTTCCTCTTCTATCACAAGGAGGCCAGCTACGTGTGCGGCTCAACGCCGTTGGTCTGCTGGCTATTCCCCTTCATGATACCGGATGTGCTGGGACTGCCCGTGAGTGGCAGCTACACAGCTCCAGAGGATTACCAGCCCACACAGCCGCTCCACTACATGGATGAGTTTGATCGAAAGCTAAAGAAGAAAGTAGAGGCTCGATTAAAAAAGAAGAAAGAACGGAAAGTCGTTCCAGAGGAGGAGAAAATGGAGGAACAAGCAGAGGACGAGGCAGAAGATAGCGATGAGTATGCCGCTTTAAAGGGACTCCTCGATCAGCAGCGGCGCCTGGAGCTCGGGGAACTCGACATGGACTGCGAGGAGGAGAAGGAGGAGGAGGGGGTGAAGCTCCCATCAGCTGTTGCCGATTGCTAAGGCAGAACGGGCGCCGGCTTTGGGGGTGGCTTTCCTGCGCCTGCGCTCTACCGGCTCGGCCCTGGACAAAACGGCCTCAGCTCGCGCCCAGGAAAAGCGCCCAGGACAAGCAGCCCAGATTTCGGCCACAAAACTATTTTGAATTGTTAATTATTAACTTATTAACGAAGAAGAAAATCTTTAAATCTGAACAAGAAAAGCAATGGTCATTCAGCGAAGTTGGAAGATACCCACAGACGTGGCGGGATCCCTGAACAACACATCAACCTCCACGTCGGGTGATGTGCAGCAGCAGCGCTCCTCTCCAAGCCTGCAGCTGCAGGCAACCAACTCTTCCTCCGATGACTCCGATTGCTCTAATCAAACCACACATTCAATGGATACACGAGTAGCCAGTCCTGCAGGTGATTCCGGTGTTCGCAAGCAGCCGGAAAAACAGGATGGCAGTGTCGAAACAATTACACTTTCCCTGCTGGGCGAGTCCACTTCTTCAGAGACAGAGCCCGCACAGGTAAGTCTGCTAGATTTTGCAATTTAAAAGTGAAATCAGTAGCTTATTTTTCGCTTAGAAATTTGTAACCACGGCAGACATGGCAGAGACAATGTTGCAGCGCATTCGGCAGCGTTTGGGCGGCTCTCACAACATGGAAAGCGGCGGCAGTGCAGAGTCCGCCATGAGAGCGTTGGAACTGTTGAGAATCAGTGTGCAGCAATCCTTTGATGCGGAGGTTAATGAGATAATCAAACGATACATGAACGTAAGATAAAGACCGCTTTAATGATATCTAACCCCCAATTCAAATTCAATATCTGCTTTTCCAGAACTATTTTAAGCCCGCTTTTGGCAACATTAAGGAGAATCTAGGCCAGCACTCGGTGAACGAAGAAACGCTGCAGAAGATGTCCTCCTGCGCTCTGCTAGAGAATGCCAAGGCGCAGTATACCAACTTTGTGCGCCAGCATCGTCTGGTGACTGGAGCTACCACAGAGCAGCAACGATTGGCCCTTAAGCGCACAGCCAAGCAGGAAATTAGTCCCAATACCAAGATCTATGTGGCCAGCAAGCCTATGCCCTGCACAGCCACCACAATGAACCAGTTGCAGAGTGCTAATCAGCAGCAGCTAATCCTCCAACAACCCGAGATGCAAACTGTGCAGCCGCTGCAGCAGCAGCAGCAACAGGAGCAGATGTCACACCAACAGCATCGTTCCACAGTCACTCCTTTGGTTGGGGGAACTCTGCCCACTCCTGTGCGACGGCAGATCTTCTGGAACACCGCACAGATCTCAACCAGCACAAAATTCGTGCTGGATGTGCAGGCTAATCTAGCCTTTGGTTTCGGCACCGACGGCAAGGAACGGTTGGCGAGCAAGCATCCGGAACTAATACGTTATTTGCCCGATGGCGAGGACAGGGAGTGGCTGGCCACGCGTGGCATTATTCCAGCCGAGAATCGCAGCTCCCGCTTCCTGTTTCTCATCTACGACGAGGTCTGCCGCCTGCAGCAGACACATGAGTTGTATCGCAACAAAACCAACATAGATCTCTCGATGATGCTGACCTTTAGCGTGACAGATGCCATGATACACAAGATGCGTCTTTTCTTTGTGGATCTGAACATTAAGAGTCGCGGCCTGATAACCAACTCGTACATCCTGCCCAGCCAGCAGCAGCAGCAGCAGCAAGTCCAGTCGGGCAGCGCCAACAACAGCCATTTGAGAAACGCTCTGCTCCAAGGAGCTTCGTCCCAGCAACAGCAGCAGCAACAACAACAGGTAGCCACACCGCCGGCTGAAGATGTAGTGCTCAAGGAGATGCCGGCAGCCTCGCCTACGCCTTGCCTGCAGGGTCAAGTGGTGGGCAGCACTACGACACCCTTGAAAAGCAAGCTGGTGGCCAGTTCTACGCTGAGCTCCTCGCATGCCACGCTCACTGCGCTGCTGAACAATGGAGGCGTGGTAGTGGGAGCAGCTTCTCCAGTCAATTCTTCACCCAGCACCAGCGGAAAGTTTAGGAATTAAGTGAAGCCAATTGAAGTCAAGTGTTTAGTAATTTATTTTGTAGTTTTTAATTTTAAAAATATTATATTTAAGCTAGTAGATTTCTATTATCATATAAGTAAATAAATAAAAAGTATCTAAGTGGAAAATGAAATAACTAAATGCATTTTTTATTTTGTTTTTGTTATATCATATTAAAAATACATAAATATATAAAATAAGTATATTTTTAAAAAGATATTTCATTTTTAATTTGAATTGTGTTCGAATTCATGCAGATGGGCAGCATTGTTAGCTTACCCCGAAACCAAAATGGGCAGCACTGCTGTGTAAATTACACCAAAGTCGATGTTTCGTTTAAGGGTTAATTCGGTGCAAAATGTGTCACTTTTCGAAATTTTGTTGGGGCAAAACAGTTAAAAATAGTGTAATAATTTAAAAGCCATAAGCTAAAACAACATTTCAACAATTTTGTTCGATTTTTTTTGTTAAGAAACAATAACAGATTTAGAAATTGAAAAGAATCTCCCGAACCGCCTTCAAAAAAAGTTGGTTTACGGTGTACGCAATAACTGCCCACACAATCACCTGATTTAAAAAAAGTAAAATGCATTAGTTAAAGGATAAATGTCCAAAGGTACTCTGAAAGGTGTTTTTTTTTTTAATTTTTTCCTGATTTTTTATAAAGTTTTGAAGTCAAAAGTCTAATTTTTTACTTAAAAAAAGATAAATTTTTTAAAAATTAATATAATAAAATAAAATTAGTTGAACTATATTTGTGCAAAGTTTCAAATCGATCGGTCCAGTAGATTTTGCGTTATCGTGTACACAGATTTGCAATGCCAACATTCTTAACGTATTAAAAATGTTAAAGAAAAAAAAAACTAAATACTCTACCCCCCTTTAAACTGCATTATTAAAAAAAAATTGTTTTTAAACTGAACAAGAAAGAAAATTAACTTTGGGAATTAAAGTGATATATCCTTGGGATTAGGTCATTACAGCAAATAAATGTTTTTGGGTCAGAGAATGAAGGATAAAGGACTAGAAAACGGAGAATAGACCTATATCGAACAAAGCATGCCGCTAAAATGACATTGAATTTCGTTCGGCATGGCAATATGCTATGACTGTTTGAAATTCCCTTTACTTTATTGCCTAATTTGCCAAATTTATGTGTATTTAAGTATTTAAAGTTGTGAAAATGGACGTGGACATGGCCCTTTCAGTCCTAGGTGAGTGATTCTCCTCAGCAGACTTTTTCGCATCCTTTTGTATGAGAAATTTCCTAGGTTTTGGCTGCGCCCAGGTGCTCATCTTGGTCGTGTGCATTATGCTCTCTGTGTACACTTCGGCGGAGGCCTATGTAGTCGGTTATCTACTGGTTCTGACTTCCTGCGAGTTCGCCACCACATCCGGACAGAAGACTGTCCTGGCCAGTGCCGTGATGGCTGGCATGGTGATCTCCGGCTTTTTTATTGGCGTTATTGCGGACAAGTTCGGCAGGAAGGTTGCCCTCCAAATGACACTGACGGGATCGCTCTGCTTTTCGATAATATCCTCTCTTATGCCGGAGATCTACTCGTTGGCGTTCATGCGGTTTATAGTTGGGTGTTTGTATGTATTTAATGTTCCCCATCATCCGAATTATCCTATACTATATACATACGTGCTTATAAACAGCCTTAGTGTCCCCGCCGCGGTGACGATCGGCTATCTAATGGAGTTCTATGCACCGAAATGGCATGCCTTGGCGGTCAGCGTTCAGGTCCAAGGAATAGCCCTCGGTTTGTTCTATAGTCCGGCTATGGGATGGGCCATCCTGCCCGGCCAGTTTAGCTGGAGGATCAGCAGCAATATTGAGCTACGTACGTGGCGGTTCTACATGTGGGTGGTGACGATTCCCGGCTGGTTGGCGCTCTTCGGGTTGTTCTTTGTCCCAGAGAGTCCCTACTTCCTGGTGTACGCCCAACGCATGGAGAAGGCTACCAAAACCCTGCAGTGGGTCTGCCGGTTGAACAGAAAGAAGTGGGATGAACTGAATATTATACTTGCGGAGAAACGAGATGGTCAGGATGGTGGTGTCTCCTGGAAACAGTCCATTTTCGATACCTTTAAACTTTTTAAGCCTCCTTTTTTGCGGAACTTCCTCATCTCTGTGTTTTACATTTTCGGAATTTTCTTTCTGTGAGTTCACTCATCTTTCAAGTGTTGCATCAATACAAAATTTATACTCCTGCCTTGCAGTTCAATTGGTTTCGGAGTCTGGTATCCGGCCATCCGCAACGAAAATAGCAAAGTTTCAAAGACGCTGTGCCAAATCATTGAGGCCCATACTTTGTTCCAGTCAAAAGGCAACAAGACGAAGCCCTGCCATGACAAAATGACCAACTTCATCGATCCCATGTTCTACGCACTAAACTATTCGGTGATGTACCTTGTGGTCACAGCCCTGGTGGTGTGTTTCTATCGGAGGTATGTGATGGCATTACATGTGGGCGTGGCCTGCCTGTTGGGCATAACCCTGAACTTTATCAATCATTCGTTGGGAGTGCTGATCGCCTTCACCCTGATGCTGGTCGTGCCTGGAGTCCTCATCGGACTGGCCACATCCGCCCTGGCCGACTGCGTGTCCGTCGAACTGCGCGGCAAGGCTCTGTGTGTGGTGAGATCCCTTTCCCGAATTGGTGCCGTTGTGGGCAGCACCCTGGTGGGATTGTTAATGAAAGTCTCGTGTCTGGCCACGCTCAACATATTTGTAGTGTATATGGCAGGTAAGGGGATGGCACCTGGTCACAGTATTTACAGATGTTTTGCCAGATGTGTCGTCTGTCTTATTTTTTAAGTGATCTTGTTGTTAAAAACTAACATAAGGCCTTTTATTTTGCTTACAGTTTGTGTGGTTTTAGCCCTCTTGCTGCCGAAAGGAATATAGATACTAGTTGGGCTTTGGTTTTTACAGCTGGAAGGTGCATAATTTGCATAAATAAATGTTGAAATCTTTATAATACAATAAATCCATAGTATTTTTCTGTTGTTTTATTGTTTTTAAATTGTCTGACTTTTAAAGTCATTTTTATGTTCACCTCTTCTACTAAATTTCTTTATTGCCATCTAATAAATATTTTCTAGTTTAATAAAATTTGCAGCTAACTTTTTAAATTAATAAATATACAATCCACACAATTTTCAAATAAATATTTGATGTTTATTGAAACTCAATTTGATATTACATATAATTGTGGTTCTCCTTTTTTTTGGGTTTTTGTCTACAGTTATGTTTAAATATAATAATATATATATATTTTTATATAATATGTACGGGGTTCATATGCAAATAATTCACATCCGTGTATTTGGTTTTACATATATTGTGTGTGTGTTAGTGTGTGTTGCTAAGTTTATTTGTTTAACAAGTTAGTTAAGATTTGTATCCTTATAAGCCTTGCTACAGCCCATCGGCACTTTTGAAGCGCAATCCTCCCCACAAATATTTCCTCTCCAGCCTACAACGCTACACGCTGATATGGTGTTATTTTTACAGTGTTTCCAAGGTACTCCTATACCGGACTAAGTACAATACGTATTAGAATTATAGTTTAGGGTTTAGGTTTAGATTTAGGTTTAGGTTTTAGTAGAAAATAGACCAAATAGACCTAAGACAGACCTAAGTAGTGGCCTAAAAAGTAGCTCCAACAATGAGTCCAAATCCAAGTAATTAGTAATTACAGTTAGTTTATAGTAGTTTTAATTTTGAGATAGCACAACCATTTTAGTTTTCGTTTATAGAACAACTTGGGCAAGTCAACAGCCGGATTGCAAAGAGTAAGTAATAAGTTAACCGAGAGGAAAAGATAAATATATATGTATATCATTGTGTCTACGTTTCACTTATCCTTTTTTTTTTGTTTTTACCCTGACTACCTTGACGACTACCAAGTACTTACAAGATACAACAATGGCTATGGATTATCTGCTGTACTAAGTAGTATTTGTTCTCTTTTTATATTTATGGGGGCTTTAAAGCAACATCTAACAATAAGAAAAGCCCGCAGCTGCCCTTGAAACGGATAGATAACAGATGCAGACCAAGATGCAGATACAGATACCGAGATATATAGTTAAAGAGTCGTTAAGTTTCGCGTGGAAATGGGTCTGAGTTAAGGGACATTAACTAGCGCGGGGACAGTAAAAGTTCCACACTGTCTCTGCTCCGCATTTTAAGTACTTCCCTAGAGTGTAAGCCTTGTATAAAGAAATATATATATGTATGTATATATTTTGTAACTTTAGTTTGAAACTCACAAGTCGTTAGGCTGAACGTTGATTAGATATTACGAGTAGATTTTTATACACAAGTTACGAAAATGTAAATTTTTCACTTTTTCATTACAAGAGATTGTCCTGTGTTTTTTGTTGTCTGTGTGTTGGAAATAAGGGAAGCGAAGGAAGAGAAGGATGTCGGTTTATCTGCTGTGTTGTGCAATCAATGCCCTACCATAAAATGACTACAGTAAATTCGTCTTAATCACGCGTTAGTCGCACTCGAATCTCAAATTTCTTACAACCACACACAAGCGCACACCCATAAAGATTGTCGTTTTAAACTAGATACATTTCGTTCGATTCTTTTAGATAGTACTCCACATAATTTCGTTTAGATTTCCAGATGTTCAGATGTATAGATTTTCCAGTTACTTAGATATTTTTTTGGGGGGAGAGCAGTTGAAACCTTTGCGGGGTTTTCAGCTGTACAGATAGGCTGTTTAATTTTTGGTTATTGTTTTTAGCGCAACATTTAATTAACACTTATTTGGATATATGCCTTCGTTTAGCTAACAAGCTTTAAATCCCTTTACTCCCGGGGGGCGGCAGAGATCCTCCTAATTGTTGGATCTCCCTTCCCTTTCGTTGCCTCGAAAATTTCAACATTATTGTTATTATTTTTTGGTGCCCCGTTTCGATCCATTCCCAAACAACATTAAACTTTCACAAACACAACAAGCAAAAATATATATAAACGTGTCTGCATATATATGCTTCTGGTACTCCGATTCCTCAATTATTGTGCTTTTCTGATATTGGTATTTCCCTTTTTTTGTTTTAATAGTGCTGCCTAACCGTACCTTACTTACAAAGCTCTCTCACCACGAGTGATTAAAGTGCAGGAATGCCAGGACAGGACATTCCTGCTTTAGTGTAACATAACCCCAGACCAATTTTAAACCAATCCCAACCAATCCAATCCAATCTGATCCAATCTGATCCAATATGATCCTTTATCTCCCTGCCAGCCCGTGTGCTAAGCTCATTTGACTAAGACTAATACTTATTCAGGGGGTGGGACATAATGCTCTAGGGTTTGGGGTTGGATTATCTGCATAGTAAAGACCCTTTGGGATGCTGCAAAATGATCCTGCTTAGGCGCTAACAAATTGAGCTTGCAGTGGTAACTCCGAATCCCCGGGACTCCGGCACTGCGCCCGCAACTGATGGACGGCGGTGGCAGCGTTGTTCGGTCAGGGAGAGTTGTCCGAGTCGGAGCCACCATAGCTGTGCATTGGAAAGAGCGGATACCAGCCGTTGATGTGCTGCCCGATGTTCACCTTGTCCAGGTTCACCTCCGTGCCGCCCAATCCCTGGTTGTGCTCGAAGCCCACGCAACGCTGCCACACCATGATGACGATGTTGCGCCCAAAGACGTCCGAGCTCTGTGAATGATATATATATATATATATATTTGCATGGAGATTCGCAATTCGTTATTCGTTATACGTTTGGGTAATTACATGGCGTCCAATAAAAATATGGCGCGTGCCCAGCGGGGCGCATCAACTGTCTGGGAAGAGTGTTAACCCTCTACTTACTCGGTGTGGTCTTTATGGGATTTTAAAACATTTTTAGGGGTTTTAAGGATTGTTAAAAGGATTTTAAAAATGATTCTCTTTACTAAATAATTGAAATATCTTTATATTTTGAAAATATATTATAAAAAGCTAAGAAGAAATTATTACAAAATTTAATTCAACTAAAAATGCCGCAAAAAATATGCAATATACTATTTTTGAGTGATAATAAAGTTAATAATATAGAAAATTAAGTATACTTTTGGAAAAAAAAATTATTTTTTGAGTATACGCATTAGTATAATTAATATAATTTTTTTACTTTAAGTTGTCAAAGTTATGAAAAGTTAGTAAGATTAGTATGGGTCTGGAAAAATGTTTTTTTATACAAAATAATCAGAGTTAAAATAATAATTGTTATGCAATTTTATTAAAAAATGTTTCATCAATCAGTATAAAAAGAATTGGAGAATTCAGGTTACATTTATAGAAACGGCAAACAAAATAAGATATAAGTTAGTGAATTTTTAGGCTGCAGCTTTTTTAGCTGGCGCTGGATGTATATTGTATAATTTCCTAGTATTTATTATTACTTTAAAAAATTTACAAAAAAAAGGGACAAGGTCACGTAGAGGGTTAAAGTGCTGGCCATCTGTCAGGCCCCCGCTGGGCGCGGAAATTGGCCTCGTCGATGCGATGGCGATGCCTGGCCAGCAGCCATTAATCGCATTACAATGCAGAGGCGGCAGGTAATAACATCCTGACATGGCCATGGTCAACCAGTGCCAGTGGCTGGCGAATACCCAGTCACCTCTCCCCGTCATCATCATCATCGTTATCATCGTCACCTGCCACGCGCGACAGAGCACAACGGGCCATTTGCTCACCTGGTACTTAATGGTCTGACGGTAGAAGGGCTCCGCCGCATGCCTCACCACCCGCGTCTTCTTCTTGTGGCGCAGCCGGTCGCCGTCCTTGATGTAGCACTTGACATACGTATCTGGCGGCGTCTCACAGTCCTCGTTGACAATGTTCCTGGCACAGATTAGCTGCAACGAGGGGAAAGAGTGTCGAGTGTCAATAAAATATATGTTTATCCATTGACTTGCAACAGGCAGATGGAATTTTTATTTCGACATTACTCTCACTTACCTCCACCTCCACGTTGCCCTTGATCTTGACGAATCCCATTTTGAGCTCCCCATAGCGAGCTGTGGTTAGACGATAGCCCTTGGGATGAATTTGCGAGGGGCCCAGCTTCAGCCCGTAGCTGGACTCTCCGCCCGTGATGGGTGATGTGTTGACATAGCTGCCGCTTAGGGTCTTTACCACACTCTGTTTCCGCTGTGGACTATCGCCGGCGCCGCCGCCAATGCCAACACCCAAACTGCTGTCCATGCCCAGGCCCGCGCTGCCTCGCTGGTACACACTGCCCTTGCGGGTGGGCGTGCCCAGGGGCGGCGTTTCCGTAACCTTGGCCACATACATGCTTCCCTTGCGCTGCAGCTGGGTGGTGGTAGTGCCGGCCGCCGGAGCTGGAGACAGAGATGGAGCCTGAGACTCGCCCAGCTGGAACATGCTGCCCTTGCGCTGCTGCTGCTGCAGCTGCTGCTGGCCGGTGGAGAGCAACTGGCTTTGCCTACCTGTATCCTGGGTCACATTTGATACAGAGGCAGCCTGCTTGAGCCGGGAGAGTGCCTGCTTGGGACTCTGGGGTAGCTGGCTACCCGATCCCTTCCAGCGTGGCCGATAGCGCTTGTCCTCGTCCTCGGATGGTGGACTTGTGTCTGCATTGCCCACACCCAAAGGCAGATGCTGCTGCTGTTGCTGCTGCTGCTGCAGTTGAAGTTGTTGGAGCTGCTGCAGCTGCTGCAACTGCTGCTGATGCTGCTGGGTCAAGTCCAGGATGGAGCTCTTGCGGCTGTTGGGTCCGCTGGGCAGGCCTACGCGGCTGGTACCTGTTCGGGGTGAGAGGAAGCAATAAGAAAGCAGTCCCTCAAAGAACTCAACAAAGTCTTTCGAACTCAACTCAAAGAACCAAGATTTTACGGGGCAGTGATGACAAGTTAGCCTGGGATCAATGTGTTAATAAGGTAAAATGCCACAATGATGGCTTGTACCCTGCTAACAATTGTCCACCTGGGGCTTATCATCACCCTTTGTTATTTTTTGGGGACGGAGAATGAAGGTGTCTAGGTCTAGGACTAAGGACTAAGGACTAGAAAACGGAGAAAAGGTAGAGCTACATCGAACTAAGCATGCGACTAAAATGACAACTAATTTCGTGCTAGATATTCCCTCTGCCTTATTATTTGATTTCAAACAAATTAGCAAACTGTTTCTGTGCTTCAACTGACTTGACTGATGCGAAATAAACACGAAATGTAATGCCGACCGATATAGATGACGCCTTTACACTGATGGGTAAGAGTGATCATGCCTAGGGCATTCTTTTCAACCTGATATCTGGTTTTTTATTTGTAGGCTTTGGCCGGATGCAGATTTGCGTTTTCATTAGCGTCTTCCTCCTGCAAACGTGGGCAACCAACGAGCAGATGGGCTTCGCCGTGATCGTGGCGGCGGCCACGTGCGATCTGCAAATCTCAAATGAGCGTGTCACCTGGCTTATGGGTGCCAACTTCGGAACCCAGTTGCTCCTCTCTCTAGTCTGGGGTGAATTGGCGGATCGGTATGGGCGACGCAAGACGATTTTATACACGTGCCCTGGTGCCCTATTTGTGTCCTTTCTGTCGGCCTTTATGCCGGAGTTTTGGTCCGTCCTGGTCATGCGGGTACTTGCGGGTTCCCTGTGAGTAGGAATTTATATATTTGTTGCTGATCTTGAATCGCTCTTCTTCAATACTCAGCTTGGGTGGACCCCTGGGCGTTTTGATGACGTATCTGGGCGAGGTAACCACGGTATCCCTTCGTCCCAAGGTCCTAAATTATGCCAACTTTGCCTTTGGCATTAGCATGATCCAAGTGCCAGGTAAAATACGATTTGATTGATATCTGATCTTATCTAATGTAGATTCTCCTTCCTTCCAGCACTGGCCATGGTGATTCTGCCCATACACATAGGTTCAATCCAAACCTGGCGTGTCTTGCATTTGGCAAATATTATTCCTGGTTTCTGTGGATTTATCATTATGCTGTTTTTGCCCGAGAGTCCCAAGTTCTATTTGTCGGTGCATCAGGAAGCAAAGGCCATAAAGGAACTGGAAAGGATCTGTCGCTGCAACAAGGGCAAGAATGCTACACTGGCCACCTTGGGCATTGAGTCGATTACGCAGCCTCGCTTGGAGACCCCGTAAGGTTTTATTATATCAATTTTCTTTCCTTTGATTTTCTAGTATACATTTTTCCTTGATTTTATATTTCACAATCCAAAGAAAGACCGGTCACTGCACTAAGGCCAAGACTTTGATGACGAAATACCGCAAGCACATGCTTTACATGTTGGGCATCATATTCATCGATGCCGGAATGTGAGGGGGTTTAGTATATAAACTAATCACGAAAGTGATCACTTAAGATCCTGGCTTTTTGTAGGGGCTTCGCCCTGCCCATTTGGATGGTGCGCATAATGGTGGCAGTGCAGTCAAGGAAAGAAGGATCGACCATGTGCGAGCATATGCAAGTGGTGCATACCACGAGGAGCCACGCTGTAAGGCTAATCCTTCGTTAATTCGTTTAGTAATCCTTCTCACTTGTTGTATTCTTTTTTTTCGTACAGTGTGAACTGTCGTTCAATGACTTGTTAGATGGCATCATCCACGGTGTTGTGGTTCTGTGTATCTTTATACTAACAAGTCTCCTCTTGTATATCCTGTCGCGTCGCGTCGTTATGTTAACTTATATTGTCGTAGCAGTCGTTGGCTGCCTGACATTGAACTTTGCAAGGAATAATTATTTTATATTGATATCTTTCTTTGCCATGATCGATGCTCCATTGTGCAGCGTTCGACTGTTGTTGACATTCCTCATAGATCTCATACCTACGCATCTGAGGTAAGCCATTATATTGTTAAATCCTTTAATTTTATGGGGTTTTCTTTTGTTTTTGTGCAGAGGCAAGGCCATGGCCATTCTCTTTATGATGGGTCGCATTGGTGTTTTGTCAACCAGCATGTGGGTGGGCTATACCTTGGGCTGGAATTGTCATGTCACCTTTAATACACTTATGATACTTTTGGCAGGTGAGTGTATATCATAAATATATCCTTATATTCTTTCAACTAATCAAACAAACAGCGTCTAGTGTTTTGGTCTACTTTTTACCTTCGGATCGTCGCATTCGGGAGATGTATAAAGGTTAAAAAATTATTTTCATAAGTGATTTCATATCGAAGACCTTTAATAATGCCAGAATTTAAGTAAATGAGCGCGTTTTATAGAAAAATCTTGGCAAAAGCTCAGAGTAAGAGGAATCCTTTTTCATTCCTCTTACTCTCACTTTCCTCAGAGTAAGAGGAATCCTTTTCCATTCCTCTTACTCTGAGCCTTCTGTCAATCAATCAATCATTCAATCATCAAAAGTTTAAGGAGCCAGGCTAAAGGATTATGCCCTGAGATCAAATATTTTTGTACCAAAAAATTATAATAATAAAAATAAAAGTCAAATAAACTTTGGCGACAGATGTGCGTGTGTGTTTTTATACACAGAAATCTCTCTCTGTGTGTGTGTGTGTGTGTGGTGTGCCAGGCGGATATGAAAGTGCGTAAAAGGCAAAACGGAAACGGAAGCCAAGGCAATCGCTAAGCGGCTTAATAATAACTGTCGAGCAAGAAAATCGAATTGCAGGGAAAACGAAAAAGGGCCAAGTTAGAAACGAGAATCAGAAAAGACGAAGAAAACTGAGAAACCGGAGAAAATGGAGAAAACATATTGGTAAAGGCAGAACAGCAGTAGAAGCTTTCTTTTGCTGAGCAGGCAGAATAATAGGGACATCTACCCCAAGGGGAATGGAGCTGTCAATTCCGCAGATATATATATATATATATATAAATGTACTTAGATATACATATATATTCAGACACAGACACAGCCTCTGCTTATTTTCATATTTAACGGCTTGTTTGTGGCTCTGGAAAATGTGTATTTCAGCTTTGTTCTGTTATCGCGGTTTTATTTTCTTTTCTTTTTCTGTCTGCGAGTTTTCATATTTCCCTTTTAAAAGTTAATTTCAAGGCTGAGCTATTTCGGCGGTGAAGGGTTTATGAGGGCGTCGAAGTATGGCGAAGCCAACAGGTAATTCTCCTTCTCCAACCAACTGCGACTTTGCATTTTAAACACACACACACAACAAATTTGTTGGGTGTTTTTTCTTGGCTTTTGTTCGTTCTCCGCCTTGCATATTTTGTTTGTGTGTTGACAACTTTTTTTGTTCGGGGCTGTGAAAATAGCATCAATAAGCTTAAATAAGCCCCAGCCACAGCCACAGCGACTCGAAGATGGTATCACAAGTTGTCCTGGGACACTCCTCCTTGACTGGATTAACCAGAGAGTGTACGTGGGTGTCTTTGTTTGTGTATTTTTGTAATGAGATTTTCGACAGCTCTCCAACATGCACATGTGAGCTGGGCATATATTTTAGTACATATACTATATATTATATATATAAAACGGATTCTAAGTAATTGTGTGCTGGCAAGTGGGCGTTAATTAAGTGGTGAAGCATGCAGCTAGGATTCACAGGAAAAAGGAGGAAAACCAAAATGCCAAAACGCAACTCAATCTCAACTCAAGTTCATTTTGCATTCTTACCAGTGGTGGTGGTGGGTGGTGTTCTATTATTATTTTTTTGTGTGGTTTTTTTAGCAGCTAAGCTCAATTTGCAGGTCTTAGCATTCTTTTGTTTTATTTTGTATAATTTACAAAGGGTTTTCTGTTTTCTGTTTTCGGTTTTCTATTTTCGGTTTTCAGTTGAAGATTTCTACCATTTCTGTGGTTAGTTTTGCTGTTGGTGGTGGTGGTGCAGTGTTAATCGTCCTTTTTCATTAGCTTAAGCAAAGGAATTACGGATACTGAATATAGTACTGACAGGTGCTGAGAGGCTTTAAACAAGTGTAATTGTGGCTTGGAGTTAGTGCTTTATGCTTTAGTTTATTCGGTTTATTGCTTTTAATTAAGTTTGTTGTGTGGCTTTTAGTTTTAATTCATTCATTTAGTGTTTTGTCCAGTTTGTGTGGGGTGTGTCAAAGCTTTGATAATGCGACACCGATATTGTGGCTAATAGAGTGGGAAAGATATGGAAGAGATATTAGAGAAAGAGAGAGAGAGAGATTATATAGAGGTGTACGATGCAGATGTCAGAGATATATGGAAGTAGTATAAGGTGTCCATTGAGTGAGAGCCAAATAATGATCAGACACAACTAGCAGCAAGGCACAGTTGAGGTTGAGGGGTTTTTTTTTGTGAGGATAAACAGGAAATGCATAGAGTCAGTAGAGTAAGGTATTTAGAGGGAATAGTAGAGAGAAGACAGCAGCAAGAGAGATTTCTTGCAGTGATTTTTTGGTTCAGTAGATCCTTCATAAAGCTTAAGAAGTAACTTAAGGATTAGGAGTACATGGTGACATGAAATAAATCCTGGAAACTAATAGTTTTTAGCTAAATTTGTTAATATTATTTATTTTAAGCAGAGCTGGGAGGTATTTATGTTTTAATATAAAGAAATAATTGAAGGAAACCTAAAACCAAGTTGGAAAGTTATATATTTTCTTGTTTAAGTCTTTACTTTATTTTTTTTTTAATGAAAATCCTAAAATAATAAAACTTCTATAACTTAAATTACTTCATGTCACCCCCTTGGTTTCTTCCCTTTTCTGAAAAACACCCAAAAACCCCCCCATAAATCCCCACAATACTCACGTCGCGATCCCATACGCTTGTGTTGCTCGGTGCCCAGGCTCATGGTCCTTCCCAGCTCCCCGCGCACAGCCTTCAAGGATTTCAAGATCTCATCCGGATCGCGTCGAGCCACAGACGAACGTCGCCGTCCCACCAAATAAGAGGTGGGCGGCGTGGCCATGGCGTCCTCCTCTTGCAGCCGCTTTTGTTCGGCATCCTGGAAGCTCGATCGACGCGAACCCGGCAATGAGCGCGAGAAGTCCTTGCCCAGCTGGTAGACCTCCACCTCCATGGTCTCCGACTGCGAGGAGCCTCGCCTCGAGCCCGCAATCCAGGCATGATCCGGATGGAGCAGCGATGTCCCATCTCCGATGGAGTCTACATCATCGGAGATGGAGCGCTGCATATTATAGTCACGTCGCAGCAGTCGTGTCACATCACCGCAGGGAGCACCAGCTCCGGCAGCAATCGAGCCACGTGGCGACACGCTAGGTGACTTGCTAATACTAATGCCACGCAATCCCTTGGTGTCCTCCAGTCGACACCAAATGGCCTGGTCATCGAGGAAGGCCTGCTGCAGTTCAATGCTGCATTCGCCCAGGAAGATGGATTCGGTATGCGGCACCAAGTCCCACAGTTGAATGTCTATATAGCGATCCATTAAAGTGTCGGCCTTCACATGACCAAAGGTCAGGGTGGCATTCCAAATGGGATTCTGGGTGGGACGACTGACCTCCGTTTGCTGAACGCTGCCATCGCCGCTGTGGAGGAAAAATATTTTATTACAGGGAAAACCAGAACACATTTTGATGGAGAAAATATAAGGAAAAAAGGGTTTCCTCTAACCATTTAAAAAAATAAATAGAAAAAAGATTCTCCACTAACCATTTAGGCAGAATGCGGACCTTGGCATATGCCTCCGGCAGATTGCCATGTCCATAGGCCTCATCCCTCAAGGCCAGGTCATCGCCGGCCATCAGGGAGACAACAAGCTCGTGGCGCTCGGCATGATACCAAACCTGGATCTGGACGCGACCGGTGACCAGTTTTTCGCGGGCAATTTGCTCCTGCGGCGAAGCAAAAGCTCGTTAGTGGAAACGGTCACGCAAACTCCGACTCGCAAAGCCTCCTCTCGTTATTTATTTAACGCTTAACAAAAATGCTAAGAATATTTCTAGTTAAACTAGATTTGTTACAAGTCTAGATTTAAGATATATACTTCTATAGTTTGGTGCCTACACAAAAGCGTCGTTGTCTGTGCCGCCTGGCCTCTATTTACATTTTCTTTTTTTTTTTTTTTGTTTTTACAATTCTTTGGCTTGGCTGGCTTCTGTTTTAGTTTTTGTTGTGTTCTGTAAGTGTGTGTTTTGTGTGTGTGAGTGTGTACATAACTGAACAACAAATTAAAGCAATCAAAACGTAAATAAAACTAATTAAACGAGTGAGAACGAAGGGGAGTGTGAGCTGGTGGCATGCCAGTGAAAACTACAAACTATTCCCCTCGAGGGGGGGAAAAGCACACATAAATATAATGCAAATTATGATGTTGGCATGTGTTTTCTATTTACAAAAGGATGCATAGACACACACACACATAGACACACACATGCACAGATGATAAACAAAGGGAACCGCAAATGCAATCTGCTTCAGGGGCCGCCGCTCTACTCTCTGTGTTGTTCTGTGTTCTGTGTTTTGTGTATGGGCCCCCAAAAGCGGAAGTCATTGCGGCGCAGTTGCGCATGAAGGTCCTGGCGATTGTTGCTGCCGGTGCTAGTTATATGATGCACTAAGAAAAAATTTAGAAAATTTTACGTGACTACTAACTATAGAAAAAATAAGATAAATAACTCCTACCATTGAATTTATTAAATTCTTTATTCCTAAAACGAAAAATTAAATCCTTGAAGCTGCAGGAGGTTTATTTCTTACTCGAAAAACTAGAAGTTTATTTTTATAATATTTTAAAAAGTAACCCTGATTGGTTTATTTCTTAAAAAAAACCCTTTTTTTAAGGTTCCTGGCTTTCTGGACTTTTCCTATTTAATTTTTCCCAGTGCCAGCTAGTTGGTAATGGCGCGTACCTTCATAACATATTCATGGCGTGTACATGCGCAGCGGCAGTAGTGGCAATAATAACAACTATAGCTCTGGCATCGCCGAATTGACTTTCTCCATGGCGGATCTGCAACGGAAGCCGCCATATTGCAATATCGTGTACCAAGCGGAAATGGAAGCCACACACCAAGCACACCCACACACATATTCCATATATTCCAAAAACTGCGAACTGTTGCTCGCAAAACTTTTTTACGAGCAAGCAAAAAAAAAAAAAACAAAAAATTGGAAAAGAAAAAGAAAAATATTACCGAGCGCACACACACACTTCTCATCTGTGGGTGGAAATCGAATTCGTGTTGGGACTCTCTTATAAGGGGCGTTTATTTTTATTTTTATCTACAGGTAAGCAGGCACATGTACTTGCAGGATTATTGGAGTTTATCAGGCATCAAACAGGCGCCGGCGATAAAAGCCTAAGCACTTGAAAAACTTTTCCACGATGACGAGGTGGAGGAGGAGGTTGGAGGTTGAGACAGTCTGTCGTCGATAATAATAATGACGCGAGGCTCAGGTCTCTGTGGATCCTTACTTCTGGCCTGTGGAATTGTTGTTAAAAGTTTTCTAATTTTCGACATTTCAAGTATTTTATGCCTCGCAGCTGTCAATTAAAGGGCGACAGGCAAAGGCGACCGCACCTGTTGCTGACAAGTCCGCTGGCAAGTCGGCTAACCGCGGGGAAAGTCAGGCTCACTTGACACCTGGCCTCACACACAAACACAGATATATATATCTATATATCCCTTTTTCGCTGGAAATATATAACTCAAAGTGACACAAAAGTTTTGCGGCAAATAAAGTTGCGTATGAATAATAAACGGAGACATGCCAGTAGTTGGGGGTTGGAATTATTTAGAAACACAGAGAGAGAGAGATAGACACAGATATATGTATATATACAAAAACGATATACTAGCCACTAATCGTATATATATGCTACATACGGGGTGATATTTACAGGGCGGGGACAAAGTTTCTTGCTTTCGAATTAAATTCATTATGCACATTATGTGTTTAATAAATCAATCAATCAATCAATCGCTTCGCGGCAAGTCAATCAATCTGCAATCAATTTCGATGACAGTCTCGGTTTTCCTCTCTTTTACTTAATTTTTTGTACATAAATATATTTAAGCTTGTTTTGATCTCGTTTTCCGTTAATGTTTCCATATTTTTTCTGTTTTTTTCTGTTACTGTTTCTGTTTATAGCCATAACTCGTGCCAGCTGGGGTTACATTTTGTTGGTTAAATGAAAATTGAGTTCGTATACAATCGGTAATCGGTGATGGTTTATTTATATTGTATTTTGGTTTTTGCAGGTCGGTTAAGGAGAAATGCTAATCGGTTTTAGATTAAGATTCAAGATTCAAGAGCCACTAAATGCTAGTCAAACAAATTTGTAGGCTTTAGGCGTTGGGTTTTTATGCAAATTAGGCAAAATGCAAAGAAATCAAAGTGAAACTGGAACTCAATTTGCAAATAAAAAAAGTTCAATAGAAAACGAAGAAACTGAAACATTTTCTGTATAGTGTTTATATGTTTCTTTCTGTTCTGTTCTGCGACCCTGGGACCCAAGTACTGTTCAGGATGCTGTTCAGGAGACCCACTCTATAACTAGGCACGAACATCGGGTACATTAGCGCACAATAAGCTTTTGTTTGAAACAAAAAAAAAAAGAATAGTAAGTAATAGACTGAAAGTGTGTGTGGTTGGCATCGGTGTGAAATAAATACAACACTATAGTTGATAGATATAGACGGCAGCGGACAGCGGCATAATTACGGAGAAGAGTCGGGTTTTATGCAAAGCCAAACTGAACAGATCCAAAACGAAACGAAAGGTAAAGGTAAACATTTGCTAAGCGAAAGCCAAACAAAAGCTCATAAATCGACAGGGAAAGAGAGAGAGAGAGAGAGTGAGGGAAAACAGGGCGTATACGTAATAAATAAAATGGAACCAAAGTGAAACGGAAACGGAAACCCAAACCAAGGCAGAAATAAACGCAGCATTACATGAAAACAAAACAAGGAGAAAGCAGCGCACTTTACAATACATATTGATGGGGGTCTTTACAAAATGTATATATATAATATATATCTTATAAAAGAACCTGGCTATGTTACACACTTGGTCAGGGGTATAATAATTATCATAATAGTTTTTCTCTAGCAGGGCTTTTGGGGTGCTAAAAACTGTACAGAGCATGTCTAGATAGGGGGCTATCCGAGTAAAGATATAGTATATATAGGGGTAGAGGCGGTGGATGCTTTTAATGTACAGAGAGTACTGTGATACGAGTTGCTTTGTTCATTTACCATTTGACTGATGGCTTCGGTGACTGGCGGGGTTTTTCGGTGATTCGGCGGATCTGCGGATGCGGGTCTGGCTGCTAAAGCGGCTGCTGTGCGAAAGGATATAAAGCAAGTAGTCCTGGCAAGAGAGAGATTCTCAATTGTTTGCACGCGGTTCGTTTTTGTTTTGCAGTTTAAATAGAGAGACTTTATTTTTCACATTTCTTTTGTTGCTTGTTTTTATCTTTTTTTGTTTTTGTTTGTTAGCAGTTTTTTGTTTTGTCTTATTTTCAGTTTTGTTTTTAGGTTTCTAGCACATTGGTTTACGCTGGTATACGCTTTAGTGACTAATAACTGAATGTATATAGATATATATATATATATTTGATGTATCGTATAGCGCAGATATATATATTTATATAAAGAGTTCGGGTTACATGCGACAAATTAATCTGCGGCTAATCTTAAAAATCATCATCAGTTTTTGTTCACTTTTTTTTTTAACTCTCTTTCACTCCAGCCCAATGACGTTGTAAAGGTTTCATAAATTTAGTACATAATTCAGTTTTACACAGGTTTAGTTTACAGTTAAGGTTACAGTTACAGTTACAGTTACGGTTACGGTTACAGTTTTACAGTTACAATTAAGGTTAAGGTTAATGGTTACGGTTAAGGTTTAGGTTACGTTTACGGTTACAAGTAGGAAGTCTATACAAAAGGTGTTGTGATCGAAATCAATGTCAAGTTATATCACCCATCTGACAGGAGTTACATAGCTAAAAAGCATCATCTTTGCTTCAAGGTAAACGAGTAAATTCAGTTAGCTCTTTCTAGTTTCGAATGAAAATGATTCGGCACTCTCCACCATTCCGCCTTTTCCACACTTAAAAACAAGTCTGTTATGTTATAGGTTATGTTACGTGTTATGTACGAGTAGGTGGGCTCCACAGTGTTCTCCTTCGTTTCCGTTTCCGCCTTCAGTTTCTTTGACATTTACAAAAAACACAGCTCTAACACTGACATAAAGAGAGGTGGACATATACATGTAACTTGTATGCTTTTTTATCGGGTCTACAAATAATGCGCACAACTCTCGGACTTTAGTCGTGTGCCCATACACATTTTATATTGTAAATATAATATATATATATATAAGGAGTCTCGGGTACTTTGGTACTTAAAAACACATTAAACATTTCAACAACAAACTACTACTTTTGTTCTGTTTTTTTTTGTTTTGTTTATCCAATTTGGTTTGGTTTTTTTCGGATTTGCTTATATCATAAAGTCAATAATAACATTTAAAACACACACAAATATTTGTTAAACTCTGTTCGCTACAAACTTTGCACTAGTAACATTTATAAAGATTTCGGTTTTATCGCTCTATAAACTATATATATAAACAGGGAGGATTTACTTAAGTCCCCCGACAAGTTGCCCAAAGGTAAGCCAAAGGTTACTGCCAAAATCCAATGTAAAAATAGGTTGATTTGGGAAGTACTAATCACTGATTACTTTCGGGCAGCTTGCCAAAGAATTTAAAATTTCAATCCCCTTTTTTGTTAATTTTTTACGAGTATATTTTAGTTAGCATAACGACGATACGCGTCTCTGTAGGTTTTTTGTTCCTTTGTTATTATTGTATTCGATTCGCAGAGATTCGAGGCTCTGCTCAAGCGGCTTGTTGGAATTTAGGTTAAGGATTTAGGGAGTAGCTCGTAATTCGTTTCTCGAGTGGTGAGTTTATCATAGACACGAACGTTATCAGTTAAAATTTTATCTTAAAACCCTATTGTTGGTGCTTTGTTCTTACTGTGATCTTCGACGAGGGCAATTCGATTGCCCCGCGAAGAAGTCGAAGGTTCAACCGAGGAAAAAACAGACTTGGAAATGAACAAAAAAATTATGCAATACGGCCTGCATTGGATCCACATCCTTGAGCATACACATATCTATAACTCGCGGATTAAATAATTTAGGTTGGCTAAGGCTTAGTCTCTATATACGTTAGTTGGGCATGTTAGTAATATATATATATAATATATTTTTGTAGTATTTGTTTTGTTTTTTTTTTCTCGAAATCACTAAGTTCTACCAACACCGAAAAATAAAATGTATATTCAAGTACATCTGGTGGTTATTATGACAAAGAATAGCAATATATGAACACATTTAGCCATTTCGCATGGTTAGTAATTATAATTTGTAGTAGAATATCAACGGAAAACTCAAGAGTAAGTTGAAAACTCAAAAGAAAACCCAATAGAAAACACATAGAAATCAGGAAATATATATATATATTACTCAGTTAAGCTACGGGAATGAATGTGTTTTTTTTTTGGTAACCAAAAGCAAAAGTTGAATTAGTGACTAGGAAAGGTGAGTTTTATACGAGTATTATACGATATATATACTGATATATATAGCTTGGAAGCTGCTGAAGAGTTCAATTCATTTCGTGAGAGCACTTTGTGAAAGCTGAAATCGTGTGGAAAACTGCTGCAAATGCTTAAGCTGCATTTAATAGCTACTTTATATTTATATGTATATATATAGTATATAGTATGTATATGTTTTCAGTTTTTTGTTTTTGGTTTTTGCTTTCAGTTTGGGGCTTTAGTTTGGCTTGCTGCACATAGCTCGGTGTGTTCTCAATTATATAAATTAATATAGTTGTATATATAGTGGTATATGGTATAAGTATGTTCACTCTTCCTCGACTTGCGCTGCAAGTTCTCTTACTCAAAATGAATAAAACGAAATAGTTTTATACCGGAGTTTTTGGTAATTTCCGTCTAGTTGGCGATGCTGGTGATTTGTCTGTTGTGGTTTCGGGTTCTGTTTTTCATTATCATTTTTTTTTTTTTTTTCATTTTGTGACAAGAAACGAGAGCAACAAATGAAAATTATGTAAATGTCATAGCTGGGCTTTATTATATATATTATTAAGTAAGTTTATGTTGGGTTTTATGTACAGGTATGGGGATTTCTTAATGGATTTTATCATAAATCAAGGATCAACATACCCGCTATGAGGCCAAGGCCTATGGGTCCATCTCCGGACCGTCGCGGTCCACTCTGTCCGCCGGCATTGCCCGGTGGCAGGTTTTCGTCGAACAAATCGCACATCCTGAAGTCCGTGGCATGCTCCACCAGCAGCTCCACAATGTCCCCGGTGCGATCCATAATAGAGCAGACCTCCTCGAAGCTCCGATCGATTAGCGACATGCCATTCCATTCAAGAATCTATAAATATAGAATTTATAGCTTAAAATTGGTATATTTTCAATTAGAAAATTTAAAGTAGTTAAGAAATATTTTAATATTCATTTTAATATTAAAATACCAATAAGAAATATTAGTTTTCATAAATCTTTAAGTCTTTGAGAAGTAAATAAGCATAGAAACATACACTTTAATGATTCCTATAGCTTATGCTTGATTTATTCACAATTGAAGCAGTTTATATCCCTACAGAAAATCAAATTAACATTGAAAAATGGCTTGGTCTGAAAATAACAAATATTGATATGCCATTTTTCGCTGTGTTCACTCTGTATATCCGCCTTCTGAACTGTGTCAGCCGAAGGTCATCAATCATCAGCTATTAATTTCGGGACTGGCAGCTGGCAGCGCGTGCACTGCGGTTGGCCGCACTTCAGCACCCCTTTTGAGGTCGTCCTGCCAGCAATTATTCCAGCCAGGCTTAAATACTTCATCTCCTCCGAGTGCCATGAAATCTCTGGGTATTCCTCACACTCACCTTGTCGCCCTGCTGCAGGCCATTCTTCTCCGCTGCTCCGCCGGGCACCGTCCACACAATGTAGGCAAACAGACGGCCATCGGCTCCAGTCTTGCCGCCAACGACTCGCATCCCGAAGCCACGTGCTGTGCAGGATGAGACAACAAGACAACAAAGTAGTCAGATTTAATAATAAGAGCCGCCAGCTCACGCTCTTGGAGATTATGCCAAGAGGACCGGGGTGGAATAATCAATAGACAGAGGGAGGGGGAGGCAAGAGAGAGAGAGAGAGAGAGGTGCTTCAAATGTAACGAAAAATCCGGGGACTGCGACTAGGCACGTACTCCAAGATACAGATACAAATTTCGGGCATGTGGCAACAATTTGCGTTGATTTCATTTGCACTTTGCAGTGGCCAAAAACCCGTCAAAATAAACCCAACCAAAACTGAACCAAACCCACACGTTGCGTATACGCCATGTTGCCTCGCTCTGTTTGTGTTTGGTGTCTGCAAAGTTTTACTGCTTAGTCAGCGAGGAGTTTTCATGGGATGAATGCTGGTGCTGCTGTCCGCTAGCTGTATTTTTCTTTTTCGTAAAATTGACACAAATTTATTTGTGCGACATAAACTTGACCCCTTCAGACATTTATTGCACTTTAAGTGAGGGCGAAATCTGTTAGGGGAAGCTCTACATCACTGTAGATTTTTCATTTTGTGCAAATATTATCCATAAGTTTCAATGAAAACTAAAGTTTTGCTGTGAAATGAGGAATAATGATTCAGTCAGCATTTAAATTGGGGAACAAAAAGCTAAAATATGCAGCATTGTTGGAGAATTTAGAAAGTTGTTAAGTAGAACTAAAGAACTTACTAATATAAGCAGGAAACATGGAAAGGGTTTTGATGATTTTATCGTGTTTAATATAATATATTTATAATAAGAAATAATATTGTTTCATAAACAAAACAAATATCTTTATTTATTATTTAATTCAAAACCTTTAAGCCTTTCCCTAAATTTCTTTCTTTGCTTAAATTTTAACCCTTAAAGCTCATAGTGTATTTGTGGAGGCGGTTGCGTTGCGAATGAATCCAAACAATTTAATTAATTAAATTGCAATTTCTGAGGGGGCGAACTGTGCAGTTCAGTTTCAAGTACTTATCATTTGGCGCAGAAAACTAATTTCAACAATTTGTGCACCCAAAAACTTGGCGAAAGCGGATTTCCGTCGCCACTGCCAAGGGCCGCAGGCCAGAACCCAGGCCCAGCAGGACAGACAATGGCCAAGAAAGTTAACCAGCCAAGCCAGCAGGGGAGCAGCGAGCTGCGATGACAATGAAATGCCGTTGCCAAGGTGAGCTGCTTCCAAGGAGCTGAAGGTGAAGCTGTAGCTGAAGCTGAAGCTGGAAGGACACAGCAGGAAGGACAGCTGAGCTCAGTCCAAGTTTTGCGCAGGAAATGGCGGCAAACTTCGGTGGGCTCTCCTCCCTCCCTCCGTCAGTATGCAATAAAATGTTGCGCATCCGCTATCCACCATCCGCCATGTTGATTCAGGCGCATTGATACCCAATTAGGATAAGGCGACATTTTTTCATTCCCCCGCCAGCTTCCTGCCGCTGTTTGCTGAGTGTGTTTTAATCAAAAGTTTTTTTTTCCTGGGCCTTCGCCTAAAGACTGCAATAAAAACGATATAAATAAAACGCAAATCCTTTTGCTGTCAGCGCGAAGAAAAAAGAAAGGAAGGAAGGAGCCTTACATTGAGGATAAAAAAGGGAAAATAATTATTGGGCATTCAAAATATAGAAAATTTAATGTAAATTATTGAAATTTAATTCACTAGTAAATAGTTTTTATCTTTAAAGGAATAATTAACATAAAAAGTAATAAAAACTACAAAACTCGGTTATTTTTTCAACTTTTAAATCAATAAATTCTGGTAAAAACTTTCAAATGTTAAGGTAAAACCTTTGTAAAACTCAAAATCTCTACGGAAACTTTGCTATAATTTTATTTATATTTTTTTGAAGGTCTTAAGTATTTAAAATAACATTTAATATATCACAGCTTTCTATATTTTCATAAAATATATATAATTTTCACCTCTAATCCCTTACTTTCATATTTTTTGTTTCCAGTGCAGCTTATTCTTTTGATGACGCAACAGTTTTTGGGTTACTCGCGAATGCCGGCCATTTGCCTTTAAGCCAGCACTTAACATGGCCGAAATGCGCGAGCTGAGTGAAATTTTCGATTCGTTTTGGCCATAAAAATCATGGCCTCCGAACCAAGCTGAACTGAGGTAAGGTTCTCCTTTTTTTTTTTTGGCTATTTCCCCAAGTCCTTTGTCTCATTGTTCCACTGCCCAATGTCCGTTGGCCCTTTTCCGTGCTTATTTACCATTCTCTTGGTCAGGTTTGGGGCTCTTTTATGATACAATTTGTTTGCCGGATGGCCAACGATTTTTTATGCGCCCATCATTGGGATTTAATAAGCCTGAGCCCTGGCCACACACACACAAAGGTGTGTTGTTTATGGCCAAACAAAAAAAAATTAAGAAGGATGCCTGAGGGGTCAAGGGGTTATTCCTATTTGGGGCATTGGCAACCATTTCTTTTGTTGCCCGAAGGCCGTAAATATGCCGGCAAATTGAATCAACATATGCACGTGCTAGAAGGACTTTCTCAGGACGATTGGCACTTTGAAAGCGAATATTCCCTTAAAGATTTTCCACTTTAATTGGAAAAACTATCTGTCCAAGGCCACTCTTTCTCTCTCTCTGGGGTTTCCTTTTCTTTTTTTCTTTGGCAACTTTATAATTTGTGTCCTGGCAGTGGCAGGGAGGGAGACATGCTCCACAACCTGGGTAATGGCATTAACTGAGCAAACTTTTAGCTGACACACATTGAACGACTTAATCGATGCACACAGGTGTGCACTGCAGCACACCTTGCATCCTGACAACCTCGTATCCTTGCTGCACACTCCCTTGAGGGAGGCGGCGTCACAGGAGCGTAAGCGATTTAGTGGCTTCTATCAGTTGCCATAAAAATTGACTCTTAATTAAACTAGCAAAGCGAGAGAGCCATGCAAAAAGATAGTGTTAGTCATGTCCTGGCCATCAGCATATCAGCATTTCCCTAGATTAAACTAATAAACCAACTGAACATCCTTTGGTAGCAGCAGCAACTAAGTCTCCTCGAGAGCGCCTTATGGAAAAATCCCTCGACTTGTGGAGGCGGAGAACTATGAAAAGGCAGCCAGGCAAGCAGAGGCGTGGACACCCAAGGATGTGTATGGGGATATGGTTATGGCCACCTGTTGGTGGCCACAGAAAGGGAGCACGCAATGCCAGGACCTCTGGTTTCGTGATTCGCCGCAATAAATGACTCTGTGTGTGTGTGTGTGTGTGCGGCTCATGAGGCTGCATAAAATTTCATTAGGCGTGTTAAGGCGCCATTTGCAGGAACACCTGCTCCCTTCCCCTCGGAGGTGAAACCGTGTAGAAACCCAACAGCCTTCCCCCGGGCGATTAACAGTCGCTATCGGACATCGTTGCGAAACACTTAAAGCGATGCATAATTGAAGGCCCAGTCGCAAATGCCGACTGGAAACAATTCAATTACATGGCCCCATGGATGGATCTCTCTCTCTCTAATTAAACTTCTCCATTAGCCATGCAAGTGCAGCGGCTAATTAAGCTTACAGGTGCGTTCGTGCACCTGCCAACAATGTGTGTAATGTTAATGCAAAAAACTGTAACATGTTTCGGGGTGCAGCGCTGAAATTACAAGGCATTGCCAGTCAAAGCGGCGTCAGTCGATATTAGGGATGGTAGGAAATATCGTAATATATACAAAAAATATCTTAATAAAACGGAGAAGTATATAGCATTACAAGAAAATATATAAAAATAATTTATCGTCTATGAAAACTATGTAGAAATTTCTTGAAAAAAAAAATCATAAGGAAGCATCCTGAGAGTGTTGCTGGGTTTTTATAATTAATTAATTTATTTATAATTAATATTCATCCTTAAAGTGTTTTTAAAATTGATATTTATACATTATTGTCTTAACTATTTATTTGTTTAACATTCAAAGTAGTTTATTTTAATCTAATAAACATTTTTATAAATAAAGAAAACTATGTTTATTATAAGAAAACTTTTTTAAATTACAAGAAAATCTTAAAGCTTAAAATGAATCATATTTTGGAAGCAGCAAACCGCAACTTCCTTACTTATTATCCACTTTTTTTTACAGAAAAGTGTATTATAATATTTAGAAATTAATCTGATAATATTCCCGATATAAAATATCGTTTATATTCCCTCGGTACAAGTACCTTCCCAAGTCAATATATCAAGGAAATTGCAGCACAGCTGTGTGCCATGTGGTGTCGCGTCCCGTCTCCTTGTCGTCATTCTCCTGTACATTCTGTATGTGAGATGTGGTTAAGGCGACGCTATGCTCTCCTCTGGCAGGTACAAGGATAAGGATATAAGGATATACGGCAAATACCAGCAGCAGCAGCGGAGGCAAGCCAAGGAAATGGTTTAGCACATTAAAATTCCACTTGCTTCGCTGCATATCAAATATGCCGGGGTAAGCAGCCACTACACTACACTGGCAGCCAGCTAGGCGGAGGTTATATAGAGACAAGGCTCGCTCCCGAGTGGGTTTAACTCATGATATCGCCAGGATACACCCACATTCCTGCATTAGCTTGCAGCTGCGTGTGCCTGTGCCTGTGCGTCCTATTTGTTGTTGGTTATTGACATTTTCTGCTTCTTTTTTATGATATGCAAATTGAAATTTTATATTAGCAAGAGCACGTCGCACCGGTGGCTAACCGATGGGAAAAAAGGGAAAAAAGTTGTAGGGGAAAAAATCCTGGAGGCTGCCAGAGGCTAGTTATTTTGATTGGAATTAAAGGCTTGCCAGGATATCCCGAAACAAGCCATAAGTAAGCTTGAACTTGAAGATCATTTTATTGAATAGTTTTATTGGGGATCTGTCTTAATTAAATTTATATAGAAAAACAAGAAAGGAAGCTGACTTAAGGAAAGTGAAGTTTCTTTGTATAAAATCAATTATTACTAAGTCAAAAATGATAAATTTCTATTTGAAAAGATCTGAAATAATTTCATTCTTAGATTTACATTTTGAGATATTTGGATAATAATTTCTATAAAAAATAAAAGTTGAAAAATATCAAAACTTCTCCAAAAAGCCATTAATTTCAATTCGGAAAATAATAATAATAATTGCCTGCAAGGCTATTAAAAATAATTCTGACTGAAATAATTATATCCAGCAAAATGATATAAAAAATACTTGGTAATTGAAATAAAAAATTTCTTTTAAATTTTAATTGATTCTTATTCCCTTTCAACGCCTTTATTTTCGAATTTATTTGCAGTTACAAGTCATGGGTATAAGTGTGGAAGGAAACCTTTTAGTTTTGGCCGTAAAAAAAGATCCCAATTTGTGCCAAACTTTTCACTCTCAACTCACAACTTGAGTCTGCCTGCCAACCCTCACTTCCTTTCAGCCATTTTGCTGCCAGCCTTTTGAAATTTGAATTTTTTCCTGCCAGTGTCCTTGGTTGAAAGAGAGAGAGAGAGAGAGAGGAGAGTGCATCTAAGTGTCGAAGCTGTTGGAGAGGAAGAGCAGAGAAGCAGAGGAGCGGAGGAGCGGAGGAGCGGAGGAGCGTTCTTTTCAGTTTGCTGGCCATTTTTTATTGCATTCGACTGGCCGAGTTGACCATGCATGCCATACATATGCCAAAACATTCGTGGGGCATTATTATTTATGGCCAGCAGGGCGTGAAGTTTTTCATTTTCCCAGTTTCCTTCTTGTTTTTCTTTTTTGTGGGTTTGCCATTCCAGCCTCGATGGCCTGGTATTTAAATTTTGCCTTGGATTCTAATGCCCGGACTCACGTTCCTCTCGTATTGATTTTCATGCTTCGTGGGTTGCTCCGCTGTCGATAATTAAAAATTCATTTGGCCTGCTCGGCTGCTCTGACTGGACCCTCGAGGAATGCAACACAAAAATGCATATAATTAAAATACATCCACAGGAAATGTGAGAAACAAAAAGGAAGAGAGAGGCAATAAGGACCTCACACAACACACACACACACAAAAATGCAGAACAGATTAATGTCCACAAAACAGTGCTGTTTGACATGAAAAATATATTTTAAAATAATAAAAAAATATAAAAAAATAGTAAACAATAAAATATCCTTTAAAAAATGTATCAAAAAGCATTATTGCTTGTTAAATTTATAAAAATATAAGCCTGAAAAGGGACAACACTATGCCAAAGAGCTGGGTAAAATTGTGGTGTGTCCTTGTTGGTGCAGCTCGTTGCTCGTAACTCGTAACTGGGAGCCCGGAGCTCTCCGGTGCCTTTATGTCGATGAAATCCTCTCAGTTGCTTAATCTGCTACCAGTCTGCTTCCGCTTTGGGTTTCATTAAGGCCCACGGGGGCCAAACCACATTATCCTTGGCGCCCATCCCGCAACCATAGCCATAGCCTCCCTCGAATGCCCCTGCACTTTTGCCAGGGGGAATTAAGTAACCCACAGAACCAGACCCAGGACCCAACCACTCTGGAGCAGCAGTGGAAGGACGAAGCCCTGCCCCCGGTGCTCCGTCGAATTAGCATAACCAAACGTTGTAATGAGTCCTGTTTACTTGCCCATTTCCGGTGCGGTGCCAAGGGCAGGACATCAACCGAAGCCGGATGGAGCGGACAAACAATCCTCACTCACTCTTAGTTTTACAGAGGGAAAAAATACTTTTTTAAAGGATTTTTATAGATGGAAAAGTTAGATAAAGTCAAGGAAGATTTTAAATGAATATTTACTTATTCAAACATTATCAGAAAAAATCATTTATGTAATTCCTTGACAAAAATAAATAGTAACCATTATAAACACACTATTTTACTTAAGAAAATCTCTTATTTTTCCCAGTGCACACTCTCTCTCGCCCTATCTCAGCCACACATTAAGGTAAAACCCCGACGGCTTTAGTCCTTAGTGCCTAGTGTGTGCCTTTGGGCGCCCCGGAATCGCAGTCCCTAAGCCCCGAACAAAAACTCACTGCGGTGCGCCTTGTCCGTGGGATCACGGCGCAGAATGATGCGTCGCTTAGATGCACAAATCGGCCCGGAATCCACATCGTGTATTACAATTCGAATGGCCTCGCCATCCATGGAGGTCTGTCGTCGCGGCGCCTCCAAATCCTCGAGATTGGGACCGGTAAAGGACGCCATTGGAGGCGGTATCGATGAGGGTGGCACTGCCGGCAAAGCACCGCGATTCTGGAGCATGGCAATATCGGGTCTGTGCATTAAAATAAAGGTTAATGATTAGGTTTAACTTTAAGAATTAATATAAATAAGTTGTGAGTACTTACAACTGTGAACCACGTCGCCGCATTCGTCGGTCATCATCGACGGTAAGCACGGGACTGCCCTTGTCCGGTGATCCCGGCGAATCGTCATTCTGTATATCCTCCGAGGCATGTGGCACCCGGAAGGAGGGTCTTCTGGAGCCAGGCAGCTGGATGGGCGGCATAATGCCACCTTCGGCCGGTGAGCGCTGCAGCTGAGTTGCAGGAGCGGCACCGGCCTGCACTAGTCCGGGTGCGAACACGTCGTAGGCGGACTTTCTGTGATGGGAAATCAGGAATCAGGAGGAACCAAGGAAGACTTTCGAAGAGTCTAAGTCCTACCTGCGTGGCATGGCTGGTATTCCCAGTCCGGAACCATCTGCTGCCATTCCCAGCGCTGGACCGCCACCGCCCATGCTGCCGCCCACAGGTCCTGTCTTCATATCATCATCGTAGCTATGCTGGCGCGCCACCCTCGATCCTCTGCGGGATTGCATACGCGACAGGGGCGCTCCAAAGGGTGGCTCCTGACCATCGCCTCTTGGCGGACTGTTGGAGCGACTGGGCGCCATGCTGCGGCCGCCTTTGAGTTGCTGCAGAGGGAAGAAAAATTCGCTAGAAAATTGCCAGAAATTTCCAGATTAATCCCAGGTACACTACTCACCCTTTCCAGCTCCTTTAAGGACGCAGGCGAGACGTCCGAGTGCCGTCGCAGCTCGGGACTGCGTGGCGGGGCTAAAGCGGCACCATTGCTGGGCGCCAGCGTCTGCGTGGAGCTGCCCAGCTTGGCGTCCGAGTGACGTCGCTGCAAGGCCTCCAGCACGGGGACGTCCAGCATGGAGTCCGTCGAATCCTGCGGAATGCAGACCCGCGAGGCCATTTTCCGCCGGCAAACACTGCACCGCCACATGGTCTGGGGAAAAGCGGGGAAAATCAATTTTCATTGCTGTGGCAACGCAGCAGCAGCAGCGTTAATTAAAAGCGCCAACTAAGCGCCGGCATCTATTTGCGGTCGCACACTGTGCGCTTATATTTATTAGTGGCCCCCGCAAGAAGAAAACCCATTATGGTGGCCAGCGAAAATAAATATTAATTACTTTCTGAACAAAACTTTTAGCCCCCGCAGAAAAAAAATTCTATTTCGAGGAAGGGCAGCGAGGAAAATCCACCAGGTGCGCCTGCATCGTCCCCCTTAAGTCCGTGCGTTCTCGAGTCCTTTGCCTCGCTGCATTATTCCTTTCCCCCATTTTCCTTTTTCCGCGACACACACGCCCGCACAGTGCTCGCTACATTTCCACCTGACTGCTGATTCATTTTGCCCAGCGGCTTCAATCGTCATGTGTGTCACCATCGCTCCTTTCCGTTCTCCTATTTCCACCTTTTCCGTGCCCGTTTTCCCAACATTTCCAATGGCTGTGCCGTTGGCGGAAGCTGCCGCCATTGTAATTAAGTTGAGGCACGGAAAGAAAAATCCAGGTGATTGTAGTTTTATTTTTTCTTTGGTGAAATAAAAGGTTGGTTAAATTTTTTCGCACTAAAAATATCTTTGGATCCTTGGAAACACTATGATCATTCAGTGCCTAAGAAGCACCTCAAACTATGAATTGTTTTTCTGCCTGTAACTATCCCCATGACCTGCACTGTTTCTCCACAGCTGCAACTAGAGCCCGGCTCTGGTTTATTGCCTCTGAGCTCCCCAGTTGAGTGCTCTGTAATTACACGTTGCTGCGGCACTGCGGCTGCCAGTTCATGATCCCATCGAGAAATCGACTGAAAAGTTATTTCCAAGCTGCCAGGGCCACGTCAGCATCCATCCCAGAGAAAGTGAAGAGAAGCTCATGAGCTCATGAAAATTTAAGATTTATTTTGTGAATCATCGCCTATGCAAAAGGCGGCGAATCGATTTTGATGATTTTGATGGCGGGGCTTGGAAAATGAGAGCTTATGTCTAAGCCGGAAGTGCTATATAAAGCAACAAAGTTGAGTTACTATACTCAAGGATCAGCCATAGAGAAATTGACAAAAATCGAGGGAAATCTTTCAGTCTTTGTTAGGAAGAAGATATTTTTAGTAGTTATAAAATGGAATATATATTACTGAAAACTTAAACAAGAAATCATTTAAATGACAGTCTTAAAATGTTCTGTAACCAAATTTAGTTTAGTTTAAGGAACTTTGTGTGAAAGAAACTTAGTTCTTCAGTTTCAGCATCGATTTCCCAGTTTTACCTTTATTTTCGGTAACCACAAATTAAATACAAGTTAAGCAAAAACAAATGTCACTCGTAGTTATTGTTTAAACTGCAGGTATCGTCTTCCAGGAAATAAAATCAAATTCGTATTCGTATTCTCCCATAACCATCCACACCCATAACTATAGAACAAGGACACCCAAATGCCTGGTTGGTGCTCAGTGCGGCATGCTCTAAATGATTATTTTAGCAGCGAAGCCTCCGAGTGTCCAGTGATGAGACACCGCACCACAACGCACCGCACACAACCCAAGACCCATAATTACGCAGGGAGGTGGTGTGGTTCGGTGCGGTGTGGGAATATAACAGGTTGTGGGTGGAACTCAACTCAGTGACTGACTGTGTGTGCCTGTGCGTTGTAGTCAACGCCCATGAACATCAATTTCAATTAGCCAAAGTGGCCAGGTTGACAGACAAACGTTAAATTTTATGTTCAGGGCGTTGGCGTTGGCGTTGGCGTTGGGCTTCTTGACAAATTACCACAAGTTTCGGGGCGAAGACATCATTGTAGCATGGAGTGTGTGTGTGGTGGTTGGTTATCAATGATCATTATAGGCGACAAGTGCAACCATGGATTCCCCCCAGACGCTGAATGCGAAGGAGCTGTGCCATTTAATCTCGTTAATTCGGCCTTTATCTCCGTTAATGGCCCGCGATGAATGGAGCCAGCTTCACTGACCATTGTCACCAGGCCCCCATTGTGGAAAACCCCTTTTCCTAATCCAATTTGTGTGCACTGACCCATGGCGTTCGCTTACTATATAGTAGTGGCCACCCACGCAGTTATGGTCTCGGGAAAAATTCTTAAAATAAAATTATGGCCCTGTTTTTGTTATTTGAATTTTTATAAAATTTTTAACACTTTCATTTACTAAATTAAATTGTAATTAAATCTGTTTCTGATTTATTTTCCCTTCCTTTTCGCTCAGTGCCTGACGCCCTTCAATATTTTCTTATTAATTAAGTGCCGCTGCATTTCTGTGTGTTTATTTTTTGCCCCGCACCCACGCGACCCTGGAACATTGCCTAGTGGCCCGGAAGGTGCATTCTGCGAGGGTCCAGCTAGTGTCCTGCCAGTGTCCCAGCCCTAACTTACCGCATCCTCATGCTCGTCCAGCTTGCTGTAGCTGGCACAATCCTCGCACACTCGCTGCTGGCACTCGAAGCACGTCTTGTGGTAGTCGTCCGGCTTGAAGGACTTCAGGCACACCCGACAGGCCCCGGCCCTTCGTCCTGGCTCCTGCTTGGCTGCCGCTCCAGCTCCTCCCCCAGTGCTGTTGTTATTATTGTTGTTCAGATTGCCGCCGGAGGAGTCCTGCTGCTGCTGCTGCTGCTGCTGTCCTTGCTGCTGATAGCTGGGCGAGCCATAACTGCCGCTGGTGTCCGCATCCGTTGGAACCAGCGAGGGGCGTGGCGACATTTTATTAACTTTGAAAGGAGACAACAGAAAAAGAGGGAGGCATGTAATCAATTACGAGGCAACCAATAGGGGGCCCTTAAATAGGACTTGTTGATTTTCCGCTGATTGCACGGACTGACCCCAAATGCAACAAAAGGGCGCTGTGTGGCCATTAGTATTTAATTTGTATGTTGTGCAAGGGAAATTGTTAAAGACTTAAATGGGTTAAGGCTGCCTTTAAGAAATTAATTGTATAAATCATAAATCAATATTCACTTCAAGATACAAGTCTAAATATCCAAATATTTTAATTACTTTATTCCCCCGTAATTATATTTGTATGGCTAATGTTTATTAACATTAACAAAAGCCAACAGAAACGCGGGAAAGCATGTAAGAGGAAAACAAAAGGGTAGAAAATAACTCTTCCCCCAATTAAAACTTGTTGATTTTCCGCTGATTGCACAAACTGACCCCAAATGCAGTGGGAGTGTCCTGTGTGTGTGTCCAGTGTGCCTTGAAGGCTCACTCCATTCCACGCTTAATTTGTTGTCAGCACACATAATTTGTTTGGTTTGCTAATTGCCAAAACGACAGGCGGCAAATGCAATAAATGAAATAATTATCTGGTGAAACGACAGCCTTCGGAATTGGTTACAGTACAAAAGGTCAAAGGAATATCAGAATAATATTTCCCATTGATTCTTATGCAAAAACCTAATTTTATTTGGCAACCCATTAAACAATTTTCAACTACTATATGCTTGGATGCTTACAGAACCCCAAAATGTAATATGCTAAAATCCAAAATTGGTCTTCTCCAGCTAAGTTATGAAATGTTCGTTGTGTGGATGGAAGCACTCTCTCAAATTGCATATATTTTCACTTGTGCAACGACGTTTGATTTTTTCCCAGGAAAACCTGACAAACTGAAGCCTCCTTCCACACACACATTTATATGATTATATGCTTTAGTTGTACATATATTATATGTTAGGTAGGATGTGTGTGCGCTATATTTCACCCTTGAGAAAATGGTGAAAAGTTTTATGCGGCACCGGAAAAAGTCGCGGTGCATTAGTCACAGTCAGGAGACAAGGACAAAGGCGACGAACGCTGCATTGCTCATACGCACAGTTGCACCTTGTGCTCTCGCCTTTTGGCAACTCACGCTTGACATTTGCGCTGCCGTAAAAGTGGCAAAAAAGCAAATGTGAAACAATGCAAGCGGCCAAGTGCGGAAAAAATTCTTTTAAAACTAAGAACGATTCCGCCCTGCTAAGGGACCCACAAAAACTGCACAACTATTAAAGTATTTCCTAGGGTTTTTCCCCTTTTCCCAATTATGTGTCACCTCGCAGGAGGCGAAAGAGCACTTGGTTAACCGCAGAATTCGTTGAGATTTGCCAACTGCCCTGCAGGGAGTACTTCAAGTGAGGTGACTGCAGCTGCAGGAGGTCTGAGATTATCTTGGAATTAAGCGGAAGTTCAAAAAGGACGACAAGTGGTAAAAATTATGTGTGTCTGCTGTATTTCTCTTGTTTTTACGAGCCGGCTAAATAAACATCATGAAATAAGATTTCATTCCGTTCTAATAAATCGGATGGCTTCGCAATAAAATCAACAAGACACAGCCTCGCTTAGCTGGTGGCCAACTAAAATGCGATAAAAATAACACAAGAGTCAACACAACATTTTCATGTTTCCCTCCTGCTGTTGCTGCTGCTCCCTTTGCTTCTCCTGTGACTCCCACTAAATATATATATTCTGAGCTGAAACAGAAGCTGCTGCCAATTTTATTGACTTTGGTTTTGGCTGCTAGCAGCATTTATGGTGCCCATAACAATGACAGTGTGAATGTCGATGACTCGGTAATGGCACTGCAGTGGATCTACTGGAAAGGAACCCCTGACTTTCTGACCCCTTGCCTAACACTGGTCTGCAAGTCAACAGAAACACAAAAGATGGGAGCTTTAAAGGGATTTCTTGAGATAAATTAAAACAGAGGAAGAAAGGAAAACTTACTTAAAAGGCTAATAAATTATAGCAACATTTTCTGGCAGGTTTTAAACTATTTAATTATTAATTTAAATTACTTTTAATTAAATTATCTTATTTTAAATATATTTCTCTACTATTTCCTGAAAACTTAGATTCCCTTTTGTCGTAGAAAAAGATTTCTGTGGACCTGTGTAATTGAATCAACGATGCAAACGAGCGTGCCGGGGCAAATATTGCGTATACGCGCCGTTAGCCATGGCGAATATTGCGTATACGCGCAGTTAGCCCAGGCAAATGCTCATTGCCATTGACTTACGTGCACACACGTTGCTCTCTGCTCGGTCTTCGGTCTCTGCACGATGCCAGCTTTCGGCTTTAGCACAAAGTTTGCACAAAGTTTAGCGAGCAGCTTTACGGGGCACTTGTATGAAAATTCATGCCATAAATTCGCATGCACTTACGGCAAGGATAAACGTAACCAGGAGCTTGGGGAGGATACACTTACCTTTGTCTGTGACGGTGAGCAGCGACGAGGATAGCGTCGCCTTCATCTTGTTCAAGGCACCCGTGTTGGAGGCCCCACCGCCGGAGTCCGCTGCATGTCCCTGCTGGCCCTGGTTTGCCTGCTCATCGGTGGCCACCATCTGCGGGAAAATCGGAGGAATGCCAGAAAAGGGGAATATTAGTAAAGGTAAAAGAGGTCAGCACGGTATCGAGCTATGCTTGTGGCAGCTGTAAATCTTTGTTTCGGAAGCCAGAACATAAAATGTGTACAGAAACGATTAGATTATGGATCATGTTTAACAAGAAGATTTTAGTGGATATTTTGGAAAGTATTCTTTTAAGTTTTTAGGTTAAAATAAAGCATAATCCTTACTCTATAAATATTAAATACTAAAATTTAACTAAAGCTACCTTCAGTCACTGAAAACTCCTTTTAAATTTATATTTTCAAAGACATCATAAAATGCTTGTAATGTTAATATGAGCAGATAATTTTCACGAATCATTTTCAGCTTGGCTTCAGCTCAGGTGAACTAGATGCGTGTTGCCATTAAATTCCTGGTGAAAAGGCAGGTTTCACTTTGAGTAAAGGAGCAAGGTTAAGGTTATTACCCTGGCTGCCTTAGGATTCCCTGATTTCCGCTCTGTGTTTTTTTCCCGCCCAGTCATTGCGAGCACGCAGGTGAAAGTAACGCGGTGCGTTTTATTTGATTTTTTTTCTCTGCTGCTTTTGCTGCTTGAGGCGTCTCGAGCGCAACAAATTGCCAAGAAATCGTAAAGTGTGGCAAGTAATTTTTGATTAAACAACGCAGGAGCAAAAGCGAAGCGGAATCCTGCTGATGCCAGAGAGCCTTTCCAAAAATTGCCGTCATTCTTTTTAATGCACAGACAGGGAGCCAAGAGGGGGCTTACTTTGCCAGGCAAAAGAATAACAATTGGAGGCGACTAGCCAACCGACGAACGCCGAAAAACATAAGTGCTGCTCTGCTCTGTCAGCATTTTATGAAGTGGAAATTTTCTATTTGCCAAAAGCGCCAACGAAACCGGAACAAACACCGTGCGGGTGTTGCCTTGTACACCGGAGAAAGTAGGCTATAAATGATTAGGAAAAGTAAATTTAAAAGAGGGAAGAACTATTTAATTTCTCCAAGTGTTTTACTCCCACTAAAAATATTTTATGCCTTGTCAGAAAAATATTTGCTTAATATTTAATCGGATTTATGAAAAGCCTTTCCCATTTTGTATGCAAAAGGTACACCAATTTATTATCATATCTTTTGGCGTTATCCCCTCTTTCGAAACCGATCCAGTTTGCAATTTTCTGCCTTTCTTTACCTTTTTTTTTTTTGGAAATTTATTAATTTGTAATTTCTAAAAAAACTAAATGCAAGCGAAACTTAATGAAACTTAATATGTATATTGTATAATATTTATTATATCTACTTCAAGCCTTATATTTAAACCTATGTAGGGTATACAAATTTTGTACCTATCTTAATTTTCTTTCTATGTAAAATATACACAGCTGGCCTCTCGCTCGCACAGCGCAAATTACGCTAAGTGCTTTCGGCTGCAGCGTTTTCGGTTGCCTACCTTTATTTAGAGGCAGAAACAGGAGCAGGGATAGGACCAGGAATAAGGGCAGGGACCAAAAGCAAAGGCAGGGGTAAGGCCAAAAGCATGGACAGGGGTTTTTTTTGGCTTTTTCCAGGAGGCTACAAGGGGGTAGTTTCAGCGGGTACTCGAGGGATTCGAGCCAGGAACTAAGCGGCATCTAGTGTCAGATTATGGCCGCTTTGTGCTCTCAGCTTGGTCTACATTTTTGATGATGTCATTTGATGTCTCGGGCAACGGTAATATTCATGCTGCGGATTTACGGTCTCACTTTTGCCCTTCGTCCTGCCAACACTTTGCGGGCACCGCCTGAAATCTTAGTGTAATGTATAGTTGTTTGTTCGGTGGCCATATTTCAGGGACTCCCCCTCTTAGCTCGACCTTACTGGGGATCAGTGATGCCAGAGTAATAGCTCAAAGGAAGGTTAGATCGAACGGGGAGAGGGGAATACTAATATTATTATGATAAATATTAGTTTTCTTGGAAACATAGATTAAAAGGTGTGTTTTTGAAAGGTTATTCGTTTGAATATTTATGTTTTAGGGTACTTTACTATCTGATAAACCTAAAAATATTTTCTTTCTTATTAAAAACAATATTTTTGTATATTTTTGAATAAATTCAAATTTTCTCCGTACTAAAATTCCTTGGATATGGAAAATTGTCAACACTGTTACCTCTACACACTCACGTACTACACACAGCCCTGTTAATTTATGTGCTCAGGTGTCTGACGCCATTTTTCTTGGGCCAGGGTAAACTACTCTGCATTCCTTTGGCTGTGAACTTGCTCCCTACTCCCTTTTCTTCACAGTTTTCCTCTCTTTTCTCTGGTTTCCCTGCTCTGGTATGCCTCGCCTGCCTGCACAATTATTACCGTGTTAATTTTGTCATTTATTATGATTTTTTGCCAGACCCCCGAAGCCGCAAATAGTTTCATGTTTAGTGCCAAAAATTATGTGTTGACATTTAAGAGCTGCTGCTGCTGCTGCTGCTGTTTCCCGTCACTGGGAGCATCACATTTTCCCCATTTTCCTTCATGTCAGAGGGGCAACAACAACAACAACAACAACAACAATATGGCAAGCAATATGTGCGCCCTTTATGGCCGCAAAGTATGCTACATAAAACAGCAGTCAATGCGAAATGAAATGCGGCAAAAGTTGGTCGCGAAATGGAGGGAAAGTTCTCAGCATTTTCCGCTTTGTCTGCTTGCGAAACGAACGCGTTTGCATTCCATTGGCAGACTTCATTGAAATGCCATTGAAATGGAAATGGTGGAAATGGAAATCAATAGCAAATACTCCACAGAAAGTGAAATGGAGGCGGCGAGCAAATACTTTGCCACTTAAAAGTTCCGCTCGAACTTTATAACGAATGTCTTGCAGGAAAAGTGAGGGCATTGCCAAGAAAAAAATAAATACAAATCAATGATGGATGTGATATAATTTTATATATATTATAAGACATTGATTTATCATTTATTCTTGCCTCTGGCGAGCATGTTAATGTCAGAACTAATTGAAATATCATTTATTTATACACCTTAATGATTTTTCCGAGTGCAGTAAGTAGTTTCTGGCTGTGCCACGTGCTTGGCTGCAAGTCCTGCTCATCAGTTGCCTGTTGCAAGTTGCCTGTTGCTGCTGTTTATGGCCTGCAGCCTTTCCCCAGCCCAGGGACAATAAAGTGCAGGGGCCACCGAGCACAGACAAGGGCCAACCCGACTGGGACACGTGTGGTTAGAATGAGGATGGCCAGGAGCTGTCCAGAGGCAACCGCAGGCCAAATGGGTAACGAGCCAAGTGTGGCAGAGGAAGCAACTTTACAGCGGCAACACTATTACGAGAATTGCTGCAAATAAAGTGCAGGAGGTCCTGTTTATGCCATGGATGTTCATGGTTGAGTGAAGGCAGGTCCTTTGAAGTGACGTCGCCGTCGCAGTCACCGTCGCCAAATAACCCAGACGGGTATTTGAATGCGAATAGCAAAAAGTTTGCAAATTGCAAATAGCGAAAGGCGAATATCCCTTGTGCTAACAGACTTGCTAACAGACTTGTCAACGGCTCATCATTGTCCTGAGATGGGTTCCAACTTGAACTTGGACCGCTTTGATTTCGTGCTTCATTTGGTCTAATCAAACTTTTTCCCCAAAACTCTGTCAGGCCTCACAAACACACCAAAAATCTGCAGCATTTAGTTGGTTGGCATTTGCTTGTCGTCAACCTTTCCCCTTCTCTTGGTTTTTCCCTTTAATTTCCCAAAAAACTTGGTTTTTATTAACTTTGCAAAGAATTTTGTGCCAAACAGGAATTTCAACGGAATTTACACTTTTCCGAAGGTCCTTTTTCCTTGCCTTTCTTTTTGTTTGTGTGTTATTTTTGGCTTCACACCAGCTTCCAGCTCCAGCTTTCAGCTCTCAGCTCCCATCTCATGTATAATTTTATTCTTTTGCTTTTGCCGGCTGCCGAAAACAATTTCCGCATTATAAAAGGGACACCGCTCGAAGGATATATATATATTGGCAGGTGCTCGGCAGGATAATTGAACCACTTCGATTGCCAGTCAGCCATTGAGTTCGTTTGCGTTTTCTTTTTTTTTTTTATGTATTTTTAATATTTTTCGGGCCCATAAACAAAAGGGAAAATCAGTCAGCCGGGCAAAGCATTTAAAGGGCTTTTTAATTAAAAAGTTTTGTTTGCCTACGATCTTGCGTCCTTCCGGTTGAGTTTGTATACGTTTTTCTTCTTTTTTTTTGTGAGTTTTAACCCTGTTTGAAAGGGTCTTAAGGGGTTAAAGCCTTTGATTTAAGTCGAAATGTTTTATTTCATGTTTTTTGAAAGCAATGTATTTGTTTCAAAAATATTTAGAAGTCTAAACATTAAATGAGTAATATTTTTAAGTTTCTAAGAAGCTCAATGTTAGGTTAACTTAATTTATTTTCTAAACAAAACATAATAATTAATTCAGAAATCGTTTTAACCAAAAATATAATATTTTTCAGCATGAAAAAATACTTTTCTCTTGTTAAAACTCATTTGGATAGTAAAATATACATATTCAGCACTCCAAAAAAATACCTTTCTCTCATCTTTAATAGTTGTGTAACCCCTTAATGTATGCATTTCAAGGAAAAACAAAAAAATAAAAGCAACCAAAGCAAAATGAAATGAGTATTCGGTTTTCATTTCATTTCATTTGCTTTTGTTGCATTTCATTTGGGAGCTTCGAGCTCCACGCACCGGATCTGCGCTCATTAAATTTTCAGGGCCAGCCGGGGCCAGCGCGAATAATTAAAAAATCACAAATGGCAAATGAAAATGAAAATGAAATTAAGCATAAATTACGAGCGGGCTGCCGGTGACAAGGCACTGATTTATATATTATATATATTCATTAATTAAAAATCGAAGTGTCAGGCGGGAGAGCACTTACCTTCTTCATGAATGACATCACATTGGTTGGCAACATTTTGACGGCTGTTATTCCACACTCTCTGGCTGTAGTTGGTTGTTTTCTTGGTTGAAGTGGTTGTGTGTGGTTGTTTTTCGTTCTGATTCGTTTTTTGTTTGTTTGTTTGTATTTAAAGTGCAATTAATCACGCATCCGCCGTGTGGGACGTACGCTAGCTGGCTCGCTCGCTCGTAAGCCGCTTTTAAGTCATTCCGTTTTCGATTTGGCTGTGGCTGTGGCTCCTATTGTTGCTGCTCCTGTGGCTGCAATTATCCTTGCTCCTGGCAGCCAAACCATATTGTTTGGGCCATTTTTCATCGATGGCCATGTAAATAGGCATTGACATTGGGATTCTGCCATTCACATGTTGTCCCAGCTCGCGGATTTCGATTGATTTATGCGATTTATATGTGCTCTGTGCCCGGTGTCCTGCGTTCTGTATCCCTTGTCCTGTGTCCTGTGTATTGGGTCTCTCGAACTCCTGGCCCTTAATTAACTTTGGCCATAATTCACAGGCGTTATTATTGCCGCCGGCTGCAGCTGCTCGTCGCGGCGGAAAAGCGTGGAAAAACAGCTACACCGGGAAAGAGGCAGAAAATTATAATTAGTCATTTTTGTGGGTTGAGGTAAAAGAAACAAAAGGGTGTGGGAAGAGGTGGCTTTAAGTGCTACGAATAATGGGCCAACCGGCTTACACCGTACTTAGCCGGGTTCCATAAATTTTCCTACGATAAGCATCGGCTTTTTCACACACACACATACACTCACTCATGCTCTCAGATTTTCCCTCACTGAAAAGTGGCGAAAAGTCGAGTCGGGAAAAGTTTATAAGACGGAAATAATGTGTCGCGTGGCATGCAAAAGAGCCTTTTTCCATTGTGACCTGTATAATGGGGCAGTCCTGGCTTTTTGCTAAGTAGCTTAGCCAACGAAACCTTCAAAAACTGGTTTTCAATAAGTCAGTTTGAGCACATAAAGAGAGGGAGGTTTATTAAAGGCAAAATATGTTAAATATTACAAAGGAAAAGTGAGATTATTACTCGAATTAAAGTTACATTAATTAATATTATAAATACTATTTTTACTTGCTCATTTTCAAGCTTAGTTTGTAACTAAAATCTATTCGATTTACCTTTTTTTCTATTACCAAAAAATATTCCCAATCAGATTACTGCTTATAATCCCCATTGTTGTAGTTTTTCTCCCTATAGTTATATAGTTTTCCTCCCTGATAAGCTGCTGCTCTTCTAACCACTTCGATCCCAAATGCTTTGGCCAGCTTATCGGGCATTCACTTCAGCTGAGATGTACACATTTTCAAAGGGGATTGGGATTGGGATTGCGAATGCGATTGAGTTTGGAAAGAGTCCTGGGCTTTGCCTGTTGCCTGGAAATGGAATTATTAAATGAAATGACCCACATAGCAATTCAATTGTCGAGCGATTCGCTCGATTTGAGCTGCAGCTGCATACAGAGAGGTTTATATGGGGATATATGTATGTATCGCAGTGCCCTGGCATTTACAATTCCCCTTGCTGTTGCCCAGATTACCAACAACAGAGTACAGACTATGGATTAAAGAGCCAACGGAGGAATGCCGATCAAGTTTCAAGTTCGAAACTTTGGCCAAGTCATTGGCACAGAATGCAGTTAGTAGAAGGGAGGTTTCTCTGGCCATTAAGTGTTCATTGCAAAAAGTTTTGGGATGACCATGGAGTCAGGAAAGTGTATAAAATATAAAGATGTTTAATAAGCCGAAAATGATTATTAAAACATTACATTAATAAATAGAGAAGGTTTCATGACGTTTTTTTGTATTATTTATATAGAAAATATCATTTAAAATTAGAAGAATAGCTAAAATATATTTAAAAACGTTCTTATTGATAGTTAAAAATAATTTCTAGTTAAAAATATCAACATAGTATCGTTATTTCCTTATGTTATGATATTTCTAGTTAAATTTCTAGTTCTAGTTGAATTTTTCCATATCTTTAATGCACTTAATGGCAACAAAGGATTGTTGTTTTGGCCATTGTAAAAGTTCGCATGGGGAAAAGTTCATAAAAAGTGATTCGAGTCCTTCTTTGGGACGAAAAGATAGCCTGGCGACATGGGAATGCGTTTACGCCAAATGAAATTCACGACTTTTGCCAAATGAGCTTGGCTCTGGCAAGTGAAACTTTGAAATTGTATTTGGGCAAAAATGAAAATTAGTTGCCGCTTGAAACTGTCAAAATGCCAGCGACAGGACATGGCTCAGTGCAGTTCCTGGCGTTCAACATTCCGCGCAGCGAAATCAGGACGACGACGACGAGGATGATGATTTTTTGGTGGAAGATGTAAGGCAAAGTGGTTACAAGTGTTTGTACGGGGGCGGAAAATGGGTTGGCAGAGAGGGTGGTGGAACCGAGAACCGAGGGAAATGCGACGACAGGCTCTCTTTCGTGCTTACACAAGCTTAGCGCGCAAGGATGTGCTCATAAATTGTAACTTTCCGTTGTTGGTGTTGGTAACAAGCATGAAATCACATGAACACACACTCGGCCGGGCTCAGAGGCTGATGCTGCAGGATTCTGCTGGCAAAGTTCCAGCCTTTTTGGCCCAACTTCGGGGCGGCTGTAGTTGGCACACAGTTAATTAGCGCGAAATTGGGAGAATGAGCTCGGCAGATTCTGAATCGGGATATGGGCAAGGACACTCACTGGGTTGGCCCACAGTTGGCACTCTGTGCATGCTAATGAAACTGATCAGATTGCCATTAGCGTTAAAGGTCAGAATGTGTGGAAATAGTGCATGCATTAAATAAGGTCTAAACAAGATTTATCACCCACACGCTTAGATCCCCAGTACCCAGGACCAAGGACATCGCAATTGTCACGCACAGGCAAACAAAGCTCGACCGAAAACAAAAAACTACGAGCCAAATCGAAATTGAAACGTTTGAAAATAAAATAGAGGCAAACCTAGCAAGGGCACTGGGAAAAATTTATATATTTTGGGTATTGTATAGATTTATTTATAGAAAATTTATTTGTAAATAAAAGGGAAAGTGTAGTCCTTTAAAATAATAAACTAAGAAGAAGCATTAGTAGCTTGGAATTTGTAGAAATTGACTTTAATTATTTAAACATAACATTTATTATTGAAAAACCTTGTATAATGTTCCTTAAACTCCAAAGAAACCCTATAGAAATTATTTTTAAATCAACCTAAACACTTTTCTTATTTAAAAATTATATTAATATATTTAAAAATATAAAGAACCCCTATTTTCTGCCTCTGTAAACTACGGCAAACGTTCAGCGTCCGGCGATTTATTGCGGCTCCCGTCACACAGGGTGTCAAAGTGAATTGTTATGCCGGAACGTGTGCGGGACACAAATTAAGTGCAGGCCGGACCGAAAATAAATGGAGGAAAAAATACTGCAAAAAGCAATTCCTCAGCCAAATGAAGCGCAACAGCTTCTGAACCGAAAAGAAAATAATCCAACAACAACTACGACTACGACTATAGGAAAAAAATATTGTGCAAAATAAACCAGTAGCAGCATCAGGTCCAATTGCAGTTGAGAAATCGCAGTACAGTTCATAAATAAACCGGACAGCAGGGGGCATATCCGCCAGCCCTATTCCCTGCCGCATCCTTGCCGGGCAACCGACCTCATGAATGGCATGAATGAAGCGTTGTCAACAAAGCCAAGCAATGGGGGATTTCCCCAGCGAGTCTGCAGCTTACAGAGTCCACCATCGACCATCGGGGGAAAGGGAACCTATCCTTTATCCTTGTTGCTCGGCTTGTTAATACTCGCCTTACTGCGTGCATTTATTGTGGTCGTCAAGGACCAGGACCTGGGCTGGTATGGTATAAGACGAGCTACCAGTTACGCACTTTATCTCTAGAGGCTGGAGGTGTGTGTGTGTGTGTATGTCATTCGAAACTATGAGAAATTCCGGTTTATCGATCACAGGAAAATTAATTTGCCTAAGCGAACAATGGAAACGTTTTTGTAGGCAAAGTTTAGAGTGTGCTCACACTTTAAGTCGAAGGAAGAAAGTTCCACAGTAGAAACTACATTTTTTAAATAAATAAGTTGCCAGGTAAAGTAAGAAAAGTATACAGAAGAAAGTAAATACTGCAGCTCAGTTTTTACTAACAAGAATAATTCATAGTTTCATAGTTTCTTCTTATTCACAGACTCAAATAGATAGTTTTTTCTCCAAGTGCCTCTCTCTTTACAGAGAACATTGCTGGCCAAACAGGACTTTTAATGAACCTGCGACCGCCTGTTTCCTGCCAGTTTGTGTTTGCTCTTGGCCATCGCACGGCCAACAACTGGCAAGTGGCAAACGGACGCGATGTCAACGCCTGCTTGTCGCTGGCTAATTGACGGCGACGGGCTTACGTGGCGGCTACGCGATTTCACTGACTTTTGGTCTCTGCCCGTTAGCCAGCCTCCGCCTTTGATTCGGCTATATATCCTTTATCCTTGGAAAGGTTTAATTGCTGGAAATAAACAGAAGAAGAAGAGTGGCAGCGGAGATGCTCCGGATTGTCGGCATGTTGTGGGCTGACCGAACAGATTGCTCTGCCTTTGACTCTGATTCCGATTCCGATTGCGATTCCGATTTCTATTCCGGGTTGAGTCGAGCTGAGTCTTTGGGGTCTGGAGCAGATGGCATTCCCATTGACATGGCCATTTCCATCTCCTATCCACTCATTCCCATGCCAAACACGTACGCAGCGAAATGAAATAAAACTACGCCCACTGAAACACCAAAAACGTTGAGCTTTTTGCCGCATAGAGAACTCTGTTCTACAAACAAAGGCTGGCAATCGTTTAAACTGCTGCCAAACTCAATTATTCAAATGGGGGGAAGGCGTATCACTCGGAGAGGGGCTGCAGAGGCGTGGCACACACCCACACACACGCATGATGTGCGTCAAGTGGCACTCGCTTTGCGGTCGCTGCAATTTGACATTTAATCAAAGCGAAAGCCTAACCGACAGCCACTCGAGTAACATGCCTCGATATCCATTCGAGGGCCCGTTTTTGCGGTGCCAAAAACGGAGCAGAGAACTCCTGGAACTCCTGACGGAGGAACTGCCTAACGCGTTGTTCTATCTCCAGCCTGTATCCAGACTTTCATCTTAATTGAAATCGAATCAAAGTGTTTTCACTTCACCAAATGAAATTGTCTGCTGCACGCATTGTTCTGCTCTGGCTCTGGCTCTGGCTCTACTTTCTTGTTTGGTTTTGCCAATCTGTTTGGGCCAACTGTTGCCACCAACTAATGACCTAGCATTGTTCGTTCCTTGATTTTACACTCAATTTGGCTGGCATTGTGGCTTATTGTTTTATAAATTATTTATTAGAAAATTTTATTTGCCCAAGCTATCGTCTCTCCTGCATCGCCCTCCGGGAATTGCTTTTGTATTGTTGACTGGGTTGACAAGGATATGAGGTTATTTGATTACCAACTCCAACTGCACTTCCACAATATAGCCGGAATTGCGTGCCACGACTGACAAAGGCGATATTTGGGCCACCAGATTATGTTAGCAATATGGTTGCGTTCAATTCTCCTTGAGTTCTAGATTGAACAAAGCTTTCAAGGGGTAAGTGAGGGAGGGTGAGTGAGGTTGGGCACCCAAAATCCATCGTCCAAATGCACTATACACAATCACACACATCAAACGGCAGGCGAGTGCTTAGCAAATATTACGCACACGCTCTGTTTGCTATTAGCCGGAATTACGCATACGCCCTGTGTGCAGAGCAGACATTAAAGCACGGCGAGGATAGTGTGCATATAGGAAAATGGGTTTACTTATGGATACTTTCTGGGAATTGCCATATTACTTCATAGAACCAAAGAGTATAGACCTATATAGAGGGGACAACTCTCATTAAAAAATTTGTCGTACAATTTAAAAAAAAATACCAAACAAATTTTTCTTTTTTCAAAACATTTTTTAAACAAATACCAAGCAAGACAACAATGCTTTCCCAAATCAAATTCGTGTATTTTTGGTAAAGTTATGATATTGCTTTTTTGCAATTTGCCATTTAAAATTTCAGAATGGCTTGATCGATTCGTCTGTTGGTGCTGATCAAGAATATATAGAGTTTATGGGGAAATGACTCCTTCACTGTTAAAACATATTTTAAGAGAAATTATGAAAGGGTCGTAAAAACGAAAAACGCCATCAAACGGCCGCCGCTTGAACTACAGCTTGTGAGAAGAAAGTATGGAAGAGCGGAAGAGTTACTATAAATGAAGCCTGCTTGTAACGGTAGCTTTAATACGAAATAAATTAAAAAACAAATAATTAAAATAAAAACAATTTTAACTATTTCCCCTAAATATTGCAATCTTACTTCAACACAACCATAAACACCTAGAAAATATAGCATTTTGTAAGTTGTTTCCCCGAAGTCCCCCATGTCAAAACATACACCATTTTCCTTAGCACGCAATATGATAAGTGGTTTTAATAAAAACCAACTTAAAAACCGTATTTTAAAGAACTGTAAAAGTGGGTTTTCCCTCCCTGTAGACACACCAGAACAAGCGAAGCCAAAATCAACTTGATATGGTTATGGATACGCTGTTCAGCTGGGCGAGCGAGCGCTCATTAACGCTTTGTAAGCTTTGTGCAGCTCGAAGAGCGCTTTCCCCATTTTCCCCCCCATTTTCTTTGCATGACAACACGCAACGCACGCCCACTCTCCGAGCTGAGACGAAGGATATGGTTAGGGGCGGGAAGAGACGCCTCCCTTTTGCGCATTTATGATGTCGCGACGTGGCAACTCATTAGGAATGCGTGAAATTCAACGCAGGAAGAGGAGAATCTCCAAGGGGTAAGGATAAAGATGGGTATGAGCATGGTTATTTCAGTACATAATTGTCGCCAATTCCGGGGGCGGTAGCACAGCTCTCTCATAAAAAAAGAGCATCAGGAAACGCCACTTAATTCCCTTATTAGGGCATCATTTTTATGCATCCTTTGATTCACCGCTCTCCCAGCCGAGACAGTGCAAAAAACTTTATATTAATTACGCACGGCTGGCATAGAAAATTAAATCAAACGGCGCAACAAAGAACACAAAAGCCGAGTCTGGTAATAACACAGAGAAACCCAAACCAAAACCCCACCGAAAACCAGCAAAAAAAAAGGCTTAATGGTCGTTAAGCGATGGCACGACCGTAAAGATTTCGAAAGACTGGGCCAAAGTGACCGCAATTAATTAACCACAAGGCGGCAAATGCCGTTGGCAATAAAAAATAATTATAATTATTTTCAGCAAGTGCTCGGGAGATGAGGATCGAAACTGTAAAAAGCACAGTACTCATTGTTTAAGTAAAATACCAGCAAGTGTGGGGAAAACTAAAGGAAATGCCATTGAAATATATAAAGTAAATATTTTCTTACTTTTTATTTTGATTTTAAATCTTTAATTCTATAAGGTATCAGTTTAAAAATATGTTATATTTAATACTAATACAAATTGAAGTTAAAATGTTTCATGCATTATTTATTTCATATTATTTTCGTTAACTAAAAATAAAATCCAATATCTACTGTTCAAAGCTCTTTCAGATTCGGGGAAAATCGCCCGGAATATAATATAAAATGCTAGGCATTCATTGCGTAATTAAATGCCTGCAGAACATTGAGCTGGGGCAAAGGTTAAGCTGACTGCCTGTCAAGGCCCGGCCTTTGTACTCAAACATATTGCCGGTTAATTATTCAGCATTAGGCATGGCATGGCAGGGCAGGGCAAAGCATATGCATGAATGATGTACCAATGCCAATGTCAATGTCAGCATCATGGCCCGAACTGTCGGCCAACTCAAACTAAACCAAACATGCCGCGGTAAAAGCAGCTCAACGGCCTCATGAACTTTTGCAGCGCATCTAATGCGAATTCAATGTCGTCCTGGCCGTCGTCCTTCCGTGGCCCCTAGCCCTAACCCTCCCCCTTTTGGGGTTGTGTCTTCAACTCGTCCTTGGAAGGTCGACCTCGTGGCTCGTCAGCAACGCTTTGGAAGCAAAGTCAATTAAAAATATGAGCGCAAACTAAATAAATTGTCATAAATATGCAGAAGAGCAGAGAAAATACATTTTTGCCAAGGATGCTGCACAGATGGGAATGGTAAAAAAGGATCGATATATATTGCATTGTGAACTTGTAGTTGAAAGTCAGAAATTATATGGAAAGAAAATTTTAAAACTCAAAGTTATGTTGTTTCAAAAATATAAAATTAAATTGTTTAATATTTTTGTTAAGTATTTTTCTATGATTATTATTATAGAATATTTGACTATTAAAATAGATTTTATAATTGTTAAAAAATTCTATAAATGTTTATTTCAAAAGTTCTTTATAGGTTTTTATTATTATATTTTCCATATATAATTATTTTCGATATCCCACAGAAAGACGATATATTTCTTATGCCGCCTACTCATCACTATTATTATAGATTATTAGATTATTAAAATAGATTATATAATTGTAGAAAATTCTTTATAGTTTTTTATTATTATATTTTCGATAAGTAATTATTTTCGATATCCCACAGAAAGACGATATATTTCTTATGCCGCCTACTCATCACTAGTGGCAACCTGGATTTTGTTTGAACCGTCTCAATTACTTGTTGTGTACCCTGTTTTCAGCATTATGCATAATCATGTCGCCGGAGCCAGCCATCTCCATTTACCCATCGATATCTATGACTTGGCGCGTGTGTCTCACAGGGCGTATACTCGACGTCCCTGCTGTCATTATTGTTATTGCTCGCACTGCTGTTGCTGCTGCTGCTGCTTCTACTGCTCCTGCTGCTTTTGTTGTTGTTGGCTTACTTATCGCACACACAACACACAATACACAACATGTGTCTGGGCCTGTCGCTGGTGTCTGTCTGCGGTTGTGTTCTTCTTCTATATAAAACAAGGTTTTCCCCGGCGCCTTGAGCTGTCTTCGCTCAGTCAGCCAGGACATTCCTTGCATCTCTCACCGCAGGCTAGGCAAAGGCAAAGCCGTGTAAATTGCATTGCCAGTGCTCGGGGGAAACACGCAGAAGAAAATGCCAGGCAAAGTGAGTGTATTCCCATTCGCCAGAAAGAATATTTGGCATTGTTACACGGCCTTTTAAGTATATTAGAATATTGGTACTAAAGGCATTCCTAAAATTCTAATTAAAATATGTGATTAAGTCTCACGTTAATTAAGGAAGATATTAACTTAATCACTACATTAAGTACTTAATTTTAAGGCTACACCACAGGCTATGAATGTAATTTGCCTTTATTGAGCTCCTTTACAAATGCAAATTTCATATTTAAAATGCTTATTTCTCCTGAAATATTTAACAAATCTGTGCGGCGGAAGGTCAAATGTCAAGCCAGCATACAGACAGACAGAGAGACACATATTTAATACCCACAATCGCACACAATCTGCCTCGGCCCTTTCTGCATTTAAAATTTATGAAATATTCAGGCATATATATTCATTAATTTGATTGCGAACCAAATTGATGCATTTTTCATCGAGCATGTGCAAATTGGCTTTGACTTTTCAGGGAAAGTGAACGAAATGAATTCGCAAATTGAGCTAATTCAACCAGATGAAGCACTAATTATACGCGATTCCAGCTACGATTTTATGGCCAGCCTGCAGGCGAATTCAATTAAAATCGGGTAACAAAAATCAACATTCAAAGCCATATCCATTACCAGATAATTTATGACAAATCGAAAAGTAGGGACAACGCAAAACAAACAGCGAGAGAAAGAGAGAGAGAGAGAGAGAGAGACTCTGCTGCTGCCTTTGATGTTTGTTTCGCCCCTCTGGCTAATTGTAACATATTGCGTATACGTCGCGTGGCTAAATCATTTTTCATGATAATGTGCTTAGCATGCATATTAATCAAACTCACACACACAGCAGGGAAGGTTACAAGAAGGAAACCGCAGCGAAGGCATTCTGTTATTGAATGCCACAATTTAAATTGATCCGCAAGCAATAGCAAAGCAATAATAATTGCTGTGGTTTTCTTCTGGGGGCACAGATGATGCCCTCAGACAAGGAACCGAAGCAACCGAAGCAACCGAAGCCATTACTCGACCGCATTCCATATCCTGGCAGTCAGGATTCCCCGCTTTTCGGCCTGAATGCTGCCTCTGGCAACGCATATTGTTCGCTTGCCTGGGATTCTGCAGCTCAAACCTAATCATCTGCGCACAGTAATCCCATCATTTGTAATGCACACTCACACAGGGGTTAGCGTGGGGAGAGCACTGAAAGAAACTAGCAAGTAAATCATTGATATTTGAAATATCTGGGGGAAAAAAAACCAATCTCAAGGCAATTTTGTTTGCTTACACAACAGAAACCCTAAACAAAGCTTTATTTATATATTTTTTCGTTGTGTAATCACAGAAATACAAAAGGAAGTCGGTAGGCCTCTCATCTGGCCATTGTGGCAACAAATTACCTGTGCGATTTGATTTCATTTCCGTTCTGCTGGCAATGCCTACATCCTCCTCCTCCTCAAACTCATCGAAATCCACGTCCTGCTCCTCGACTTGTGGTTCGGTTTCAGGTTCAACTACAGCTCCAGATTCGGTTGGAAATCCATCTACAACTAAATCATCATCGGCCTGCTGCTGCTTCTCTCGTTGATGTGCATTCGGTTTTTTGGCTTTCGATTCGAAATCGTGCTTGCTGTGTGTGTGGGAAAAACAGGAGAGACTGGATGTGAGCATATCCTGGCATTAGACAGCTGTCGGTTCCGAAATGTGGGGCATAAATCAAATGTTATATTCGATCAGGCGGAAAGCTTTTGGGCCTCGGCCTAAACTGCAATCAGGCGCGAGCTCTCGCCTCACTCTTGTCTCAAATTCATCAATTTTCATCGAAACGAAATCAATCTTAGTTACAATAAATTTATTTTGCACACCTCTTGTGTGGGAAAATTGTATTCTGAAGGGAATTTGATTTAATTTTGAGTTTTAAACAATTAAATTAAAGTTATATAATTGCCAGGCTATAATAAATCCCCTCATATTCTCAAGTTTATCGATTCCCTTGCCCAAATATCTCTCTATTAATACTTTATCACAGCAGCAGACTTGTTGGCTGTTTTTGCCATATACTCCAAGTACTAAGTACCTACTAAGCCTGGCTCCCTTCTTCCCAAGGGTAAACAGCGGGGAGAGAAGGTATATTTCTATCATAAATTCGGCTGACTTGGAAACTTTTCGATGGCTGCGATGTGGCATTTGTTGTGGGCCCTGTTGCTGTTGCTATATAGCCAGGGCTATGAAGCCTTCTTCTTGCGGCTGTTGTCGTTACTCTCGTAATTATGAAAGTTGGCCAACTGGGCTGCGGTCGCGTTCGCATCCCCTGGGGGCATCATCCAACTTCTTGACAATGCCCACTCCTCGGAAACCTCAGCCGTTGCCATTTTCCCCCCATTTCTTCAATTTAGCCTTCATTTTGCGCCTTGCAACAGCAAATTGTATTGCCTGCATGGGTATTGTAAGTCCTATTTGTGAGCTCCTACTACTAATGATAGTGTGGGGGATGGAATTTTTGGGCACAGGACATCCTCATTACATTCGAGGACTGGCACATTCAGAATGCAAAATTGCGGCCAAAAACTTTGTGACTTTGTGGAGAAGCTGTTGTTGAAAGTTTATTTAAATTAGTAAATGAGAAATATAGAAGTGTAGTTGTTGGCCCCAGGAAGTTGTCAATGTCAGTGGCAGCACTCGTCCTTGGCCATCCGTCGACAGCACGAAAAACAAGGGCATAAATTAGACAAGTGGAGAACAGTGGTCGTTGGGGACTTGGATTTTAAAATAATTAAGTAAATGTGGAATTTGGAGATTGTATTTTATTTTTATAGAAATTTAGAGGAGATTTAATATTGTAGAAATTGGGAATATATATTTCTTTAAAAATTGTTTGTCTTGCACTTAACTTTCCGGAGTTTAACTGAGCTTATCTTTATTATTTGTATTATTTTAAGAAGTAGTATTCTTAGACCACTGTGCCTTTGCTTTAAGCCTAGAAATCTAAAGTTTCATGAAGCTCAAGTCCACCAAGTCCAAGTCCATTTTCGACAGCATCAAAGTCAGTCAAGCACACGGGCCATAGCCCAAAAAACTTGGCCAAAAGTATGCAAAGCCCGGGCCAGAATGGAGCTAAAATTATGAAGCACTGCCAAATTCGTTCAAATTACCAGACAGGACAGTAGAGAACAGCACGGGACAGGACAGACAGACAGACAGGCGGGCAGGCAGGCGTTCGTTCAGCCAGTTGGACTTCCTGGACGTAGACGTGCCAAGAGCTTCGGGGACTGAAAAAAGTTAACGCAGGCCACGTAGCCACTTCACTTCGATCCCCATGCTAACTTGTTTTTGTTCAATCATCAACACACAGGGCCATTGCCATCCATTGTTGGTGTCGTCACAAGGCATTCAGCCTCGAGCCTCGAGCCTCGAGCCTGTGAGCCTTCAAGCCTTGGAAGGACTCCGGACTCAGCCTTTAGCGCCGCTGTCGCCTGCTTGTTTGTCTAAGCCCAGTGAAGTGTACCAAAGATATTTGCGCCCGATATGCGTTCAGGCATTTCGGGTTAAGAAGCATTTTTGCAGGAGAAGCAGAGCCTAGTTTGTGCAGAGAGAGAAAAGGATAAGATAGGAGCATTTTCAGTTCAGAATTGAGTTCAGTCAGGCTTTGCGACTCTCTTATTAATTTAAATATATTTTTAAATTATAGAAATCTACTTCAATATTTATTAAAGCTTCACAATTGATTTAGAAAGCTTCACAAAAATTATTTAAACTTATTTTCCCCCGTGTAACTGCTTATGCTCAAATGACTGTATCACTCAATACCCAGAAATATGACAAAGAGAGTACTTTGGGACCCAATAGAGCAATAACCAGGCGGCTGGCAAACAAGTATTTTACTTGGAACGCTCTTTCTGCCTAATGAGCCATCCTGCCGGAGCCGGATTTCACATCCTGGCGACGGAAGAGCACCGGACACACGTGTGCCTTTGATTTGAATGCGACAAAAGAAATTAGTTCCATATGCAATACAAGAATGAGTTTGGGGTCTTGTTCACGCTCTGAGGATTATTTGGAACAAATACAATTATTTCTGTATGACTGTATGAGGTCCTTGAAACGGCTTGTTTTCCTCTTTTAATTACTTGTTTTTTGTTTGGCTGAGCTTTCAGCCTTGTTGCCGAAAAATCTCTAGAGAGGATGCAAAACAAAAGTTTCTGCCGTAGGCCATAAAATATTTTATGCCACAAATATACACAAAACACAATGCACAGTACTTAAATGTGTTAAATTTTTTATTGCACAGCTTTAAAGTCTCTAGAGAGAGGAAACATAGATCTCCTGGCATTTGTTTCTACTTCGAATATCTAACAGAGAGCTGGAAATTTATGGAGCCATTCATAAAAAAAGCATTCATTCAAAGCACACAAATGCTTCCAATTTGCAAGGAAAATCGTAAAAAGTCCTGCCAAATTGAAAGTGATATCAATGCAAATAAATATATGTATGTATAAAGGGGGAGAGTATTCTCCTCGGAAAGCCATAGAAATGGTTAGCTAAAATTATTTAGTCTGCATATGGCAGGAGCAGCAACACCAGCAGAGTTAATAAATTCCCAGAAAGAAAACTTTATAATCTAATCTCAAGTTATTAGCACCCGCTCTCGCTCGGCAGGAAAATCAAAAAAAAAAAAAAAAATGGGGAAATGGAAAGTGACTGAACAGAGGATGTGGAAGGAAAACGCATTCACTTGTGGCATCGCTGCTTTATTTTTCTTTTTTTTGTCTTGTGTGTTAGCGACATTTTTCCTGGCGAGGGCGGCGCAAAAAAACTTGATTCATGGACCGCTCTTTTTTCTATGGTCAGTTGTGTGAGTGGTGACCAGCGTTCAACGAGGCGTGGATCCCTTTCGGAATAGAGTCCTTTTTATGGCCCCTCGTGGGCGGTTGTTGGTTAGCAGTATCCAGTGCTGGCAGCTTATCTTTTTTCCGGACAGGATTTAGAAGGATTAATGTGAGATTTGTTAAAGCTTTTGTTCTCTTAAAAATTTGTTACTTCTTAGGAGTTGAATAAAGGTATTAATTATAATATAAAAGGAATTTAAACAGAGCTAACTTAAGGGTATTTTGCAAGGCCACGCTTTTATTTTCAAAAGCTATATCATTAATTTTATTCTAATTAAAATACTACACATTTATTGTCAGTATTAAAAAGCCTTTAAATATATGTTTTCCTTTTTTATTTCTAATTTATTATGTACCCTGTTTAATTATTTAAATAAAATCTGCTAGCCAAGCCCAATCAATGTTTAATTTAATTAAATTCAAACCAGACAAGTTTGATTTATGTCCGCTTATTGTTATATACATTTTTTTTAAGCCCCAACGATTCCCTTTTGTTATATTTTTTTCGCTTCTTTCAACTAGATTTCGCCAGACATCACTGTTTTTAGTGGGTGGCCTGTGCGTTGACGGCAAGTTTCACAAATGATTTCACATTTTTGCATAAATAAATGTCAAGTGTGCGTCGGAGCATGCTGAGAGTTGCTGACAGTTTTCTAATAAACCCAAAGAGGCAAAGAAAACAGGATAATCAGCGCGCACGACAGGGATAAGGGAACGGAGACCCAGCGAGCAACAAGTAGGATATACATATATGAAAGCGAGAGAAAGAGTCCTTGTCTGTGGGTGTGTGTGTGTGCGTCCACTTTGGCTTAGCAATAATAATAACCTTGGCTGCCATGATGCCTGCCATTTTTCAATGTGTGTGTTATATGTGATGTGTATATGTGTGGGTGGATGGTAGGTTGGTTGGGAGGAAGGTCCTTTCCCCATATAAAAATGACAATTTCCATTGCCACTACACAAAGACCCGGTGCTGGGTGCTGCTGCTTGGTGCTGCTGCTGCTGCTGCTGCTGCTGCTATGGTTATTTTAGGATTCCCCCGGCAACGTTGGCAATTTTAATAATGTTTACTTAAGGCGTAGCCTTAGATCATCTGACTTGGGGGTGGGGTGGCTTGGTGGTTGGTAAATGTGGGAAAAGTGGGAGAAAATAAGGCAGAAAATGTGGTGAAGGAGAACGCACTGCAGCTCAGCTCCCCGTGTGTGCAGCGAGGCATGCCAAATGACAGCTGCTACCAGCTCGGTGCTGGAAAATGGAAAATGCCAGAAGCTGGCCATAATAAGCAGGCCATAAGATGCAGCACACTATGTATTTGCAGCTATGCCACTATGACAATTCCTACGTGTTCCGCCTGTTCTCGGTGTCCTGTGGTCCTTTTCTTCAACTTTGAAGGCACCGACCCATTAGACCCATAATTTATGTCCCACTCCAAGTCCAAAAGTCACATTATCCCTTTTTCGCACAGCAAGCATTTATATAAATATCATTTTAAGCTGCAGCTGCTGCCTAATGAGCGGCTTAAAGTGCCTCAATAAAGGTCCAGCTTCCGCTTCCTGGAAATGTATTTCTGTAGCTTGAATGCTTCTGCGAATCACAGCAGTTTGCAATCCTTAGTCTGCTGGGGACTTATCAAAGGACCTGCAGTAGAAAATCAACTAGTGGAATTTGCATTTAAAATGGCTTTTGCCAAGGGCAACTGAATGGCTTGGCAATCAGATATCAAGATCCAATATTCCTGGCAAATTTCAGCAGCATTTCCGAATGTTGCTATTTATGTGGAAAAGCAATTCGGTTCACAGTGCGTATGTGTTATACGTTTGCTTCTAGGATGCCATAGAAATTCCAGGCAAGTGGAGGCGGCTTTGAAGAGAAGTTTTCTTTGTTTAGCTTAATATTTAGCCAGAATATCGACACTCAGTACAAGTACTTAATATCATAATAAATGCTAAGTAATTTAGAGATACGAAATAGTAGAATAATTTTACTAAAATGAATAAATTCTCAAAGATTCAATTACAAACTTTCTTTTAAATAACTTTAAAATAAGACGAATATTTCCCAGAAAACGATTTTAGCTTTCCTATATTACCGAAACCAATAATTCAGTTCAATTTACTCACAAGTTCCCAGAAAATTCCTTTACTTTGACACCTTAGAAACCACTCAGCCCACCGTGCGTATACGCAATAAGTGCTTATTTCCCTTCCCTTGGCACTACCAGGCAATATTTGGCATAGAAAGAAAGGAAAATGGCTTTGATTTGCATGTAGGATACTTTCAGCTGCCTTTGTTTGGTGTTCGCATAAGACTTTCGCTCAGAAAAAAATGGAACATATTGCCGTTCATGCGTTTATATTGGAAAATATTGATTTACCTGCTATCAAAGACAGCTGCGACTCGACTTCGTCTTGTATTTGCCCTCTTTCCCGCCTTTATGTGTATTTGTGTTTGCATTTGCCAGGACCTTTTAGGGTCCTGTATATGCTGTGCTGTTCTCTGCCTTTATGCTCCAGTTGCGGCCCATAAACGCAATAATCAATATGGATTGTCGGGAGGCAAAGGCGCGCAGGTTGAGGATATGGGATTGTTGCAAAGTGCCAGGATCCAGGCTCCACCGAGTAGTAGTCCATGCTGAGAAGGACTCGACTGAGAGGACTCAACAAGTGCAGCTCAGGCCACATCATTAACATTTGCCGGAGCAGCACTCAATGTCAAGGCAAAGACGTGGCTAGAGGCTTATGGTACAAAAAATATAAAGTATCCTTGCACATTTCTTGTGTATTCCTAAGGTCACAAGGGCTAGACGCCAACGAGGAATTTTATTTTCCTCACCTAGACTTGTTTTGGGGTCTTACAGAGGGCTTATTTTCAGAATGGCCTTCAATGCAATGCGGCAACAAATGACTAGGAAGCCGCAAAGGTATTTAAATTATTTCTTAAAGGTTATTTAAGTGTTTAGAAGGGGAATATAAAAAAGAAGAAATCAGCTTTAAGTTTATCTACATTAAAATAGACTTTTCCTTAATTGGAATCCCTAGGATTTACTTAAAAAGAAATGCCTTTTAATTAAATAATTTCTTCTAAGGTGCAATTTCTGTTTAATGGTTATAAATTCAACTTTTCCTGTGAATTTGATTCAGTTTCATAAACAAGAACACCTTTGCCTTCCTCTCCGATATCAAATGAAAGCGCAAACGGCAAAGAGTTCTAAGAATTTCCTTTTGCCTATTTTCAACTGTTGATAAGTTGACCTAGAAGTCGGGTTGGGAAAATACTTTAAAAGTAAATCTGGCAGGCAATCATTTTTTTTTTCTTTTCACTCTCTCTCACTCGCTGAGGTATTTTTAGAAATGCTAATAATTCACTCCGAAAAGTGTGAGCTGCCTTCGGGGTCGTTCCCATACATTTCTGACTTAATAAGTTGACAGGAGCAGTCAATCAGCGTCGTGGCTTCCACCTACGCACATCTCCTGGCAGGGTTTCCCATTGCCCTTCAGGCAGCTCTGATTTTCCCAGTCTCTTCAGCTCAGAATTTTCCCCACACCAGTGTTTGATTTCCCCTTAGAATTTTCCCCACACGCGCACAGGGCTGGCTGTTTGCTGCGTGCGGCAGCTCATTTAAAAATCATTGTCAGAGCCTGGCAAACTGTATCTTTAATTAGCACAAGGACCTCTCCGGAACAGATTTCATGGCTCGGCACATGTTAAATGCAAATGCCAAATGCCCTGTGTAATGGCACAGCTCATAAAATCTACCAACTAATGCCGCCTTCCACAAGTTACACGCACTTTCGAAGGCTTGTGTAGCCTGTTGCTTGGATCTCTGAGATTTTACAGGGTGTATATATGACATTAAAGAGGGTATTATAATTTTGAGGGTATAGCGGAAACTATGTGGGGTATTTTTAGATAGTTTTGAGGGAAGAAACTAATTTTAAAGCGTGATTTTAAATTAGTTGTACGGAATTATAGATTTAAATTGTTTTATTGGAATTTTCTTGTTTAAATATTGAGTATATTTATTAAGAATTACAGGGGTAAACTAAGGAATATTAATTACTAGAGAATTATTTTTCCTTTAACCAATTCTCATTAAAAAAATATTACAAATCATTGAATTAATAGCTTAAAAGGTTTCTAATTGAAATTACATATTTTAAAAGCTTTAAAATGGAAGGAAAATGGGAGTTTTATTTCTTAAAGGTCCTTACATAACTTTTTAAGGCAATAAAGTAATTAATAGAAGCTAAAAACTAGATAAATATTTAAAATTTTACCTAAAAGGTATTCCAAATTTCACACAATCTTAATTTGCTTTTCTGGTATGGGTTTCCAGGGAGTGATGGTGCAGGGCAGAGAATGTGGTTCGCTCTGTTTGAGCAAAACGTTACTTTGCGCAAAATTATGCAAATTTGATGTGCGTTTTGTTGGCAAGAGAAATGCGTTGGTGCCTCCTGCTGTGTGTGTGGGTGGTTTCTGTATGGTCTGAATGGGTTTTTTGGGTGGTTTCTGGTTAGTTTCTGGGGCTGCAGCGACCGCATGCCAGCCAAGACCTGAGCAAACAGCACAAATGCGCAAGTTGCTCGGACAGCAGACAAAGTGCAGGGCAAACAGAGCAGAACTTAAAACAGGAGGCACACACCCACACACACACATGGCCCAAAACAAACGAAAGTTGCTGGAAATAAAACCAAACATTTGTGTTCTCATTGCCATCCTGTTAATTTTCCTGCTCCTCCCCCCTCAACAACCGAAAAAAGGAACTTTAACTTAAACTTTAACTACCACAGCAGGTGCTGGCCATGTCAGACAGGTACGACAGGTACGACAGGCTCTCTTAAAGATTCAGCAAAATCGATGGCCTCCAGAAAAATAATTCCTCTTCCTGCTGGGTACATTATTTTCCCTTATTTTTGCTGGTTTCCTTTTTTTCTGGGTTACTTGCTGCTGCTGCTGCTAGCCAGGAAAAAGTCCTGCTTGTCTGAGGGCTAATCTGATCAAAGCGGCGTAGCTAGGAAAACAATTTCTACAGCAAATGAAAGAAAAACACGAGATTCGGCCAAAAGTTTTGTTGTGCCGCCTTTGTTGTGGGCGAAGCCGGAAAAAGGAAAGGAACAAGCCAGGACCTTGTAACCGGAAACCACTCACACAATCGCCAAAATACACACACACATATGAGCGGGCAAATAAACTGCTCATTATTATGCAAAGTTTTCACTTTTCCCCTATCTTGCGGAAGTGTAAGTTGAGCGATTTCACTGAGGCAAAATAGAAAGTTTGGAAGCTCTTTAAAAATGTAGGCAGCGCTTACTAAATGAGAATTCTTTATTTATAGGTTTTTTTTAAGCTGAAAAATAATATAAATGCATAAAATAAATGTCTTTAATCGGGATTATATTTGAATTGAGATTGTTTTGATGAAGAAAAATTATAGAAACCCAAGACAAATTAAAGCAATAAATGTAATCATTCTTTGGATAAAAATGAATAATCAAAGTATGGTTAAAATCATTTAAAATAGTCTAAAATATTTTATTGAGCTGGAGAATTTGTATTTTTAATGCAGAGTTCAAATGAAATGAAATTCTATCACAAATTCACAGAAGAAATATTTTACAATTCGTTTCTTTTATTCCATTTCCCATTTTCAAATTAGCTTCGCACACATTTTTCTCCGTGTCCCCGCCAGGAGCAACAGTCGGTCGGATAACACTCCCTGGTGCCCCCAATTTAATTGGCCCACTATACGTATACGTAATATATACATATTTGTAAGGGGAGTGGCCCGAATCCGAACAGACGCTGGCATATGGCCAGTGGACCCGGCCAGGCTTAATGTTCGCATTTCGCTCCGTTTTCCGGCTAAGCACACGCCTGGGATTTCGGGCCTGGCCTCTCGACAAACAGAAATGACTGCACATAAAGTGTAAAGCGGACTCGCGGCGCAAAATGCGAAATGTGAAATGCGAATTTGCCAAATATGGAATTCAATTTGTGGTAGGCAAAGAGTGAAAGGCGGGTAGCAAGCAGAATATTTGGCAAAAAGCGGCGCTTAATGCGACAGAAAATGTGTTGCTGAGCCACGAAAAATGAGTCAACAAGCAAAACAACACAACACACAAAAAATGTGTAAGAAAAAACGGCCTGAGCCAAATTTATACATATCTTTGATTTATGGCCAAGCTCAGCAGCAGAAGAAAAAGTTTGGAGTTCTGTGCCGGTTTGGCTTTGGCAATTTTAAAGGGCGAAGAACGAAGGCTTGCCACCAGTTACCAAGTAGCAAGTAGCAAGTACCAAATGGCAGCCAAGCCACCAATCACCAATCAGCATATGCACGGCCACGCAAACAAATACAAACAAAGGCGCTGCCACAGAGACCAAAAAGCCATATTGGGGTGATCCTTTGAAGTCTGTGATTATAATAGCTAATTTTCAAGGCTCAGAAAAAATATTAAAAATAACAATATATTAAAAAAATATATAATAGGTATATATTGAAGTTAAGAACTTCAAAAAATATTAATAAAAAATATAAAATGAATGTTTGCAAGCTCCTGACTCATTAGAACTTGTATCCTGTTAAATATTAATTTAATTTCCAGAAAAATATAAATTTTTTGGGTATACAATATATAGTAAGTTTTATTTTAATTTTAAAGTATATACCACAAACAAGAAAACACTTTGAGGTGTATTTTTGCATATAAAAAACCGTTGATTATTTTTCAACAAATAATTTTCTATTAAATGTTAAGCTTAATATTTGAATATGAAATATTCATATACAATATTATAAATAAATTCCTTAAGTCTTATAAAAAGCCAACCACTTCTGTTTAAAATGCTTTTAAAAATATATTCCAGCATCATTACCTTTAATCTCTCTCTCTTTGTAAACACTTGAAAAAGGCAAGGATAATTTTTAAGTATACATGATAATATGGCCTTAAATTATTGCCTGCAAGGTTCACCCTAACGCACACACACACACACACACACATACACACCCAGGCGCGCGCCTTGAAGTATGCAAATGAAAGCGACCGTTAAACATGCCAGGAAAACACGCCTCAAAAACAACTGGCAACAAAACCAGAACGTAATTGCCTCGTTTCATTTTTAATAACTGTCAATCCTTTTGGCTCTTTTTCCCCTTCCCCTTCCCCTTCCCCTTCTCCATTTTCCCTTCATTTTCCCCCTCTTTTTTCCAAGGGAGCGGCAATTGCCTTGTAATTTCTGCGCCCATGAGAGCACATGAGCGGCAATACCACAAAAACCTCAAAAACCACAGCCACGAAAACCGGCGAAAAACAAACCGAAAAAATGTCGGTATTGTAGAGAACATCCAGCTGACACAAATGTAAAAAAATAGACAACTTGGAGGGAGGATTGTCTACTAATACTAATACTCTGCTCACAAAACTCGTTGGTTGAAGGCAATCAAACTAAATTGAATAAATTCTGGGCAAGGAAGTTATTTAGTCCCGAGCTGAAATGAGGAATATTTATATGTCATAACAAATATATAGACTTCTCTCTTACTCAAGGATTCTGGCCCATAAAGAGTATTTTATTGTCAACGAACCGCAAATAGTTTTTGCCCCATTTCCTCTCCTTTTTTTTTTACAGCCAAAAGTTTGGCCCCAGCTCTCGGGTTTGATAAATGTTTGTCCCAACTTTTGGCACAAACTGTTGCTCTCTCGGCTCTCGGTTTCCACATTGCATTGTAGCGATATCAGCCAAAGCCACAAAAAGCCACAAAAAAAAAAACCGAAAAAAAGAAAAACAAAGTGGAAAAGCCGAGGAAAAAATAAAGAAATTTACCTAAAACTTTAGGCAAACAGCGTGGCCTTGGACCCAAAGCTACGCCCCGCAATATTTAGCTAAAAAGCTGGGTTCAACTTTAACATTTTGGCAGTGCTGCTGGATCTTTCCTTTTTTAGGGAATTTTGTTTTTTAGAAAAACCCTATATTTACTGTTTAGAAAAATAAATATTGTATTTAATTCATAACAAAGTTTAAAGAGAAAAAGTGGTGCATAATAAAAGTATACCATACAAATTTATTTTATTATTTAAAGCCACAGCTTGTCGTAATTTTATTTTATACTAATTTTTCTTCACAGAGTTTTAGGTAATAAAATATTTAAAATATAGTAGAAGAAGTACCTATTTAAAAATATTCTGTATTTAAAGCATTGTAATTAAAAGTCTTAAAAAAAAACTAACCAAGATTTTGTTACCCATTTTCTACAACTTTTTTATGCTGCCAAGGCATCACTGCAACTTAGGGAAATTACTTTCAATTTAAGTTCAGTTTTCCCCAACCCAGACTTTATTTTTGTTGAACTTTCTGCTTTCCGTATTTCGCATTCCTTGTAGCCTGTTGCGGGCTGTGGACCCGAGCAAATGCATTAATCATTTCGAGTACACAACACTGCCACTTCACTGTTCACTTCAGTTTGGCTCTGTTCGGTTGGGTTCAAAGTGTCAAACTCTCCTGTAAACGTGGCCCTTGGGCGCCAATTACATTAATCAAAGCATAAAGCGTAAGCTGCACTCATAACACGACTCTTAGCTGGCTCAAATATTTCATTAGGCCAGCCCAGGCCACTCCAACCCCAAAATCCATCCTGCGGCAATCCAATCCAGTCCAGTCCCGCCCACAGGACAATCCGCACACCCCTCAGCTTTACCCCACGCCCACAGGAAAGGGCATAAAATGTCAATTTTGCGCAAAAACTGAGAGCGAGAAGAGCCAAACAATGCGGCAAATTTTGTTTGCCAGAAAAAGTGAGGAACACTCTAAGAAAATTTGAAAAAATTGATATCATTAGAATTTTAAAGGATTATTTAATTTAATTAAATACGTAACGAGCTATAAATATCTAGGAAATATATTTAAATATTTTTTAGAACTTCATTTGTTATATTTAAAAAAAATTTTCATTCAAAAGTGAACTAAATATTATTTTTTCGAGTGCCTGGTTGGTATCGTCAGCTAGCCAGTTGCGCCATTATCAGCTGCTTTGAGCGATTACACCTCGCTGGAACAGGGATGAGCTGGGAGCTGGGCACCAGAGAGTTGGGAGTTTCTAGGACACCCTCCACAGGATGAGGGGAAACACGGAGGACAGCTTGAGTTGAGTTGGACGCGGGTCAGGGTCGCGTTTAGCAAAATGTAAACACAACGCGGCGTAGCAACGCCTTGCTTATCTACCTTCTGTCACCGTCTGCAAGGATATATATCCCTACATATATATATATATCATCCCTGAGCTTCCTGGCACTTTCTCCTACTCCTCGCTTTTCGTGGGGCCGGATATTAAGGCTAGTCCGCGTGACGGTAATGGCGACGCCAACTGCCGGCGGCCATCGTAGATCCAGATCCTGAATGCGACTTTAAATGGCACAAGGAAATTGTAAAATTTGTAGCATTTTGTCACTGTCCCAGAGATCCTTTTGCGGATTTTTGTGAGCTTACAGGAAAGCGTTGCTATCTAAATGAGATTGTCAAATAAAGTAATGTCCTGGCCAGGGCAGGGGCAAAGGGAAAGCTAAATTAATTTAGCTAAAACAAATTAATTAAGTTTCTTTGTTTACTTCTGGCATTTTCATTATGATTTCGTTAGGGGGAGATTTGTAAAATAATAATTTGTTTACATATTAATTCATAGAACTGTCTATTTTTTGAAATTAAATAAAATAATTATCCTGGGAAACTATTTATTTAGTTTTTCGCATTAAATAAGTTTCCCTTTAATGTCAGCAAATGCAAATTTACTCAAAATTGTATTGTAATTCACTGGAAACTCACTTTATTTCATCGAAATAATTCACTTCAATGCCGGATTAAAAACGAGCCAAAAAAAAGGAGTAATTTATTTCTGCCAACCACAAACACACACACACTATTTTTTCCGGATAGTTTCTTTTTATGGGTGCGAGAGTTTTTCGGGACATGGGTTGCCCATCCACACATATGCAAATTATCCTGTGAACGAGAGTTGCTCCGAGGGTAAACATTTTAATTGAGAATTCGTCGAGCCGCAGAAAGTAAATAGAGGAGGAGTGTGTGTCTGTGTGTGTGTGCAAACGACAAGTGTGTGCACCGAATCCTGCGAGGGAGTCCTGTTTGAAATTCTTCTCCACATCTGCTTTTGCCATTTAGAACCCCTTGATTTTTTTTGCATAAACCTGCACTTTGCACATTTTTGCATGCAGAAAAAAAAGCGAAAAGAGAAAAAGAAAAATCAGCACTGACTTCCTTGATGAGTGGACATGCCAACGAAATTCAATTAATTACATTCTCCACTGAATGCTATCTCTAGTTTTTGTTTACACAGAGAAAATATAAGTCTTCTCTAAATAAAATCATTAAAAAATGAATCAGGAAACTTTAATTATTTTTTAAAGCCTTAAAACAGTTGGTTTTTTCTTAAAGTCAATTTATAAATTAATTTTGAAAGCTGCTTTCAATATATTCATTTACAGCCGCCTAAGAAGAAAGCTAGTTTATTATGCATATAAAATGTATAACGATTTATTCTTGAATCCTTGAATTCCTTTTCATTTTTAATAAATGAATCAAGGAATGTAGAAGTATATTTTATTCATGCCTTTAAATCCAAGAATACGATAATTAACAAGCACATAATATTGAGATATAAAATCATATTTATTTTTCCCACAGCCTCGCCGCCTCTTTACAGGATATTTGCAGAGCAGCCACGGGGCGCAAAAAAAACGACCCAGAAATATACAACAAATGTGAGAGCGACTTATTTAAAAATGTAAAACAAATATTTGCGTCTGTGGCCAGCATCATTCACTTTATGCGCTTTATGTCGCTTATTTGTTTACGCATTTTTTATCTTTTTCCCCGGGTTTTGTTTGCTCGGTTCGGTCCGGTCAAAAACCTCCCACGGAAAACGGAATATATATACAAAAATATATGTATATACAAAAAAATGCGTTCACTTTGCTGCTTTATTAAAAATTGTTGTGCAAATGAAGCGGCAATTTGGTATTTTGCATCTCGCGAAATCCGGTTTACAGGAGTCCTTCATTATTCACTACACAACACACCCACAGACACACACACGTGCCGTACCGAAAAAATCCTGCAATACGGAATAATAAAAAAGGGGAACCCAAAGGGAGCAAGCCAGACTTAAAGTTAATTAATTTTTGCTTTTGATTAAAACGCAACCAGAATAAGCCAAATGCGCTGCGGGGCAGACAAAGAGGCAAAGAGGCAAACCAGGCGGCAAAACAGGGGCGCCCCTAATACACACAAAAGGCTTAATCCTTTGTGGGGATCCTGGGGCCGCACATACACGTGTGCGTGTTATTGCGATTGTGCCAGTGCCTGTAACAGGGCAAGGATATGGCCCCGAGCGTGTTCAACATTTTAAACACTTTGACTTTGGAGACATTAATGAATACATTGCCACAGAGCGGAGTAACAGAATTGGTTAAGGGGGACATATTGCACTCTCAGAAAAGGAGTTTAGCTTTAATATTTAGCTAAATATTTTATTATGAATTAAATAAAACATAAATTTATAAGCATTTGGCCTTTTTGTGGTCTTAGGAACCTCTGAAGTATTCTCATTCTTCAAATTGATATTTATAAATGTTTCATATGACATTTTTTTGGAAAAATCAATGCTTAAAAATAAGGAAAGATTTCCTATATTAGTTTTTATTATCTTAATAAATCTGAGTATTAAGTTAAATGATTTTGTATTCAGATTTTTATGCTAATCAAGAATATATATCATTTATGAGGTCGGAAATGACTCCTTCGCCAAATAGAAGCCTCTGAGTGATAAAATAATACAGTTTTATATAAAAATTAGTACCAAAAAAGTTTTTATATACAAAAATTTAGCCAAAACCTAAAGATTTATATTTGTAATTTTATAAAACAGTCACTTTTCTATTTATTAGATTTATTTTGTGTTGAACAAATCTCTAATTCGATATGTACCATTTTAAGAAGTTTTTTAACTAAGTTAAAGCCTGTATTTAATTCCCAAAAATATTTCTATTACGTATACATTTTGTAATAATTAATGAATATTTATAATACATTTTATATTACTAATATACAGCTTTCTAGAACCAATTGTAGCTTTATTTTGAGTGTGGCAAGCGACGCAAACGTGCAGTTGTTTAAAATGCCATTAAACTCACTGAGATGGGCAGTCGCCTGTCAGAATGGCCGACTGTCCATTTTCCCCCACACTCTCGATTCTCCCGGCTTTTCCCGCTTCCGCTTTTGCCAGCCGCAAATTTCTCGCTTTTCCTCGCACAATATTTTTCCCTCTCTCCCTTCCCTTCCCTTCCTCTCCCTCGCTTTTCCCGGGAGCTGTCAGCATGCATAACTGTTGCTGTCAGGATTATGGCTTGTCATATTATGTATTATAGAGTATTTTATTTGCTTTCAATTAAAATGCGTGTGTCACTCGGCTGCGCATATAAATTGCCAACAAAATAAGACGCAAATTTATGCAAACGAGCCGAATGAGTTTTCTTTTTTCTCTCCCAAGTTTTCCCTTATAGTTCTGTGCTGCTGCTTTCATTGTTGTTGTTGTTGTTGTTGTTGGCGATTCTCTGTGCGGAATGTGAAATGAGTTTTGCCGCTTGATTTGCATATCCGCTGAAAACAGGAAAACTAAACAACTTTGTTTACTCCTTTTCGTTTTGGGCCATAAAAAGTTGGCGAAAACAGAAAGACACAAGGAAGTAATATCAATACACAAATTGTGATTCTTGTAAAAACAATCAAATGAATTTATAAAATATATGGCAATGTCTGTGAGAGAATGGGAAAACAATTTAGACTGTTTGTGGCATATAACTTATATTTATTTTATAAGCTGAATATTAGCATTAATGGGTGAGGCATAAATAGTAAATAGAAATGATTAATATTGGGAGGGTTTTATTTAACGGTTAAATAAATTTTACTCTTGCTCCTAAAGCCATATAATTATAATAACAGTTTAGAAGACCTTTAATTCAGTCAATTTAAAGTGTGCTAAAAATTCCATTATCCTCTAAATCCCATTTAGGGAAAACAGTTTTCCATGCCAAAACAATTTCCCAGCGAATTACATTATAGAATAATATTCTCCAAAGGGAAAACTCATTTGTGATAACCCCAGCATTTTAGTAAAATTAAATAATAAAAACCTACTAGTTTCAAAAGCAATTTGCAAGATAAATTTAAATGCATATTTTATTATTAATTTTCTGTATATATTAAAACCTTTAAAATTCCTTTTTAGATTTTATGAACAATTTAATGTCCATCAACATCAAGGTGGGCGGTGTCCATTCAGTGGTAAACTCCGATAAAATTAAGTTTTTTGTAATAAAAATCAAGCAAGATATTAAGCTAATGCCCCTGACCTTAATGGCTAATATTTTTCGTTTTTTACGCTTTTGGTTCAGTGAACAAAATGCTTATTACTGATTGATACGAATCTAAATTAAAATGGCATAATAAAAGCACTCTGGAGCAGACCTTGGCCAGACAGGCGGACAGGTGTGTAAGTTCATGGTTCTGAGTGGGTTTTCGGGTCGCCGATTGGGTGCCACTCCTCCTCGTTCCTCTTCTGCCAAGAATGGAACAGAGCAAACTTTTGGCCGGGATTAGGGCCAAGAGTAATGACAGTTGGCCAAGCGCAGTCTCGGGGAGTTCAGGAGACCAGGGTCCGGACTTCGGAGGCACTAGTAAAGCCTCACACCCGTGTGCTGTGTGTAACTCCGGCTGATTGCCATCGATACGGCAGGCGGGTCACGTTCATAAAGTCTCAATCGCCGGAATCGCTGGCCCAGGTGCCGGAGACAGCTTAAAGTTGGCCCAAACAATCAAAAAAAAAAAATACAGAAAATAATATTGGTTTTGAATCTTGGCAAATGCAGACTCAAGTCTTAAAAATTTTCCATTTAAACTCTGTTAATTTTGTAGGAAATTTCTGTGAGATTCTCCATGAGGCTTCTTAAGCCTTAAGCACCACCTTTCCTATCCTTATTGTCTTAAAGCTAAATCCCAATGGTGGCTGCTATTTAAGCTGCTTTCTTCTCTCGCCTCTGGCAAATGATTAACTTAATTATAAATTAATTAGGCGGGGGGGTGTGGGAGGCGAAACAGCAGCTTGGGAGTGGCAGCGACATCAAAGTATCAATAATTAATCGCCTTGATAATGTTTTCAATTTCTTGCTTCATTAAGTTGTTTTATTTTGGCGAGTGCGAAGAGGCGTTGGGCCGCCCGTCTTTTCTCTAATCCCCCGGAGGGCTCGTCGTGGCACCGTCCAGCTAAGCCTGGTTAATACATTTTGAATTAGTTTTTGCAACACAAGAAGCACAAGGAGTTCAGGGCTTTCCTACAAAAATCAATAGCCATCGAATGGCTGGGATTTTTCTTGTAATTTTTATCACTTTGAAAAATTAGCAAAGAGTTAATGATTAATGTTTTATAAAATCTGGAAGCTATACATTATCTAACTAAATTATTTATTTAAAAAGATTAGAAACGTTTAAGAAATTTAAGAAAAATAAAACTCAATCCTTTCACTTTTCAGTTTTCAAAACAATAAATAAGGAAACACTTCACTTTTGCATAACTCAAAGAACCTTTATTTTGCAAGGACTTGAGGCCCTCAAAATAATCAATATCCTATTCCTATATCTTCCAATTCGAAAAACATTCATCTTTAGCTCTTGTTTATCAACAAAACAATAATCCAGAATTTGTTTTTGCCAATGAAAACAAATGGGAAACCTTCAAAAATCAATAGCCAGAGCCTAAGTATAAAAGGTACGAATACGAACATTTTTATGAAATTAATTTACGACCCGTTGGAGGGAATCCCCCCGACTGATGTATATAATATTTTTGCACATGTGAATGAGCAGTGAATGGGGAGCAGGAAATAAAACTGAAACCGGATGTGCGCCTGATGGCCAGGCCGGAAATTAAACTATTTGCTAGCCTGCCACGCGAGTATTTTGCACAAAGCAAAACAACAGTTTTGACATTGCTGACACTCACCTGGTTAAGGTATATAATTTCAGTTAGTAACTTGTTGTTTTCTTTTTCTATTTTATTTGTAATTTTTAGAGAACTTTCTTTCGATTTGTTTCGTGGGAAATGTTAGGTATTTTCTCAGGTAGCGTGTGTTAGGCGCGCGTTTTAAAGTCACTTCGAGAGGATTTTCCGACACCTCGATGGCTGGTATTTGTACACACCGCACACACACTCGCACACTCACTCACAGCGCAGCACACGCACACCGAAGCACACGCACACCTTTGGCCGGGAAAGTGAGTTAGGAAAAGCTATGTGGCTCCTCCTGGCTACAGCTTTGTTTTGGGGGAAAACTAATGGCCAGGATCTGTTGTGTCAGCCTCCGCGCTTGGTGTCCTGCTCGCGAGACGGCTCAACTCGAACTGTGACGAGGCTGGTCCTTCGCATTTGGTCCTTCGGCGTGCCTCCTGCGCCTCTCTCACTCTCACTCTCTCTCGGTATGGTGGCTGGCCCATCTCTCTCTCTCTCTCTCTCTGTCGCACACTGGAAGGACGACTCCTTGCCAGCTGGCCCAGCATTAAAAAGTAATATCAATTTCCACCTTGCGAAGTCGCACGAAAGCAACAGCTAAGCGATTTCCCTGGATGTGGATGTAGATGTAGATGTGTCGGTGTCGGTGGCTGTGGATGCGGATGCAGGCAGCTGCTGCCGATTGTGTCCTGCTGCTGGCCCCGCCCCCCACGCCCACACGCACTTGCCTTGGGTGCGCGCTCTCTCCGTATTTTCCTTTCCCGCAGTGAAAGCCCGACTTTCACTCTACACGAACGCACAGAACACGGTAAGGCATCCCGAAAATGTACCCAAGAGGAGACTTTTCATAATTGTTGCATGCCAGGACATAGAATAGGCTAAAGGACAGGACATAATGATGATGTTGATGTACGGTCTCGTGATGGTTATCTTTGGGAAGGGAAAATGGGTTGTTTTTGTCCGATTTTGAATTTAATAAATAAAGGAAAAGCAAAGGAATAACTTTGATAATAATAATAATAACACCAGAATATTTTTAAGACTTAAATAGCTTTGAAAACTAAGGGAGAAGTTCTTATAAATAGGTTTCTATACTTAAATTAGGTTGGTTAAAATTCTGAACGTGATCTTTGTTTAATATTTAATTAAAATGTTCGCTCTTATATTCTCTATTTAATTCTTATTTAAATTTAAACAAGGTTATCATAGAGAATGTAAACTTTCTTGGTTTTACATAACTATTATTAATTCCAATATTTCAATTGTGTAATATTTGTAAAGCTTTGATTACAGCAAACGAAAAGCAAAACTAAATTGTTGAAGCACCTAAAACTGCAACTAAAAATAAGTTCTTCAATATAAAATGCTTTTTAAAATAATTTAAAATCCATTTAATATTTTTCTCGTACATCTCGTTGAGTGCCCCATAAGCCCCCGAATTAATTGCGTTATTTTAGCAGCTTCGAATTGACTTCGCCTGAATACAAACTAAGGCACTAAGGCACTGGGCACTCGTGCCCACACAGACCAGGGAAAAAGCGCAACAGGACCAAAATAATTGCGCGTTAAACATGTGCCAGGCAACACACAGACACAGACAGCAGAGGTAGAGTGAGAGAGCGAACCCTATACGAGAGAGTCCTTCTGCCGAGAGAGCCTCTAAGGACGACATTGAAAGCCGAGGACAGCCGAGGCCCAGAGAGTGACGACTGGAAATGTTCAACTGGTTGCGTTTTCACAAGCAACAGGATACGCTGGAAGCCAGGCAGAACATCGCCAGGGACGACCAAAACATCGCACACTCACACTGCACAAAAGCAGCAAACACAAGCAACACAGGAGCCGGAGCAGGAGCAGGAGCAGGAGCAACAACCACAAGGCATCGAAGGCAGTCGCGTGCTTTAAGCTTGAATACCAAAACAATTTGAGCGCATAATAAAATTCAATGGGGCCCCGGCCCCTTCAGAACAGAGAGGCGGTGGGAAAGGACGAGGTTAGGCTGGGCAGAAAAAACGGAAAAAAGTGCCAATGCGAGGTGGAAAAGGGAAACTAAGATATGGCGGAGAGTGAGGTTCCATTGCGTGTGAAAGGAGCAGCAGCGCCTGTTGAAGGACGAATGGTATTAGAATGCTGCCAAAGGAAACGCACACACGAGAGGTAGACTTGGAAAAAATATAACTATAAATTAACAATTAATTGATTCATAAATCTGAGAAGGTTTATTAATATAAAATATATTTCCTCAAATTATGTTCTTTAAATATATTTATATTGTAAATAAGAATAAAAATAAAAAAGTACTAAAATTATATAATTTTGAGAGTAATTTAACTCCTTCAAAGTTCTCTTTTAATAAAATATTTTAAAGGCCGAAAAATGATTATTTCTTATGTATATAAAAATATATCTATATATTTTTCTGAAATCTCAGCCTAAAGCTCAAATAATGCTTGAAAATTAGACATTATTATTGTTGTAGGTTAATAAATATTAAATATTTTTATTTTTATTTATTTTTAAAGCTGTTTCTCTTCCTGAAATATTTATAAATATTCCCAACCATTTCTTCTGCAAGTGTAGTCAATGTTTACCTGTTAGCCAGCCAGTCATTGAGGGATGTTTGGTTTGAGCCCTCACCACTGAAAGTCGGGATGTTGACTGGCGATTTTCGCAGGACTCGGAAAAGGTATGCAGCGTCGTCTGTCGATTAAGATGCCGTGCTTGGAGACGGGGTTATTGTTGGTGTTACTTTGTGAGTGTGTGTGCGTTGCAAGAGGAGGGCTTATGGCCCAGGACTCATGACAGACAACGAGGACCTGCCTGACTGTCGGGATGGCTGGGCTGGCAGCTTATCAATTTGTATGCCTGCAGATATTTATTTATGAATATCCTTTGGACCCTCGGTTCTCGCCCGCCTTTATGGGGTACACGAAATGCCGAAATGCTGAAATGCCGCGTAATCCTGACGCACACCTTTCGCCTTCGGCCAAGGGTCCTGCCTGCGTCCATTTTTTTTTCGCCATCCTTGGCCTCTGCTTTATGCGTGTCTCTGTCTCCGGATCCCAGTTCTCCATTACTCTCTGCCTTTTTCTTGTACATTTTTTGTTGCTGTTGGGGTCTTTCCGTCGTCTCCGGCATTTTCACGAGCCGTTGCTTAATTTTATTTTTATTGCAGATTGATTTTTTCAGATTAAGTTTTCCATTTTACAAGCGTCGGCGGCTCTTTTAGCATTTTCCTGCGATTTTCTCTTCTTTTTTTTGTGGCTAAGAAAAATGTGTTGCCTACTTTTTGGGGCGATTTTTGCTTGAGGTTAAGAATTATAAGGGGTTGGGAATTATTTATTTCTTGAGGAAACTATTAAATTTACAAGTTTATATTAAGGTTAATTCATTAGTTTAATGCTTTAATGTAATAAATAAAATAATATAACAAATAAATAAATAATATATAATAATAAATATATTGGGGATTTTAGGCTTTTGTTTTGATAGGTGTTTTCGGTATTATTTTTAATATTTTTAATATTTTTAATGTTATTAAGCATTAAATAAATACTACAAATATTCCTGCATAATTCTGTGCCTTTAATTCACATTTCATGGTGCAAAAAGCTTTTCTTTAGCGTAAATTTCAAGTGATTATAACTTTCCCAAACATGTTTATATTTTTTGTCGTCTGGCAAAAGAAATGTGTTGTGCCTACAATCCCGGCTTCAATTAGCCGCGCAGAAACAAAAAGAAAACAAAAACATAAAGCAAACAAGCTGGTGAGCTAGAGCCCCCCCTCTTCCCCCAGCTGTCTCGCCATTTTTCCACCAACCATTTTCAAACACACGCTAACACAGAGAAAACTCCAAGTAAAAGTAAAACATTTTCATGCAAATGCTTTTGTTTAACCATGGAATATCCCCGACATTTGCACACATCCTCGCCGAGTCCTGCGAGTGCGAGTCCTGCGCGTGTGAGAGTCTTGCGGCGAAAGTTTTCACCCGGCACGCTCGCAGCCAGAGCAAACAAAATCAAACCGAGCGCAGTAAAGCAAACCAATATTGACCCACGGTCAGGTCAGGTCCAGGGGTCAGAGAGTTAGAGGTAGTACGTGGGGAATCTAGGACTAGCAGGACAGATCAATAAAAAAAAAGAGGAATCCAGATGGAATAGTACGCTGGGGTACAAATTATCTGCCCTACTGTGAGCTCTTTGCGAAACGTGGTGAATATTTTATTTCTAAGCTTTTTAGTTGGGAATTAACTTGATTATTTTAATGATATATCTTTATAAAATACGGTATTTTAATTAAGAGTAAAGTAAAGCTAAAAACTTCCTGTACTTTTGGAATTTATCTTGTTGAGAATTACTCTTTTCCTGTTTTTATATTAATTACACCCATTACAGAATTAATAAATGTAAAAAACACATCTAAATATGAGAATTTCTGCTTTTAACATCTGTTTTCTACTGATAATTAAGGCAAAATAAATCCTCCGCTAATTGCTTGCCATTAGATTGGCTTAGGAATCTATTTTTTATGCAAAATGTCCAACTGCAAGTGCAACTGTCATCGAGTTGGATGACCAGCTGGCATTTTATCCCTGACGTTTATGTCAACTAAATGCGTAAGCTTATTTTGCATTCGCCATGACACTCAATTAATGGCGACGGCCAAGAGAAAGGACCAAGGCCCAGGGACAGAGGAATAAGGTACGAGGTACAAGGACTCGAGGTCCGCATAATCCTTTGCGCACTTTCAATGGCTACAACTTAATTATGTGGAAGCCCCAAGAAAGACAGCCCGAGCACTTGACGCTAATGCCGGGGCCACTTGAATCTCAAATCCCCAGCCTCATCCGGTTTTGTATTTCCTGGCGAAAGAGATGACAGAATTAAGAGGGAACTAAATAAGATGGATACTTCTTTTCAGAAAGAGGAATAAGTATATTTTCTATAATTTAAATATAATAATTTAAAGGAAAATGTAATCAAAATAATATAACTTACATTTAAAAGTTTTCAAAATTAGTTATGATTGTTTTGTTCATAAATCCTAATAAATTCGCAACACCCTCAGTTAGGGCAACCGAAAAAGGTCTGCGAAAACACAACTTAAGTGCTTCATTACGATTTTAATTTGGCATTTTACCTGCCCGACCGACCGCCTTCACCACTTCTCCACTCCTCCCTCTCCTCCTCTCTTGGCCAGCTTGGTCTTCTTAATTAGAACAATTTGCCGGGACGACAAGTGGTCTTAACATAAACTTGAGTAAATGACGCAAAAATCGCGACAAAACCAGCCATTGTCATTGCCATTGTTGGAGTTGTTTTTTGGCGTCCTCGTTCTTCGTCTTCCTTGTTGTTTTTATTGTTAAATGTTCAATGCAAATAGTTTAACAGACAGATTTTGCCTAGGACCAAGTCTATTTAAGGCCAAGTCAAGTTAATTGAATTTTCACGCCGCTGAGCTGCCACCGAGAACAATGGTGGCAATGGTGCGACCGTAGGCTCAAAACGCTTTATTTGAGAAAGTAATTAACTCTGAATAATGTGCGAGAGCAAGGAAATTGCCAACGACTGGGGTCATAACTTGTTGGTAGCCTGGAAATTCCTTTTGTTAATCGAATGGGAAATGCGCGAAGCTCAATCAATTGATATCGATCAGTGAGTCGAGAGTCGCATAGCTGCTGGCGGGAAAGTGAAAAGTTCACACCATCACCAGAAATGAAACATGGCCAACAGCCAACAGTTTGACTGATGGCACAAGGCGGCTGCTCAGAGGGGGTGAGCCATAGGGGTGGTGGCGAGGTGGCAGGATGACGGAGCGGCAGCCCTCAAGGACAGCCAAGTAAGGGGCGGCCTTAGCCAACTTGTTGCTTTGGTTGGCCATGTCAAAAGGCGAAAAAACCAAGGCACACTGCATGGTGGCTCCCTTAGGGGGCTTCGGCTAGAACAGTTTAGGACTCAAAAGGTTCTGTTTAAAAACGTTCTATCCAACAGCCTCAGGGTCACATCTGGCGTCCCACAGGGTAGCCACCTTGGACCACTGCTTTTCACATTGTTTATCAATGACTTGCCGCAGGTTCTAACTAAATCCAGAGTACTCATGTACGCTGATGATGTTAAACTTTGCTTGCAGTACAGGGATAGTTCATGCCAATCGGACTTACAATCGGATCTTGACAACTTTCAAGCATGGTGTCATGCTAATGCTTTACATCTCAACAGCTCTAAATGCAAACTGATGACTTTTTCACGCATCACACCCCTGTTTGCCACTTATTCGCTTAACAACTGCTCTTTGGAAAGAATTACTCTGGTAGATGATCTAGGGGTCCGCTTGGATCCTAAACTTTCGTTCTCTGAACATATTTCCTGTATGGTTAACAAAGCCAGAGGCATGCTTGGATTCATTAAGAGGTGGGCAAAGGAATTTGACTCTCCTTATGTAACGAAGACCCTTTTTACTTCGTTAGTTCGCCCCATATTGGAGTACGGTTCGTGTGTCTGGAGTCCTCAATTCGGAGTCCATAGTAACCGCATCGAATCT